>WBNH01010965.1:25331-42107 GCA_013401255.1 Urocolius indicus | reverse complement strand
GGCTCCGGGACGCGGCACCGCGCCGGGCTGCGGGCGGCT
Source organism: Urocolius indicus (assembly GCA_013401255.1). NCBI lineage: Eukaryota > Metazoa > Chordata > Aves > Coliiformes > Coliidae > Urocolius > Urocolius indicus. Next base: position 42,068 of record WBNH01010965.1, on the reverse strand, counting down.
GCGGGGGCAGGAGCCGCCCGCCCCGGGCCGGGGTCCCTGCGGCCGGGGGCAGCGAGGTGCGGGGCAGAGGGACCGGGCCGTCCCGGCACACGGAGCCCCGTCCCCAGGCAGCGTGCTGTTCTTGCAGGGGCCGCCGCGGCCTGGCACCATGGACACGCCGCCCATCACGCCCGCAGAGCTGCTGTGCCTGGGCTCCAGCCTCGCCTTCTCCGGCCTCTTCTACTACCTGTACCGGAGGAAAGCCAGAGCCGCCGCACACATACAGGTAGCTCTGTCCCCCAGGCGCTCTCTCCTGCCCGCTGTCCGGCCCAGAGCCTTTGCTTTGGGTGCGTGTCGCTGACGGCTGCAGCCTGCTGCATCCTCTACCGACGTCACAGCGCTCAGGGCCAGGCAGGTCACGTCCCACCAGGGATCCTCAGAAAGCCAGGACTGAGTCACCCTCAGCCCCTGGTCACACCGAGTCCCTGCTCTTTCAGGAGGCCCCAAAGCTCCAGGTTGACGATGATTTACCAGCGCTGGTGTCCGCAGCTGATGGGAGATGCCTGCCTTACGTGGCCCTGGAAGGTAAGGAGATGATGCTGTGGCCCCACACGGGGACAGGCTCTGGGCTCTCCTCCTTCAGCCCGTGCTGCATCTCTTGGTCCTTAGGCATCGTGCTGCCGGCCAAGGCTGCGCTGACCAGCCACTACCATGAGGGGCTGCAGGGCGTGATCCAGAGGCTGCTGCTGAAAGAGCATCGCCTCATCTGGAACAGCTTGGCCCGGAGCTGGTGAGCGATGGGAAGACACAGCAGGGGTGGGCTGGCACCCGTGGGTGCAGACGCCCTGCCTCTGGGGCTAGCTGGGAGGCGGGAGAGGGCCGCCTTTAGAGAACACCGGCTCAGCACCAGGAGCTGGGGGGTCCCTGTGCGTTGCCCTCGTGCCAGCGCTGCCCTCTGGCCCGCAGGAGCGAGAGCGAGCGGGTGCTGTCGGAGCAGGTGTACAGCGTGCCCTTCGTGCTGGCCCCGGCGGGCGGCGCGGCGGCAGCGCGGGTGAGCGTGGAGAGCCCGCTGCAGGCCGCCCGCCTGCCGCTGGAGACCGTGTACGAGCGCTTCCAGCAGCCGACACACGGCTTCCGAGACCTCCTGGGCCACTACCTGAGCGGGGAGAAGCCCAAGGGCATCCTGGAGACGGAGGAGATGCTGCGGGTGGGCGCCGGGCTGACGGGCATCGGAGAGCTGGCCCTGCACCCCGACGGCTCGCTGCACCTCCAGCCACCGGCCCGCGGCGCCGAGTACTTGCTGTGCCAGGGGGACTGGCAGGAGGAGCTGGCGGAGCTGGAGGCGGCGGGCAGGCTGTGGCGGGGCGCGGCCGTGCTGTGCGCTGTGGCGGGCCTGGCCCTGCTTCTGCATGCCCTGTGCCGCGCCTGCCGCCGGGCACGGGTGCCAAGGGACAAGGAGGAGGTGCCAGGGGACAAGGAGGAGGCGGCTGGTAGCGAGGAGCCCGAGGCCGAGGCGCCCGAGGGCTGCTGCGTGATCTGCCTGACGCGGCCCCGCGAGTGCGTCCTCTTGGGCTGCGGCCACATCTGCTGCTGCTTCAGCTGCTTCCAGGCGCTGCCCACCCGCCTCTGCCCCATCTGCCGCGGGCACATCGACCGCGTGGTGCCCCTCTACCAGGCCTGAGCGGGCTGCCCAGGGAGGGCACGGCCTAGACACAGCCAGGCCTGGAGCCAGAGGTTCAGCTCTGGGCTTTCTGCGTGGAGGGAGGGGTTCTGGTGTGCCCACCCACCTGGTTTTGGGAGGCGGGGGAGAAGGTAGAGCCTTCCCCTTCTCTCTTGGTCAGCCCAGGGGGGGCTTCTCCCCTGAAGATGAAGCCTTGGAGGAAATGTACTCAGTGCCTGTGCCAAGGAGCCGAGCCCCCAGGCCCACCCCAGGCTGTTCCTTTGGCTGCCAGCTGGGTGACCCGGGCCTCTTTCCCTCTCCAGAAGCCACAGGGGACTTTCCTCTTGTTCTGCTTTCCCAGCGTGTGGCTTTACGTGGAGGACGGCAGGGCCAAAATGCAGGGGCTGGCAGAACGCAGCGGGGTGACAGAGCCCCAAGCTCCTGCTGGGCCACTGCGGTAACACAGCTTGGTGCCAACAATCCACTGCCCAGGGCGTGCAGGGACAGCCGGGGGCTGGCAGCGGTGCAGAATGCCCCTCTGCCCCCCGGGGAGGGGGACGGCGTGGCTCTGTCCCTCTCTGCTCTCCTGGAGCCACCACGGGCCCGGCCTCGCTGTGCTCAGCTTTCGTGCCGCCCCCCGCCCGGGGAGCTGCGATGGCGTGTGGAGTGATAAAGCCGATGAGCTGAGCTGGGCTTCGCCTCTTGCTTCGTGCCGGGGGGGCTGCGCCCGGAACCCTCCCCAGGCTGGCAGCTGCCCCAGGCAGACGCTGGCTGGGGGGGGGGTTGATGGAGCTGAGGACCCCCGCCGCAGGGGCCCGTGGGGAGGGGAGGAAGAGGCTTGTTGCCAAGGCGATCGCACTCCTCCGGTCTCCATGGCAACCGCTCCCCTGGACCGCCCCCCATCACTGCCTGCCTGCAGTTACCCGGGCAACCCACGGGCTCTGCCGGCTCCTGCGGCTTTGGGGCACCCACCATTTGGGGAGGGAGGGGGGGCAGGGGGGGGCAATGCTGGCAGCCAGACAGCGGCGTTTTGGGGGCGGGGGGGAGAGTGCTCCCCTCCCCAGGACAGCAGCCTCCCCCCACTGCTGCCGGTCTGGGGCTGGGAGGCGATGGGGTGTTGGGGTGGAGGTGGCCCCTTTCTGCCCCCCCGCACTCGCCCGTCTCCCAGCGCGAGTGCCACGCCGCAGAGTGAGCAGTGGGGCCGGGTCCCCCCCCTCCGCGGCACCGGGCTTCCCCCCCGCAGCAGGAGGGATTTCGGGAAGGAGATAAATACCAGATGGGAGCGGGCCGGGCTGCCAGGAACACACTCGCCGTGTGCCAAGAGCTGCTGGCACGAGTGGGCGCGTGGGCCGGGGAGGGCGAGGGGTGCCCGTGCTCCCGCAGACTGCTCACCTCGTTCCCTGGCAGCCAGCCGGGGACAGGGACGGTCAGAGGGACCCGCAGCCGGCCCTGGTCCCGGCCCCAGGGCTGCCGGAGGCTGGGGGCACATTCCCGGCGCTGCCGGCACACGGGGACACACAGAGAGCGCACCCTGGGGCATGTCCCTGCCCTGTGCCCCCCTCGCGGCTCTCGGCCCCCCCAAGGGAGAACACCAGCCCCCGCTGTGGCCCGGGCCTGCCTGGCACCTCTGCGGGCAGCAGCGTGACTCACCCGCGCTGCTCACCGCGAGCCAGAGCCCTGCTGTGCCAAACCGGAGTGCCGCAGCGCCCGCAGCCCTGCACGCGCCCCGTGTCCCCCCGCCCCCCTCGGGATTTTTGGNCCCCGGACTGCCACCCCGCCCCCACCTGCCTCCCCGTCTGTTGTCATGGTGACCAGAGATGTAGTGACAGCCAGGATGGAGCTCAGATGCAGCCCTGGCATCGCTGGCACCGCGGCTGTGCCCCGGGCACCTCGTGTGAGGCACGGGGCCGGCGCCACCTTCCCCTGCACCCACCCGGCCTCACCCTCAGAGTCCCCTCGGGAGCCCCCTCCTCCCAAAACTGGGCTGTGTGCCGAGGCAAACTTGTCTCACCAGTGACGGGGGCTCCCCGCTGTCCTTCGAGTGCTTGAGCCCTCTCTCCCCAGGGAAGCCACAGTGCCTCCGGGGACACCCTCCTGGCCCTGCCTCCCCATCAGCAGCCGCAGGGCCGGCACAGGGCAGGGAAGCTGCCGCTGTGGCACACTCAGCCTGGGCTCGCCGTGGCACAGCCGCTGAGCTGGCTGCCTGGCGCCCGACAGCCCCTCGCTGCTGTGACGAGGGCTGGCACGGCTGTGGGTGGGCATGGCCATGCCCCCCAGCCTGCACCTGGCCCGGCTGCACATCCCACTGCCCCAAAGTGCCCGTGCACAGGGGCTGCCTGGCCATGGCACAGCGGCATCCCTGCCCCAGCTGTGGCTACCAGGGGCCAGCAGCGATAGCCATGGATGGGCACAGCTCCAACCTAGCCAGTGGCCTTTGGCAGTGCCAGCAGGGGCTGGGGCAGGGGAGCAGCGCTGGCAGCAGAGAGCTGGCACTCAGTGAGGCCACCCAGACCATGGCTGCCACCGCCACGGAGCACAAGTGGTATTTCACGTTTCTTGGCAGGGCTGGAAGCAGCACAGATGGAGGCCCCTGAGCCGGCCCCCAGGGACGCCTCCACAGCCTCCAGTCCCAGGCCACCGGCCCTGGGCTCCCACAGCTGCTGCAGAGAAAGTCCCAGGTCTGGTGGCTGGTGCCTCTGCCTCTTCCCAGCCCCCCATTGTCCAGCTGCTGCCTGTTGGGCCACCAAAGCCATCCCTGCCAGGCCTTGGGGACCACCAAGTGCTGCCACTCCAGCCAGTTCCCACTGGATGTGCCAAGGCCACCTGAAAGGGAGTTGTAGTGAGGTGGGAGTCGGGCGTAATGAATGACAGGACAAGAGGAAATGGCCCCAAGTTGCACCAGGGAAGGTTTAGATTGGAGATTAGGAAGAACTTTGTCACTGAGAGGGTTATCAGACACTGTCCCAGGCTGCCCAGGGAGGTGATGGAGTCCCCATCCCTGGAGATATTGAAAAGATGCATAGATGAGGTCCTGAGGGACGTGGCTTAGTGACGGCAGTGTGAGGTGAGTGTTTGGACTTGATGATCTTAAAAGTCTTTTCCAACCAAAATGATTCTATAAGTCCATGCCACACACACACACAGTGTTTCTGCACTGTAAAACCACGCAGGGAAACCCCTCACCTCCCTCACAGCACCCAGAGCCGGTCCCTGAATCCCCACCAAGGGTGCAGGGCTGAGGCAGCATCCAGCTGTGGGGCTGCGTGCCCGCTGCCCAGCCCCATGCCCGCGCTCGGGGGTCGCAGCCGGCCCCCAGCCCTCGCGTCACCTCCCCGGTGTCGCAGCTCCGGCGGCTGTGGCACAGGTTTAAGGAGACAGGGCAGGAACAGCCGCCCGCTTCCTGCGCTCTGCCTCTCCTGGAGCTGCTTTTGTGTCGGACAAAAGGCTGCAAAGGAAGCGAGAAAGAAGATTAAGTGGCTGCTAAGAGGCGGATAAGGGAGGCGACATGAGAGCCCGGCGAAGAACCGGTGCGCGGTCCCGATCGCTGCGTGGAGATGCGACCTGCGCTGGCACAGGGTGCGGGTGGGGTCCCCCTGCACGCCCCTTACCCACATTCAGGCCCCTGGTACCTTCCCCCCCACTCCCGGACACACGGAACCCGCTGCGTCCGTGGGCAGCCAGAAACCGGCGATGTCCCAAGGAGATGCAGCGCACAGAGCCAGAGCTGCCCTGTCCCACCTACAGCCCAGCTGTGCCGGCAGGAACCCGGCAGGAACCCGGCCCTCCCTACCCCCCCAAACCCCAGCCAGCCCCACAGAGCTCCCCCTTCACCCCACAGCCAGGCCAAGCAGCACCCCTGGGTGCAAGGGCACAGATATATGCACAGATGTGGGACAAGCAGGGCCATTCCCAGGGTGACCCCTCTCATGCCTCTCCCCAGGAGCCCAGCAGGCTGGAAATCCTCCCTGAGTGCAGCACCGGCCCCACTCGCATCCCACACAGCCCATCTGCTCCTCTCCTCACTGCCCCCGGCCCCGCGCGTGCCACGGCCTGTCCCTGCCCACGGGCAGTGGCACGTGGGCTGGGCGATGGGAAAAGCAGGCCACATCTCAGCGTGGGCTTCTTGCCTGTTTTCCCCGGGCGCTTTTTGCAGGAGCAGAAGCCATCACATGAAAAAGTTCAAGCTGGTTTCCCCGGCAAAGGCAGGAATAAAGGCCCTGCCTGCCAGGAGAGCGGGCACCGCTGCCCCAGCCCTGCGCTGCAGCAGGGAAGAAGGGCCAGCGTGCTGCAGAGCCAGGCACAAAGGGAAAGGTAGGGCTGAGCCTTCCCAAAATAGAAGTACCTGCCATCTTGCATGGACCAGCCCAGCCGATGCTCTTCTGCGGTACCTTTAAACAGGGTTTCAGGCCATGGGGATGCTGGTGTGGAGAGATGGACCACAATCTGTTAACACCCCCTCCCTTGACTCCCTTGAGATGCCCGGAGGGAGCTGGTATGGGGCTGTGCAAGGCAGCACACCCACGTGAGCAGTGGGGCCTGGACGCGAGGGAACAGCAGGAACAGGGCTACTCCATGACAAGGTGGTCCTCTCCAACCAGCCACTGCTACCACCACTGCCACCATCATCATCAGCATCTTCAACCATCACCAGTCCCAGATCCAGGGCCCAGCGCTGCACCCAGAGGTCAGACAAGAAGAAGCTGCCCCAGCCTGAGTTTCAATAAGCCTCCCCAGCCCCAGGTCAGCAGGAGTGGAGTTGCAGGTTGGGCTGCTCAGGGCCACTGATGCCAGTTAGTGCAATCACTAGCCAGGGTGGGTCTGGGACAGAGAGAACACTGACAGTGGCAACACTGGAGTCACTCTCACAAGTCGCTCTGCCCCATGGGGGGTTCCCACAGGCGATGGCCCTTTGTCCACATGCCGGCACCAGAGAAGGGCCAAACCATGGGCCAAGGGGCGTCCTGGGGCACGGTCCCCACATGGGCCATGCTCATGGGCAGCTGCAGAATCACACCCATGTGACCCCCCAGTTCTGCAAACACTCGCAGTGGGCCACACAGGTGTGAACACACGTGCAGGGACCCACACGTGGGGAGCCAAGAGGACAAGCAGGAGCTGGGGTAGGACTGGGTGGCTCCAAGGACGGTCTCCATCACTGGGGGGGCTATGGGAGGGAGTACCTGGATGGGTGCTGGGCAAGAGTTGAGGGTGGGGACAACCTGGCTGGGAAGAGCTGGGGTAGGACCCAGCCTGAGGGTTCTGGGGGGCTTCAGCCCTGGTGGGCTCTGGGATGTTGGGAGCCGGGTGCAGAGGGGTCTGGGTACCGGTGCAGGGTGATGGGGAGTTCGTTTGATACCACCTTGTGTGTCTGGTGGTCCTCGGTTGCCTGACCCCGGGTTACCCAACTGTGCCGAAGGCTCCTAGCTCCACAGGGGCTTCCCGGTGTTTAGGGGCACCCCCAAATCGGGGCGACCGCCCCGGCAAGGCTCTGCCGAGGAGAAAACACCGTGCGCTGGGGCTGAGGTTGCGGGATGGGGTGGGGGGAGGCGAGGTGGGGGACGTCCCCATCCCACCCGGGCGGTCTCCAGGCATCACCGGCGGGGGTCCCCGTCCCTGCCCCGGCCGTGGCGGGCCGGGCCGCGTTGCTCCGGAGCCGCCCCCCGCCGGGGGGGTCCCCGCTCCCCCCGGATGCATGACTTCATCCTTCCGCCCGGGTTTCCTCCCCGCCGCCGCCGCCGCCGCCGCAGACCGGCTCCCGGCTCGGCTCGGCGCGGCGCGGCTCGGCCCGCTCGGCCCCGCCATGTCGCAGGTGCTGCCCTACGGCGAGGACAAGGTGGGCCGCTACGGCACCGAGCCCGAGGCGGGGGAGCTGCCCTTCAGCTGCCGCCTGCAGGACACCAACGCCTTCTTCGGGGGCAACCAGGGCAAGCGGCCCCCCAAGCTGGGACAGATCGGCCGCGCCAAGAGAGGTACCGCCCGACCCCCCCCTCCCCGCGCCTCGGCCCGCGGGACCCCCCCGCATCTGCCGCGCGGCTTCCCCCGGCAGCCCCGGGACCCCCGGGATCTGTCAGTGCATCCCCGGCTCTACCCCGGGACCCCCGGGACCTGTCAGTGCATCCCCGGCTCTACTCCGGGACCCCCGGGATCTGTCAGTGCATCCCCGGCTCTACCCCGGGACCCCCGGGATCTGTCAGTGCATCCCCGGCTCTACTCCGGGACCCCCGGGATCTGTCAGTGCATCCCCGGCTCTACCCCGGGACCCCCGGATCTGCGCTGCGGCATCCCCGGCGCTGTCCCCCCTCGACATCCCCGGCGCTGGCTCTCGCGTCCCCAGCGCCGCCCCACCGCATTCTCCCCGGATCTGCCTGCATCCCCGGCTCTGCCCCATGGCGTCCCTCGGATCTGCCCTGCAGCTCCCGGCTCTGCCGCTGCACCTGCGGCACTGCCCCGCAGCCGGTGCTGGCTGTGACATCCCCGGCACTGCCCCACAGCATCCCCGGTACTGCCGGCGCTGGCTGTGACATCCCTGCGCTGCCCCACAGCATCCCCGGTACCGCCGGCGCTGGCTGTGACATCCCTGCTCTGCCCCACAGCATCCTCGGTACTGCTGGTGCTGGCTGTGACATCCCTGCGCTGCCCCACAGCATCTCTGATGCCGCTGGCGGTGGCTGTGACATCCCCTACACTGCCCCGCAGCATCCCTGATGCCGCCGGCGGTGGCTGTGACATCCCCTGCGCTGCCCCACAGTGTCCCTGCGACTCTGGCTCTGCCTTCCGTCCCTGATACTGTGCCCCGGCACCCCTGGCACTGCCCCATAGCCAGCGCTGCCCCTCATCATCCCCGGCACTGCCCCCCAACATCCCTGGGACTCTCAGCTCTGCGACTGGCACCCGGCACTTCCCCAAAACCGCAGGTCCCCCTCCCCCCGTCTGCAGCTCCAGACACCAGCGCTGTGCCCCCCAGCACTGCCCCACACCCCCCGCAGCCCGGGGCTCCCCCCGGGACTACCCTGCAGCATCCCTGGGGCTGCCCGTGGGACTGTCCTAAAGCATCCCTGGGGCTGCCCCCCAGCACCTCTGCAAGTGTGTCCAGGACCCCCTGGAACTGCTCCTCGGGACCCCCGGGATTGCCCTCACGTCTCCTCAGTCTGCCCCCTCCCCCCGATTCCCTACAAACACCCCCCCCCGCATCCCCAGGAGAAGCTTCCCCAGCCCCAAAACCCTCTCTCCCTGCCTCCCTCCCTCCACATTCCTGCCTGCCGCAGTCCCACATCAGCAGCCGCTGGCGATGCTGATCAACAAACACCCCTCCAAGCCCCCCTGGTTTATTGTCCCCCCCAGGACTCCATGAACCTATGTTGTTCCTCCCCCTCCCAGCTTTACTGCCTGCCGCAGAGCTCCCCATCAGCAGCTCCCCTGCTTCCATCGGCACCCAACTAAATGCCCCCTTCCCTGCACCCTGATCTGTCACCATCCATCCTCCCGATGCCTTGGGGACCCCTGAGAACAGCCTCAACCTTCCATGTAGCAAGCCCCCTGCCCCTGCCCCCTGCTTGGGGTACCTCCATGGGCAAATCCCTGCCCCTTGAGCTGCAGGGGCAAAATCGAGGGGGAACAGAGCCCCCCTCCCCCAGCAAAATATCTCCCAACCCCGAGGGGGACAAAACCAGTGCCTGACCCCCGTTCCCCCTTTGCAGTGGTGGTGGCTGGGTCCAGCAGACCCCCGCTGGGGATGATGGGGGGACCAGTTCTCCCTCGGTGGTGATGGAGGTGGGGGGGGGATGTCTGTTGCTCTCCCAGTGATGCTGGTGATGGAGCAGGGGGGGAACACGACTGGCCAATCCACCTCCGAGGTGGAGATGGGGCTGCTGGCCACCCTGGTAGTGATGTTGGCAGGGAAGGGGGGGGTCTCTGCCAGCCTCGATGGTGATGGGGGGGATCTGCCCAACCAGTGAAGTTGGGGGGGCTGTGTTTGTGTACCCTCCTGATGGTAGAGGGGGTGTCTATCCAGCGATGCGTATTGGGGCGGGGGGGCTGCCCAGTGGGTGATGCTGCCAGGGGACTGTGGTGGGGGTGATGCTGATGAAGGGAGCCGGCTGGTGCTGATGTGGGGCTCCGTGCGCTGACGGGGGGCTGCGTGTCCCCCGGCGCTGATGCCGATGTATGGGGAGGGTTGCCCTGCACAGCGGGTGATGCTGACAGGGGTCTGGCCGCCACCCCCGCCGAGCTGGCAGTGCCCCCCTCCCCCGCTGGGTCATTACCCATTCCAGTCCTGTTGCTCTCATCAGCGCCTGCCGCAGAGAGGAGGGGGGGGGGGGGTCCTTCCTGGTCTGCTGCTGCCCCCCCCTTTCCCAAACCACCCATCCAGAGGCGGCCGGCTGGCTGCCCCGACCCCAGCCGGGCAGGGATGTGGGGGCGATCCCCCTCCCTGCCACCCCCCATCCCCCGCCCCATTGCCTCCCCCTGCACCCGCAGCATCTGCGAGGACGGGGGGGAGAGCATCTCGATCCCTCCCGGGGTGGCGAGCGGAGCAGAGCGGGACGCGGGGGCTGTGGGGGGGGACACAAGGTGCGGCCGCGTCCCCGCACCCACGCGCCCCCCGCCTGTCCCCGCAGTGGTGATCGAGGATGACCGGATAGACGAGGTGCTCAAGGGCATGACGGAGAAGTCGCCGCCGGGGGTGTAAAGCCGGGACCCCGTCGCCAGGACCCGCGGGCCGAGCCCTGCTCCCGGCCCTGCATGCTGGCTGGACCGCCGACGAGGAGGGGGGGGAAGGCCATGGCAGTGCCCCCCCCCGACCCCGGCCCGGGGAGGGGAGGGGGGGAGCTCTGCGGCCGCCACCACCACCGCCCCCCCTCCGCGCCATGCACTTTACCCCTCCGCCTCCCCCGGGGGTGGGAGAACCCACCGAGCCCCCCGCCCTGGGCAAAGACCCCCCCTCCCCTCCTTGGCAGGGGGGGTCCCCGAATCCCGGGGCGGCCGCGGCCGTACGAGCGGGGGGGGGGAAGCGCTGCTGTCCAGAGACATTTTTTGCTCCATCGTTTTTTGCATGAGCTTGGTGGCCCGGGTACCCGGTCCTGGGGCCGAGGGTCAGCCCCACCACTCCGGCACACGCTTCTTTTTAAACAGAAATCTCCTCATATTTGTATTTTTATATCCGAATCTTTGTTAAAAACGATCTGCTGACGTTGAGATGTCGAAGTAACCGCATCGGGGAGGAAAGAAACCAAACCAACCAACCAACCAACCAACCAAACGGTTCATATTTTTTTCCATAAGAAAAAAAAAAGACAAAAAAAGAAGAAGGAAAAAAAAACCCAAACCAAACCAAGGGGGGGGGGGGAAAGAAACCCATAAAAACGGGGAGGGGGCTGTGAGAGTGATGGAGGGAGCGTCAGGAAAGCCAAAGGCGTGGGGAAAGGAGTGGGGACCCTCGGCCTGACCCCCCCCAGGCCATCAGCAGGTCTGTAGGGAGGGGTTGGCAGCTCGGTGGGCTGCTGGAGAGCCCTCCTGGGGCTGCTGCGGGTGCTGAGGGGTGGTCCCGGGCCTGCCCCTCGCTCCAGGGCCCGGGAAGGGGGCAGGGGGAGGGCAGGGACAGGCCTGAGTCGTTGTTTTTAATTTTCTACTTTAATTTAATTTCATTTTTTAAGAAGCTTCTCGGGGGGTTCTGATGTGCATGAGAAACTCGTCATCTTTTTCAATAACCTACGAGTGGCATTTATGGAGACGACGCAAAAAAACCCCAAACCCCAACCCCACGACAACAGCGACAACAACAACCAAAAACCAAAACCCAGAAAAAAAAAAACAGAAAAAACAAAGAAAAGGAAAAAAAAAAAAAAGAGATACTTGTGTCATGATGTTCTACGGATGATCCATTGTAAACTGAAATGCCATTTTTCACTGTACTGGTGAACCAAATGCGATGAATAAAATACATTCATGTACCGAGGCGAGGCCGGCAGCCGCCTGCTCCTTTCCGTCCCTCTGGGCGCCGGCTGCTTTGTGGGATGCCCGTGGGATGGGGGTGGCACAGCGGGGCCTGGGGGGGGTGACCCCGGAGTCCTTTGGCGGCTCCCAACGCGGGGGGAGCCACCGGCTGACCCACTTACGCCTTCCGCCAGAAATAGCAGCCGGCAGCTTGTACCTCTGCCGTGTGTCCCCGCCAGCCCTCTGGGGAGGGGTCCCCTCTGTACCCCCCGACGCTGCTCAGCTGGCGGAGGGGGAAGGTTGGTGCCCAGACAGCCCCTGGGGACACTCCTGGTACTGTGTGTGCACCCGCCCTGGCCCTCAGTGGCATGGTTGTCCCAGCCCTGGCCCTCAGTGGCATGCCTGTCTCAGCCCTGGCCCACACCTGGCATGCCTGTCTCAGCCCTGGCACAATGGTGACATGCCTGTCTCAGCCCTGGCACACAGTGGCATGCCTGTCCCAGCCCTGGCACACACACGGCATGCCTGTCCCAGCCCTGGCACACACATGTCCCTGTGCCACCAGCCCCAGGCAGACCCTAGCTGTGTGTGTGTGGCACACTGTGGCTGTCACCATGGCCAGGAGCAGGGATGGAGATGGAGGAGACACAGGGGCAGATGTGCCCCCAGCTCCCTCCTCCGTTGCCCAGGTGGGGGTTGGGGATGACAAGGACATAGTGCCCTTGCACACCCCCATGGCCAAGGGGGCTGGGCCAGGGGTCCTGGTGCAGGATGGGGGAGGAAGCAGGCATCTTCCTTCCCAATTCACCCCCTAATCTGCCCCCAGCTCAGCTACCCGTGCCAGGGCTGGAGGGGGACAGAGACGGGTGGAATTAAACCTGCTTTGGTTTCCTCACTGTCCACAGAGCCCAGGTGAGTGTGGGGCTGGGAGGGGGCACAGCAGCACCTGCTGCCCCCCACAAGGAGGCCAAGCACCCCCCAATTCCCCCCCCCCCACGCCTCCCTGGCCTCGTCTGCTCATTCACATCACCAGGCGGCTTGTAGGGGGGATGCGCTGGTTCTCTGACCCCCACCCCTGAGGGTGGAGCAGCTTAAGGCTTTATTGGGAGGGGGAGGACAGGGAAGCCCCCCCCGCCCCGGGTCACAGCTGGATGGCAAAGAGATAGTCCTCGTCGTCGTCTGGGGGCAAAGAGGGCGGTGGTGGGGCAGGGGGCGGCGGGGGCTGCAGCAGCCGTTGTCCCAGGGCCAGGTCGAGGGGGTCCAGGGGCTGCCCCTTGCACATGACGTAGAGGAAATAGTGGAAGGTACCGGCGTCGGGGCCCGCGCAGGCAGCGTGGCGCAGGGACCAGCCGAACGCCTCCTGCGCGTAGTGGGGCTTGCGGAAGTGGGGCTGCGCAAACGTGATGGAGATGAAGCGGCCCCCCGGGCGCAGCACCCGGCTCACCTGCGGCAGGAGAACCCCCCGGGTTGGGGGGGGAGGGGGGGCACAGGGTGAGGTTTACCCGCTCTGGCAGGGACAGTTCCATCCCCAGGGAGCTCCATGGCCACCCGCCAGACTCCCCTCCCATAGCATCTCCCGTCGTACCCCCGCATCTCCCAGCCAAACCTTCTCCTTCACACCCAGAGACAGCCACCCCAGCCCAGAGATCCCTGCTTGCCCCCCGCCTGGGGGCAGTGAGGAACATACACAGCACAAAGACTCAATCCTATCACAGGGAAAATCCTCACCCTCCTGGGCATAGGCCCCCTGTCCCACTCACCCCTCCCCTGGGCACCTCGTGCACACCCTCTGGCACGGTGTATGGAGGGAGGGGGCAGGGGTTTGGATAAGAAAGGGTTCAACCCTTTTAATCACCCTTTTCTCCCCGCTCGCACTAAGCCCCCGCTAACAGGATGGAAAAGAACATCAATTTTCCTGCTTGGCTTTATCCAATGTCAAAAGGCTTTTACGGCCAGCGCTCGCGTGCTCGGCATGCAAAGGCAGTGCCCAGGGGCGGGGAGGGCAGCCAGCCCCCCAGCCAGCCCCCCGGCAAAGGCAGAGAGCCACTGTGTCAGGGGAGAGAGCAGGGAGCCAAGGGGGCTGATCCCCAAGCTCTGGTTTAATCCCTTTGGGAAGCTCCAGGGCTCAGCGCTGGCAGTGGCCTGGGATGAAGAGGGGACAGGCAGCCTGTGTCTGTGCGTGTGTGTGTCTGTGTGTGTGAGTGGGTGGGGTGGTGGGTGTGTGTGTGTGTGTCTGTGTGTCTGTGTGTGTGTCCTCCTCACCACAGTGATGTTTTTTGTACCAAATGGTACTGGCCTTTTGTCAGGAAAAGGGGAAGGCAGGTCCCTGTATCCCCCCCCTTCCCGGGTATCCTGCAGAACACCAGATGCATCCTTCTTGGAGAGACTCCACAGCTTCCCAAGTGCCAGGCGGGGGTCCCCAGGGCTGGGGGCAGGCAGGGATCTCCCTCCGGCTGGAGCCTGCCAGGCATCCCACAGCCCATCCCTCCTTAACAGAGCTCTGACTGCTGTTGCCTAGAGACAGGCACAGGAAACCTTCCAGCCCGGCAGCTGGTGTGGGGAGGGGGCACAGGGGGCTGCTCCCCCCTACCATCTCCCCTGGATCACTGGCACAGGGACGTCCTCACGGAATCCCCACAGGCACGGCACATCTGGGGGGCCTGATGTACCCCCCCAGAGTAAGGGACAGGGAGACAGAGGCTGTGAAAACCCTGAGCCCCTGCCATGAGGAGGGGGAGTCCGACCCCTGCGTTGGGACCAGCGAGTGCGTGGAAACATCCCACAGATGCCTCCAGGGTGGAGGACAGCGGAGCGGCCGCAGGCACAGGCCGGTGCCCAGCGGTGCTGGGGGAGCAGGGATTGAGCAGGGGGATTAAAAAGGGAAAAAAAAAGAGAAAAGAACTAAATCCTCATCGCTGGCCAAATGACAAGGACAGGCAGCAGCGCCCGCAGGACACAGCCTGGGTGGCAGGGGCAGCCCCAGGGTCCTGCTCCTTCTCAGGCTTAGTGGGGGTCAACACCCACCAGCCCCCTCCCAGCACCCTGCGTCTGCACCCAGGGCAGTTAATTATCCCTGCAGTGGCTGCTGCGGGGCGGGGGAGGCTGCCAAGGGCCCCCCCTGTCCCCCGGGGAAGGTTCAGTCTGGCCCTCGCCTCAGCCACCGCCAATTAATCGGGGCCCCGAGGCATCGCCTGTCCCCGTGGCAACTGTCGATGCTGACGGGGGTTGCCGTGGCAACCGCGGAGCAGACGGCGGATGGGGACCCCGGGTAATGAGATCGAAGCTGGAGGCGGAGGGGAGCCAGAGCTTGGCTCAGCCCTGCAGTCCTCACCTCGGCCTGGGCGGGCAGGGCCACCCCCTGCCTCCCTCGGGTCCCCTCGGGTGTCCCTACAGCCACTCACGCCCCTTTGTGTCACCCTTTCATACGGATGGTGCAGAGAGAGGAGTGCCCCGATGCTCCATCTGCCTCCCCATGGGGTGGGAGAGGAGGGGGCCTTGAACCCCAAGGGTGCTGGGAGCCCCCCAGGTGCCCCCTTACAGGGTAGGGGAGGGGGCAGCGGCGCTGGCCAGGACATCCCCAGGGAAACAGGGGGAGCGAGGGAACATTTTACCCCTTCACCCACCCCAACCGGGGGGACAGAGCCCACCCTCTGCCCACTGCCCCCCTCCTATACCTTCATCAGCACCCGGCGCATCTCGGCAGCCGCCCGGGGCGAGACGTGCCAGGGGTCTGTCTCCTCCACCATGAGGACGTCGAGGGTTCCCTTCTCCAGCACCACGTCGAAGGCGGCGTCGGGGAAGGCGAGGGCGCGCATGTCCATGCGTGCCCAGCGCAGGCCGGGGCAGTGGGCGTAGCGTGCGCGCTGTGCCGCGATGCACGCGCCCGAGTAGTCGATGCTGGTCACGTCGGTGTAGCCCAGCTCGTGCAAGTCGTGGCTCAGGGCGCTGTTGCCGCAGCCTGTGTGGGGCACGGCTCAGGGTGGGCTGGGGGTGCCCACAGTTGGGGGCTCGCCCCCACCGTGACCCCCTTCCCCTCAAAGCCTGGAGGGGTCGTCACCTCGGGGCTAATTGGGGAGATCTTCATGACTTTGTTCCTCAGAGGGGGATGCTGCAGCCTCCAGCCCGCGGGATGGTGGGGTGAAGGGCAGCCCCCCCGTCCCCCACACCACGGTGGGATGCTGGAGGCAATGGTGGGGGAGGGGGGCAGGGGGATAGGAGGGGAGTCCCCAGCCCTGTCCCGTGGGGTAGAAGCTGATCGTGCTCCCCAAGAGCCTCCCGGCAGGAGGGAGGGGGCCGGCGGCAATCTGGGGCAGCGTGTGGCAGCTGGGGGAGCTTACGCCAAAGGGAGGGAGAGACGGGGACCCGGAGGCCTGAGGGGAACGGCGCCGGGCCGGTGCCAGCAGCACACGGTGCCCCGGGCACGGGGAGAAGCTCCCTCCTGCCCTTTCCCCGTGCCGGCCGGGGCTCCGCGGCTGCCGAGGCGGCGGCGGGGGGGAGCGGGCGGGTGTGGGGGCTGCGGCGCGCAGCTGGCGGCGGCTGATCCGTTAACAGGATCGGTGATTACACCCGCCTGATCCCGCGGCTGGGATTACCGGCGGCCCTGCCCCCCTCCATCCCTCCCTCCATCCCTCCCCGCGCCGCCCCGCTGCCGCACCGCCCCGCGCGTACCGAGGACGAGGATGCGGTCCCCGGGGCGCAGCTCGGCGCGCAGCTGCGGCAGGAAGCGGGACAGCGCCCCCAGCCACTCGCGGGGCTCGGCGCCCTGCTGCCGGCGGTACAGCGCGTCCCAGAAGCGGCGCTGCCGGTACCGCCGGTTGGCGGCGGGCGCGCGCCCCCGCTCCATGGCGCGCCGGGCGCCCACGTGCGCCTTCCGCCCCGCGCCCGGTGCCGAGGCCTAAAGCGCTCCGGCCGGAAACCNGGGGCGGCCATGGCGGCGGGGCTGCGGCGCGCGTGGCGGCAGCGGCGCGCCGTGCTGCTGGAGCCCCGCTACACCCCGCTGGTGGCCGCCTGCCTCTGCCTGGCCGAGGGCGGCCTCAACCTCTGGGTCATCCGCAGGGTGCCCTGTGAGTGCCGGCGGCGGCCACGGGAGGGCCCCGCGGGCAGCGACGGCTCTGCGCCCGGGCTGGGGGAGGGGGACGGGGCTCGGACTGCAGCGGGGCGGTTGGGGG
>WBNH01010965.1:537-25203 GCA_013401255.1 Urocolius indicus | reverse complement strand
GGGCGAGGGGCACGGGGCAGGGCTGTGGGGCAGGGGGCAAGGGGCACGGGGCAGGGCTGTGGGGCAGGGGGTGGGAGCCTCCCCGCCGCTGTGCGTGTCCCCACCTGACCCCCTCCCGCTGCCCGCAGACACTGAGATCGACTGGCAGGCCTACATGGAGGAGGTGGAGGGGTTCGCCAACGGGACCCTCGACTACACGCAGCTGCAGGGTGGCACGGGGCCGCTGGTGTGAGTGACATGGCCGAGCTGCCCCCGCCCGGGGCGTTGCAGGGGGATGGGGGGGGACCTGGCCCCTCACTCCCGTCTCCCCACAGCTACCCCGCCGGCTTCGTCTACATCTTCCTGGGGCTGTACCACGCCACGGGCCGTGGAGCCGACATCCGCCTGGCCCAGTACCTCTTCGCTGGCCTCTACCTCCTCAACCTCCTCCTCGTCTTCCGCATCTACTGCCGAACCAGCAAGGTACCCTGGAGCCGGGGGGCTCGGTGGCAGCAGGAGGTGTGGGCCGGGCTGCTGACTGCCCTCCTGTCTCTCTGTCCCCTCCAAGGTTCCTCCATATGTTTTCTTCTTCATGTGCTGTGCTTCCTACCGCATCCACTCCATCTTTGTGCTGCGGCTCTTTAACGACCCGGTCGCCATGGCCATCCTCTTCCTCGCCGTCAACCTCTTCCTGGAGGAGCGCTGGTCCTGGGGCTGCCTCCTTTTCAGGTGAGGGTCTAGGGGTATGTGGGGGCCGCTGACCACGGCATGCTGCCCGAGCTCTAGCGAGGAAGGGAGCTAACGTGGCTTTCCGCTCAGCCTGGCTGTGTCTGTGAAGATGAACATCCTGCTCTTTGCGCCTGGACTGCTGTTCCTCCTCCTCCAACGGTTCGGGCTCCTGGGCTGTATCCCCAAGCTCTGCATCTGTGCCCTGCTCCAGGTGGGTCCCTGTTGGCATCAGCCCCAGCGCCGTCGGCAGCGGGCACCACAGCACCCTGCCTGGCTGTCCTGGGGGCTGGAGCCCTCGAGGTGGGCATACAGAGGCATCAGCATCTGAGTTGGCCCCACACATCAAGCTGGAGGCTGGTAAATAATTTATGGGCCTCTGGTGTTTGGCCAGTGGTCCCTGTCACCCCACACGATGCTGAGGATCCTGAGAGGTGGCAAGGGTGGCAGAGCTGGCTGGCGGCTGCTGCCAGGGTGCTGGTGTGTCTCTGGCAGGTGGTGCTGGGGCTGCCCTTCCTGCTGGTCAACCCCGTGGGGTACCTGACTCGCTCCTTTGACCTGGGCCGCCAGTTCCAGTTCAAATGGACGGTGAACTGGCGCTTCCTGCCAGAAGAGGTTTTCCAGAGCCGGGCTTTCCACGCCGCGCTGCTGCTGGCTCACCTGGCCGGCCTCGGGCTCTTCGCGGCGCGGCGCTGGCACAGGTGAGACCCGGCACCGCTCCCATGCTCTGTGACCCCCCCCCATGCCCCTGCAGTTCCGGGGTTGCAGTGAGCGGGAGGGAGGTACCGCTGGGTTTTGGGGAGCGTGCTGCCCGGACAGCGTGGCTCAGAAGGGAAGGTTGGGGTGGGAGAAGCTTTGTGTAGCTGAGATTGAGGTTTGTGATTCTCCCTCAGGTCCGAAGAGAGCCTCTTGTCTCTGCTGAGGGACCCCGCTGAAAGGAAGCCACCTCCTTCTCCCTTGACAGCCAACAATATCCTTTGGCTGGGTGGGCAGGGAGGATGAGGAGGGAAGGCAGGGCAGGGTGGACGTTGGGTTCAGGCTGGGCGGGCTCCTGGTCTTTCAGGACAGGGAGGAGCTGTGCGGTGTGGCGGGGAGGGGGTGCAGGGCCGCCCCTCCCACCTCTGTCCCTTAACACCAGCGCACAGATCGTCTTTGTCCTCTTCTCCTCCAACTTCCTGGGCCTCTGCTGCAGCCGCTCCCTACACTACCAGTTCTATGTCTGGTACTTCCACACGCTGCCCTACTTACTCTGGTGCACCCCCACCACCAAGCTGGCCCACATGCCCAAGTGCGTGCTGCTAGGGGGCTGCTGGGGGGGCTGCTGTGACCCCCTCCCATGCTGACCCCCAGCTTTCCGTCCTGCAGGGTGCTGCTGCTGGGTGTGATCGAGCTCTGCTGGAACACCTACCCCTCCACCGTTTGCAGCTCACTCGCCCTCCACATCTGCCATGGACTCATCCTGCTCCAACTCTGGTCCGGCACGGCCCCCCTGCCAGTGCTACACCCCCCCCAGCCAAGCAGGAAGCCCACAGCCATCTCCAGGAAGACCCAGTGAGCGTGTGGGGGGCCAGAGGATGAGAACTGGCCTCTGGAACTGCCCCTACTTTCCCCACCCGGCTGCCAGGTTGTCCCAGGTTGCCAGGAGGTCCAGGAGCTCTGGAACTGTGCAAGGGCGAGTCCCAACAGGCAGGACTCTGCCAATAAAGGGGGCTTTGTGTGCCCTTCCGTGCCCCAGCAGCCTGGTGATGGTGTCTGGGCAGCTGGGGACGCAGAGGTGCTGCGGGGACAGCTCCCTTCCCTCCCCTCCCGGCCCTTGGGGCCGCTGCCCAGGGCAGCTGAGCAGCCTCTGGCCTCAAGTTAAAACAGAGGATGTGCAAAAGCGCTTTGCCTCGAGCTTTGCGTCACCTTGATGCTACCCAAGGCTCCCTTCAGCACGGCTCTGCCGAGTCTCCCGCTCCGCTCCGTGCCAGGGGAGGGGGCTGGCAAGGGGCTGAGCCGCAGCGTAGCCCGAGGCTCCCTGCCCGTGAGAGAGGCGGGCGCAGGCGAGGAGGAGCCCAGGCGCCTTTATTGGCCCCCCGCGGCCGCGTCAGACGTTGCCGGGGTTGTAGCAGAGCATGTTCAGCTTAATGTTCTCGTCCCAGTGCCGCAGCAGCAGGAACAAGTGGCGGGCAGCCCCTTTGAGGCAGCCCACGGCCACCCCCTCGGGCAGGCGCTGCGCCCGCAGCCACGCGTCCGCCTTGGCCGCCACCAGCTCCCACTCCTCGAAGAAGCCGGCGCAGCGGTGCTCCAGCCACGCCAAGGCCACGGCCGTGGCCCAGCTGGCGCTCTCCAGGTCCTCCGGCCCCGCGTCCTGCCAGCCGGCCCCGGCCTCGGAGGGGGCGGCGGAGTGGGCGCCGGTGTCGGACTCGGAGCCGTGCCCGCTGTCGGCCTGTGCCCACGCGGCCGAGCTGGCCACGTCGGAGCACGTGCTGCGGGACGGGGGCGAGTCGGGCAGGGGGGCTGCGGGGGGCTCCTCGCCCTCCGGACCCCCGGGCCGAGCCTCCGGGCTGCTCCCGGCCCCCGGGGAGGTGGGGCTGAGGCTGGCGCGGTGGGAGGCGTAGGGGGACGCCCGGCGCAGGCGGTCCAGCGGGATCTGCACCACTTGGGAGAAGCTCTCGGTGAGCTGGAACGGGCCCTGGGCTTGCTGCAGCTGCACCTGCGGGGGGAACGGGGGAGGCTGCAGGGGCACGGACCCACCGCCGCCTCCCGCAAGTGGGGGGGGGAGCCCTGCGGGAACGTCCCCGGGGAACGTGTCCCATCGGGACCGCCCGACCCCCCGCCGCGCCCGCAGAGGCAGCGAAGCCCCCCGGGGCCGTGCAGACGCCCGCCGCGCCGGGGAGAAGGCGGTGCTGGGCCCGGGGCTGCGGGTCCTTACCAGCGGCAGGTAGTCGTGGCTGGCGCAGGTGCTGGAGCGCTCGCTGCCGGGGCTGAGGCAGGGCGGGCGCAGCGCTAGCGCGGGCCCCCGGCGCCGGCTCAGGTTAAACCTGCGGGCAAACGGGCCACTGACCGCGGCTGGGACAAGGCCCCCACGGGCAGCTGCGGCACAGCCCGCTGCAGGGAAGGGGCTGGTGCACCGCAGCACTCCCTGCTTTAGAGGCAGGCAGGGGGTGTGGGAGCTGAAGCCCCTCAGAAGTGGCACTGTCCCCCTCACCTCGCAACACGCGGGTTTGGTGAGCCCTCCCGGCCCCTCACCCCGCAGCCTCACCTGGAGCCAGTGATGCTCTCTGTGGATTTTTGGGAGCCCGTGGAGGTGGTGGAGGGGCTGGTTGGAGGCCCTGCAAGGGGCAGGCAGAGCTGAGCATGGGGGGGGCACGATGCACCCCAAGGTGCAGCCTGTGCCCCAGCACCTGCCTGGGCAGCAAGGGTGCAGGAGATGCTACAGCTCTCAGCTGCCAGCGACAGGGTGCTGAGGGAGGCACCCGCCATCCCCCAGCCCCTAGCCCCCTCCCCACCCTGGACGCACCATTGGAGCAGTTCTGCTTTTCCCAGCCAGAGGTAGGGGAGGAGATGCTGGCTGGAGACCCAGGAGTCTCATCTGGCCCTGCAAGAGAGATGTCCCTGGGCTCCCAGGACCCTCACGGGCTGTAGCTGCCAGGGGCTGCCATGCCATCCGTGTCCCACCCCCCACGGTGGGGATGCTGGGGAAGAGGCAGCCCCACACCACTGCAGCTCCCTGTGGCCATGAGCTGAGAGTCCCCTGAGGCCCCAGACAGGTCCTTGGGAACCTTAAGCCAGTGGATTGGTACCTGCAGTGACAAGGGGCTCATCCTGCTCCTCTGCATCCCGCTGCCGGGCCAGACCCGCTGAGGAGCTCCGGTGCTGCCAGCTCCCTGCCGCGGGGGCTCGTTGCCGGCTGGCTGAGCCGGCTGCAAGGACAGCGACACCTCAGCCCCCTCGTGCCTTCAGTGCCCCCTCCCCAGCTCGCCGGGCGCTGCAGCCATACCTGTGGCGCACACCTCGGGGGCCAGGGGCAGAGCTGCCTGCGTGACCCCGTCCACGGGCACCAGGCGGGTGTAGAGAGAAGGCACGTTGCAGGCTTTGCTGGTTTGCACGGCTTTCAGGCGGAACCGGCGGGAGAAACCTGCCCGGAGGGAGGCTGTTACAGGTCGGGGGTGCCAGGACTGTGCCAGGGAAGGGGCACACGCACCAGCAACCCACCCTGCTCCAGCTCGGCTTCGCGCTGCGCCGCGGTCTCGTTGTCGCGGATGACGGAACGCGCTGCCAAGCGGTGCAGGGGCTTGTCCCAGGCCTTGCCCGCCCAGCGCGGGGGGGTTTCCCGGGGCTGCAGCAGCGGCTCCAGCGCTGCCGTCACCTCCCAGGACACGGGCCTGCCGGCACGCAGCGCGTGGATCACCACCTGGCAGCGCAGGGGCAGGCTGGCGGCCCCCGGGCCGGGCGGCACCGGCTCGGGCGCAGCCGAGGAGCCGAAGAGGTAGGAAGGCTCCACCAGCATGTCCCAGTCCAGGTGGGTGGGCGAGAGGAGGTTATCTGTGCAACGGCAAGACGTGGGGGGGGGTTAGCAATCGGGGGGTAGGCGGCTCCGTTCCCCCCGCCCTCCTCCCCCACAGCCAGCACACACTCGATTCCACCGTGCCGGGCTGCAGCCGCCGGCCCTGGGGTCCCAGCTCGTCCAGCCGCGCCTCCAGGGACTGGTTCCTCTTCTGCGACACCTTCTCCAGGGCCCGTCGGAGCCGGTGGGCGTCCAGCTCCCCGTGCGGCGAGGAGAAGCTGCGGCCGGCCAGCGCGGCTCGGGCCAGCGCCGTCTTACGCTGCGCCAGCTCCTCCGTGCTCAGGGCCGCCGGCACCTGCGGCGGGGCAGGCTGACGGGAGCCCGGCCGAGGCAGCCGGCAGCCTCCCAGGGCGATGGGCAACGCTTGCCAGGCTCCTGCCGCACGTGGGAAGGACCAACGGCACCGAGAGCGGAGTTGGCAAACAGCTCCGGGGTGACTCGGGCTGCGCCCAGGCAGGAGGAGCTGGCGGAGATGTGTGTGCGTGTGTGTGTGTGTGTGTGTGCGCAGGGGGTGGGGGTGTGATGCCACAGGAGGCTGCAGTCCCCAGCACATAGAGGTGGCCCCACACCTCACAGCTACGTCTGGGAGCGGTGCCCGCGCCGCCTCTCGCCCCGGCAGCAGGGATCATTTAAGCTGCAGGGAAATCACTTACGCTTGACATTTCGGCAGCAAAGGCCACCAGCTGTGCTGCTGTGTAGCAGGAACAGGTTACTGAGCCCATGCCACGGGGAAGGAGCGTGTCCTGGAGCCAGGGGACGGTGTCCTCACCCAGCCTCAGGGCTGTCAGCACCAGAGGAGCTGCAGCTCCCCATCCTAGCCACGTGTCTGAGTTTTCAGCCCAGGTACGGGCCGTGTCACTCTAGTTTCTTTGCTAACAAAGTGTCTGATGGCGTTGGCTGAGGACTGAAGGAGCCAGACAGGAGCTCAGCCAGCCCACTCTCTCCTCTCCAGCTTGGCAGGCTCCTTACCTGATGCCGGCTGAGAAATCAACAAGGAGCTGAGCTGGTGAAGGGGGCTGCTAGCCACTCGTCTGACTACTGGCCCAGGAAGCTGGGGGACCATCGGCTTGGTCCCCAGCTGCTCTGTTCCAGTAGGGCAAAACCACCAGAAGAGCCTCCTCATGGCACCTACAGCTGATCCTTGCTTAAAACCCAGGCTGCAGCACTCGTTTCCAGCCCAGCAGCCACACGCCCAGGCACAACGAGGCAGCGAGACCCTGGCTAAGCCAGGAGCAGCCGCTGTGCACCTCATTGGCGTCCTTACCTTGGTGCCAGCTAGGGTGGAGGGCAGTGGGGCAGACTTGGTGGAGGACTCGCAGAGGGACAAGCTCTTCTGGCCCTGCTGGGAGGTGGCATCGGCGCCAGGGCCTGAGGAGCCGCCCTCTGGGGCCACGTCTCGGGAGCCCGTGGACTCGCTGCTGGTGGAGCTGCGGGAGAGCAGCCCCCGGCTGCGGTCGGTGCTGACGGAGCAGTGTGTCAGGACGTACTGCTCCTGGATGTAGGAGGGCTGGTAAATCC
Source organism: Urocolius indicus (assembly GCA_013401255.1). Lineage (NCBI taxonomy): Eukaryota > Metazoa > Chordata > Aves > Coliiformes > Coliidae > Urocolius > Urocolius indicus. The sequence goes on along the minus strand of WBNH01010965.1, from coordinate 18,431 downwards.
GCTTCCAGATGTCTCCCCCCGAAACGAGATCCGCGCCTGGCCGGTGGGCACACACTCGCCGTCAGCCCCCGGCCCCCACGCCTGCCCGCCCCATCCCCAGCCCCCCACCACTCACTGCGTTCCGACACCTCCGTGCCCCCGACGGAGAGCTCCAGGGAGGCGTCCCCAGAACCCTGGGTGCTGGGGGGTGGCTGCCGGCTCTCCCCAGGGCTGGGCACCTCCTCCTGGGAGGGGAAAGCTGAGCCCCGGGAGCCCCGGCGAGCCCCTTCCCGGCCCTGGCAGAGAGAGGTGGCGGCCGTCAGCCTCGGCAGCGGGTACGAGCCGTCCCAGCCCCGACCCCCGCCAGGACGGTACCGGCGGCCGCCTGTCGCGGAAACGAGCGATGCTGTAGAGGACGCAGTAGCTGACGAGGCGATCGCCGGGGTAGAGGGCCGGGAGCTCGGTGGGCGAGAGCAGAGCCTCCATGCTGTCGGGGACATACCAGTCGATGGTGATGTCGCTGACGGCCGGCTCGATCGCCTTCTTCAGGGACCTGATGAGCTGGAGCGGGGAGAGGAGCCCTCGTCACACACCGCGGCGGCTGCCGGGCCCTCCCATCCGTGCCCGAGCGGTACCTTGGGCTGCAGCCGCTCGGCTGGGCTCAGGAACTCGGCGCGGCCCCGGCTCAGCTTGGCCATGCCCTGCAGCAGCCGCCGGCACGCCCGCGGGCCCATGCCGAAGCTGAAGCACCTGCAGGAGAGAGCCAGGCTGGGCTGTTGCCGGGGGATGCTGCCCCGGCCAGAGATGCTGCCCCGGCCAGAGATGCTGCCCCGGCTACAGATGCTGCCCCGGCCACAGATGCTGCCCCGGCTGCGGGCCGCGTTGCGGTGCCCCAGGGGAAAGCCAAGCTGGTGGGGGATGTGACGGGGGTGGTGAGGGTGAGATCTGGGGCTGCAGAAGGAGGAAGCGGTGGGAAAGGGCCCAGGGGACGTGGAGAGCCCCGTGCGTGCAGCGCCGGGGCCATACCTGAGGGTGCTGGCCTGCCTGCGCACCAGCCGCAGGATCCTGCCCGCGTTGCCCGCCGCCGCGGTGAAGAGAAAGAGCTGGCGGGGGTAGCCGTGGTGGGGGGGCTGCGCCAGCGCCCAGCCCAGGGCTGCCAGCAGGTTGGTGCTCCCCTCCTCTGCCTGTAGCCCACCGAGGTGCTGGCAGGCACGCTGCAGGGTCTCCTGCCCGCACGGAGAGACGGGCTCACAGCGGTCCCCGGCTCACCAGCCCCAGGGCAAGGAGGAGGCGGGGGGGATGGAGAGGGGCCGGGAGGGGGCTTTGCCTGCCGGCACTCACGTTGCTGCAGAGGCGGCTGGACGGGAAGAGCGGCTGGATGTCGGCACCGAAGCTGGCCACGTTGAGCAGCGTCCCCGATGGAAGGCTCCTCAGGGCCACCAGCAAAGCCTCCTGGGGTGACAGCAGAGGGCTGCTAAGGACCGGCCCCGCGGAGAGCAGCCCTGGCCCAGCGGCCGTGCCTCACCTTAACTTTGTCAAGGTCGGGGCCGCTCATGGTGCCGCTGCGGTCGACGAGGAAGAGGATCTCACGGGTGACGCTCTGCAGGTCCCCCGGGACGGCCTCCGGCGCCGGGCAGAAGTTCAGCATCAGCACAGGGTTGGGGAAGATGTCTTTGTGGAAACGCTTCTGCACGAAAGCCACCTGCGAGCCAGGTGTGCCAGGGGCTCGCTCACACCGCCTCGGGCTCACGCTCCTCACCCCCATCCCACTCCCGTCTCCCCCTCCTCCCGGCCAGGCCAGCTGTGCCTTGTCACCTGTCTCTCGCCGCTGCCGTCCTTCCTGGCGATCCGCCTGAAGTCCTGGCGGCTCCGCACATGAGCCTCGTACTCGGGGTACGTCATGGTGCCGTCCTCCATCACCAGGTGGGGGTGGTGGGGCTCTAGGGGACAGAGGTGTGTTTGGAGCCATCCTGTGCCACACGGGCCTGAGCGATGCTCTGGATGCTTTTGGGGCAATGCCCCGTCTGCCCCAAACCGTCCAAGAGCAGGGTCCTCACTCACCGCAGGGGTAGAGGATGATCTCCAGGTCCCTGTCGTAGCGGTGGGGCTCGGCCAGGGTGACGCAGGTGGTGGCTGCAGAGCTGGCCCAGGGCTCGGCGTCGGCTCGCAGGGCGTGGGATGGGCTCTCCAGCCCTGCGTGAGGAGGTCACGCTGGGACAGCCCCTCACACCCCTTGCCTCGGCCCTTCCACCCACAGGGCTGCGTGGTGGTGGCTGCTTCCCACCAGCTCTAATGGCATTAACTGGGCCAGTGGCTGGGGGCATGTCCCCCCCAACCCACGTCCCATCCTTGCCCATCCATCGCATCTCCTTGAGGGAGGTGGCTGCTGACCTAGAGCTACGCTCGACTTGAGGGTGTTCCAGCCCCAGGGGTGGGATGGGGAAAGGACTTCTTTGCATGGAGGGAGTGCAAGAGGATGCCTGGGGAAGGGGCTTGCATCTTCTTAGAAAAATGGAGAGATGGGTGGGACACCATCCTGGAAGGACGTTGCTCATGTTTTGGGGAGGTTTTGCCCAATGAACCCACAGCGCCAGAGCCGCCCCCCTACCTGCCAGCAAGCAGGGGCCCTTCACCAGCAGCTCGAAGGCAAATTCGTAAGGAAAAGGGTTGCAGGGCCGTCCCCGAAAGATGTCCACGTTCTCCACAGGCACCGTGGGGGGTGGCTGGCTCCGGGTCCCCGGCCCCCCAAAACAGCTGGTGGGGCTGTGAGGGGAGAGGCAGTGATGGCTCCTGCCCCGCTCCCTGCTCACCCAGCATCAACATCCTCCCCCCAGGATGGTGGAGACTGAGGAAGCCATGAAAATCACCATAGGGCCAACCTGTCGTCACACAAGCTTGCCGGCTCACTCTCGGGATCGGCGGGGACGCGGGGCGTGAGGAGGGGGGGCAGGAGGAGGCGCAGGGCCCCATCGGGCAGCGTGGGCAGCTCCTGCGCTGTGCGCAGCGTGACGGCCAAGCTCTCCGCGGGGCACAGCGTGCCTGTGATGATGATGAAGGTGGAATGCTCCACATCTTCGTCCAGGACAAGGTGGCCTGGGCATGGGAGGAATGGGGAGGGGGTCAGTGCAGCAAGTAAGAGTGGAGGGAGGGAGTGTTAATTGTGGTAATTGCTCTCAAAGGAGATGAGCTTGGGTGTAACAAGGAACACGGGAAGGGATGGGTAAAGTCCTCCGGAGAGGTGGAGGGAGAGGCAAGGGGAGGCTGAGATCTCCAGCCCCAGAGACCTCCCCAAGGCACCAGGGCAGCCTGGCAGGGGCTCTCAGCTCCTTGTATTCCCTCACACCTCAGCCTTGCTTGCTCTGAGCCTCCCGGCTAGGAGGGCCCCAGAGGCCACGCAGCCCCCTGGCACTTACCAGCAGCGCAGCGGCGTGGCCGCCCGGTGCTGGGTCCGCACTGCAGGCAGCAGTTCTGCACCCGGTGCCGGTTCTGGACATGGAAGGTCACCTGCCGGCTGCCCACCGCTGCCTCGAAGCCGGCTACCACCTCTGACTCTTCCAGTGGGTAGATGAAGATGCCTGCAGGCAGGAGAGAGCTCGGAGGCAGATCCTGGTACAGGCCGTGCTGTGGCATGGCATGGCCCATGGCAGATCCCGGCAGGCAGTGCTGTGGCACACGGCATGGCCCATGGCAGTGCCACTCAGAGCTGTCTGACTCAGAGAGATTTAAATGCACAAGAGTAGAGCAACACAGGAAGGACCTGGAGCCTCCCTAGCCCAGGGGCTGTAAGGGAGGATGGAAAATCCCTCTCCCTCAGCAACGGGAATGTTTTTCCTCAGCCTCCCTCTTTTTGTGCCGCAAGGCACTGCTGTGTGTCAGTGGTGGTGGGGGCACTCCCAGCCAAATGAGGTTTGGGATCTGGGCTACATGTGGGCTGAAGGAGGGATGTTCTCCAGCACAGGGGCTTTTATGGGGCTGTGCAGGGAGCCCGGGTCCCTGTCAGCCCCGACAGCTCCCCCTTACCTTCCACAGGCTCCTGGGAGGGATTGGTGTACACAAGGTGAGCGGTGATGCTCAGGGAGTACCCGTTGGCACAAGCCTTCACCTTGGAGCTCTTCAGGGGCAGAGGCTCCCAGGACAAGAGGGAATACAGGCCTGGCATGGTCCCTCAGCAGGCAGCTGTGGGCAGAGGGGAGCAGGCGCTGGGTGCTCGGGGGCAGGGTCTGCCAGGAAGGGGCTTGTGCACACAAACTGCTTCCAGCTGCCCAGCTTGAAAGGGGGAAACAGGTTCTCCGGCCCTCCTCATCCCAGGGATGCTGCTCTGCACTACATGTAAAGCACATGGGCCTGTATCCAAGCCTCTGCTCAGACCCCGGCCCACCTGCAAACTTGGTCTGGAGCCACAGGAGCCCACAGAGAGCTCTTCCACATCACAGGTAAATAAACCTCCCTGCCAGGCAGCAAAACAACTTCTCCCAGGGCAGCAGCAGTTACATGCAAGCCCCGGCAGACAGGCAGGGACTCCTAGGCAGGACAGGCACAGCCAGCCACATGCAGTCCATCCCTCAGCAACCCCCAGCAGCTGAGAGGCTCCAGAGCCTGCCCAGACCATCTCCTGCACTGACTGGGAGAGGAGCATCTGCTCCTTCCCTCACCATCCACTCACAGAGGTTACCAGGGTAAAAAAAAGAAGGGTGAGAAGCCCACAGTGTAACTAGGACAGAGCAGCAAGCAGTGTTTGCTGGGGGTTTAATAATTAACAACGAGGTCAGTGCTGCACTGAAGAACAGCAGAAGAGGAAGGCACTGCAGGGGGGAGCCTGGCTCAGGGAACCATGCTCTCTGCCTTCGGGCAAGTAACGCTCTGCCCAGAGAGGGATGTGGCTGGCATCCCACCCTCCAGCAGCAGGAAGAGAGGTGTCTGGGGATGCCTTTCAGCCAGGACACCGTGTCACCCCACATCTGTCTTCCCCTTGGGAAAAATCAGCCAGGGGCAGCATCCTGAGTGACTACTTGGAGCCAAGGCATCTATATACCTACAGCCCACTACATGCCATCAAACATTCATGTAAAATATTCATGTCAGCCATAGCCCTGCCTCTGCGTGGGTCCCACTCCAGGTGTGGGTCTGCACCTCTGCACTGTATCACAGAATGGCTGAGGTTAGAAGGGACCTCTAGAGCTCATCCAGTCCAACATCGCTGCTAATGCAGGTTCCTCTTGATCAGGTCACACAAGAACATGTCCAGGTGGGTTTGGAAACCTCCAGAGAAGGAGCCTCCACACCCTCCCTGGGCAGCCTGGTCAGCTCCCTCCTCTTAACACTGAAGTTGATGAGGTCTCTCATCAGTCTTCTCCCGACTAAAGAGCCCCAGTTCCTGCAGCCTTTCCTCATAAGGAAGATGTTCCAGTCCCTGATCATCTTGGTGGTCTTGCACTGGCCACTCTCCAGCAGTTCCCTGTCTCTCTGAGCTGGGGAGCCCCTGCCCTCCCCAGTGCCTGTGACCCAGCAGCAGCGAGGCCCCTGTGTCACACTGTGTGCTGCTGCTCCAGCGTGTGACGTGCCCGGGGTGAGGACAAGGACAGGTACAAGTGAACCATCTGGTCCCCCCACTCCAGTGGCCTTCGTCCCCAGAACAGCTTGTACAGCAACAGGAGGCTCGGGATGCCCTCAGCACACGTTCACAGGGTGCCTCTCCCAGAGCATCCCTGAAAGTGGAGAAGGGCCACATCCTCGGAGCAGCCAGGACTGAGCCCGTGGCTGGCACAGGGCAGAGAGCTCCTGAGAAGTGCAGAAGTGCATTAGCAATGTGGCTGCAGCCCAGGAAAATGAGTTCATTATGCTGGACTTATTACCTCCTCAATCAGCATCACAGGGATATGCTGGCACCCAACCATTTCCCCACCATCCATCACCAACCCTCCACCCTGGGTGCAAGATGTAGCACCCACTGCTGAGCCCCCCTCAGGCTGCTCTCCCAACACGCCACGCATCACGGGCGCCCTGCACAGCCCCGTTTGCCTCCACACCACTGTTGGGATCATCACCAGCCAGGTCCTGCCCTGACCACAGCTCCCAGTGATGCTCCGGGGGGGGATCAGAACTCCCCCAGCCCAGCCACATGGAGCCATTTGAGACAGATTTCACCCTCAAGCCCTTCGGTTTGTTCCCAAGGCAGCTGGCTCAGTGCTCAGCAACGTGGCTGCTATTTGCCGTGCTGCCCGCTGGCCGGGGCATCACCAGCTTGTTTACCAGGGACTTACTGCACAAGCCATCCCGGCTGCTTTTTATCACTTCTCTTTCCATTTACCCTCGCAGAGTAAACAGGCCCCATCTGGCCCTGCCACGCTTCGTGCCGGCTGCGCTAAGCCTCGTGGTAATGAATAAAACCAGACGTGATGGTCCTCGTCCCGGCCTCTGCATCCTCCTGAGGCAGCAAATTGTCCTCAGGTGCCAGCGTGGCACAGCCAACAGGTCCCCGGCCTCCTCCCCACCCCTGCCATGGCCACCCGTGCCTTTGCAGCCCCCTCTTCTTCCTCCCTTCCCACCTGCTGCCTGCTGGAGCTGCCTGCATGGAGGGGGCCACGGTCAGAGCAGGGCTGGGAGTGGCAAAAAGCCCTCAGTGAAAGTGAGGAGGAGTTCTCTCTTCTCTAGGTCAGAATAACTTCAGGTTTCTCTTCTCACCCGTGGGCAGGGTGAGTTTTCTGGCTGCAGCAAGCCAGGTGCCTGAGCTCAGCAGACCCTCCTCAGCTGCTGCAAAGTTGTCAAGAGTTTCACCTGCTGCAGCAACAGCCACCCACGTCAGGGTGCAGCACAGTGCCAGGGTAGGCTGAGACCGAGCCCAGCACAGGTAAACCCACAGGAAATTTCCACTGGTGACAGGTACACAAGCCAGCACAAGAGAAGGATGGAAGGAGAGGAGCCCAAGCCTCCGTGGCAGCACCCAGAGCAAAGGGGCATTGCTGCCCTCCTGCTGTGTTACCCCTCTTTCCCTCACCTCCCTTTCCCATGGGACACCCCTGCATCGCTCTGCTGGGACAGGGTACAAGGGCAAGGCAGCAAGGTCCATCCTTGCTCCTGGAGCAGGGAGGAGGCTGTGGAGACAGGAGACAATGATGCTGCTGCCCTGGGCCCACGGGGCACGATGTTTTGCAAAGCCCACAGAGGAGGACGAGAGGGGGCAGCTGCAGGGGAAGGGGATGGCTGCCCCCAGTCTGAGCCTCCAGCCTGTGGGCCAGTCCCCTGGCTGGTACTGCTGCTTCACCCACTGGGGAGTTGAAACAGAGAGCAGATTCTGCTGCACCCCACCACGTGCACACATGCCCCAGCACACACACCGCATCCCAGACCACTGAGCTCAGCACCCGGGCTGCTGCTCCCACCTCCCCAGAGCCACTAAACCCCCTGAAAAACACTCTGAAAGAGCCCAGCCCTGAGACAGGGAACAGGAGTCACTTGCTCTCCATGCACCCTAATACAGACACCTCCCTCCCTCCCTCCCTCAACATGTCCCAGGCACATTGCAACCCAGCAGCCCTGCAGGAGGGTCCCGCTGCTCCTCTGGCCACAGGACATTCATGGTGTGGGCCAGGGACCATTTGCTGATGCCCTGGGGCATGTTCCCAGCAGTTCTGAGAGCCAGCCCTGTCAGGTCCATGCCAGACAGTGATTTCAGCACTTTTGTGGCCTTGCTGCCTCATCTCCCACTCCACACCACTCCCATGATCTGGGGCTGCCCTGACAGCGGGTGTGTGGCCCTGGGGCACCCAGAAATTGCAGGAGACCCGCAGGGTCCCTGGCCACCGTGGTCCCAGACTCCCCTCCCCGCTGCCATCCTGGTCCTTACCTGGAGGAGGATGAGGAGGAGGATGACACAGGGGCTGCAGGCTCAGCTCAGCACTTGCTGGGTCCCTGCACTCCGCAGAGTTCTCTGCCCTGGGGGTGGGTTTCCCTGCCCCTCTGGCTGGGGGGCTGCAGTACCCAGGGGGGATGAGCAGGTCCTACCCCGCCTCTCCCTGCTGCAGGCTCCCTTTCTGGCACTGGCTCCTTCACCGCCCTCGCTCCATCCCTCACTCTCTGTGCCAGCAGCAGAGCTGCTCCAAGCCCAGCCTCATTAAAGAGACACACTCCCCAGTACCTCCGCCCCGGGGAGGGCTGAGGATGCTCTCATGGATGGTGCTGGGGAGTCTCAGGGGACAACCAGCACCCCTGGAGAGTGACTGGCACTGGCCAAGAGCAGAGCCCACTGCTGTGGGCAGCTCAGCACCCACGGCATGTGATGGCCAGATAAACTTGGGTGCTGGTGAGACCCCAGGGTGATGCTGTGGCACCCACAAACACGGGGTTTGGCTGTCTGGGACATGTAGCCGTCCCATGTGTCTCCCCCCGAACAAAGTATGGGGCAAAACACACTCCCCCACCAGCCAGGTGAACTCTCCAGTACCAATACTGTGGACCACAAGTGTCACAACCAGCTTCACTAAGAAAGGTCTCAGCTGCCCTGAGACCACAACAAGAGGACTGGACATGGGTAGATGCTGAGCACCCACCGCACCCACCTCAAACCCAGATGCCCTTGAGGTCCCCCCAGGACCGTCCTCATTAGCCTCCCTGTGCTGCAGTGAAATCCCAGTCCTGAAGGGCAGGAAAGAGGGGACATCTGGGAAGAGCCCAGTCTTTGGCTGACAAGGGTGACAACAAGGCCCCTTGAGGAGGGTGCAGATGTTCAGGACATCCCAGCAGAGCCAGGACACGTCTGCTGGCAAGGAGATCTCAGAGCCTGGGCCACGCTGGGAATCCCTCATGCGCCGTTGCCAGCCCGGCATTCCCAAGCAGGCCTGGAGAAACCCCGCAGACATGGGGCATGTCCCTGCCCTGCTTCTCCCCAGGAGCTCCCTCACTGTGCTATAGATAGAGCTGTGTCCCTGCAGCTCTTTTTATAGAGCAAGCAGAGGGAAGCCACCCCCTCCCCTGCACCACCAACCCCACCGCCGCAGCCCCGCTGGCCCTGGAGCCGGCCTCGCCACACAGGCACAGGCAGGTGAGTTTGGAGCAGTGCCGGAGCAAGAGACCTGGCAGAGCAGTGTCATCCCATCCCAACAGATCTCACCTCTAAGCTGGCTCACGTGTCACCACAGCTTCAGCTGCTCAGCACGGGCTTCATGGGTGATGGCTGGAGCAAAGGAAGAAAATCTCAGCAGAAGACGCTCTTTGCTGCATGAGGTAGCACGAGGCACGCTCCCCCCTCCCGACCCCTCACCCTGCGCTTCAGCACACACAATTATCTGGCCGAGAGGCACTCTGCATGTCCCTGGGGTGCCTGCAAGAGTACGCCACTGGGCCATTCCCTCTCCTCGTGCAAGATGCCCCACGGCACGCCGCTTCCCCTCCTTGTGCTGCACAGAGAGAGGAGAGCTAAAGCACGCAGCTGCTCTCCTTCCCTGTCCTTTATGACCGCGGGGAAAGGATGTTAACCCATATATCACCCCCTGACATGCCAGCTCAGCGAGATGCCGGGGGCAGGGTGTGCGCCGTCGCACATCCACGCAGCCTGCGGTGGGCACGGGCCTCCCGCTCCCATCCTCACCGTGAGCGCCGCAGCTGCTCCAGCCCCAGGAAGAAAAACCCGCAAGCTTTGATTTTTCCCTGAGATATTGTTTCTAGGCCAAGCTGAGGTGAAGAAAAGCGTCCAAATGCGAGCGCTGGGTGGGTGCCAGCAGCCAGGGGGATGGGGCTGGGCCAGCCCACAGCGTCAAGCACCATCTGCGGCCCCGGCGTAACAGCAGGTGAATAACCCCGGCATAAGCAGCACTGGGGACACAGCCTGAGCCCCCTACAGCAGCACTGGCAATGTGGCTGAGCCTCCTCCAGCCCCACCAATCTTGGGAGATGTAGCTGGGCTCCATCTCGCTCTATATAGTGCTCACACCCACGTCAGACAACGGGCATGCGTGTCCTCACTCTGCACATCACAGCTTCCCTACAGCAGCTCGGCACCGCCACAGGCAGAGCCCCGAGTGCTCAGCGTTGCCTTTCAGCAGAGCTAAGGCATGTGTTAAACCCTGCAAACACAGTCCCAGCTGCCGTTCAGGACCCCACACAGCCCACACCAGCAGCTGCTGGCACCTTCTGGGTATTTATCCCCCAATCACCTGTACCTTGTCCTGGCTTGATAGAGCTGAATTATCACCCAGAGATAGGGCTGCCTGGAGGGAGCAGGAACACAGAGAGCTCTTACAGATAGTCTCAGGTCCTCAGTCACTGATAAGATGATTTAGTGCTATGGGAGGAAATAACCTGAAGCCTGAGGGGATACAGGTCGGTGTCAGGCTGGGAGTGACTGTTGCTCAGCAGATCCAGGCAGAGGCTCTGTCTGCTGCTCCTAAATCAGCATGAATTAAACCAGATCCTGAGGAGGGGTAGCCATGGAGGAGGAAGGGAATGCCAGCGTTGCTTTTGGTCAAAATGGGGCACGCTTTGGTTTAACCTGTCCAGTATTGGCCTGCTCAGCTGCCGGGAGGTACAGAGGGGCAAGGCGACAGGAACTGAAACATAGAAGAGATAGAGACGGCTCCTGGAGACATCAGGGACCCCTGGGGAGATGATTTGGGAAAGCTGCCAGCACTCCTCCTGCCCAGACTTAACCGAGAACCTCCCAGGATGCTGGCAAAGGCAGACGGGGCTGGAAGCGCGTGTGGCTCTGACGCAGACCTCGAACAACCACCGATAGCCGCCGGGTTTCCATTCCACAGCCGAAAATAGCTGGGGCAGCCGTGGGGTGGGCACGGGGCAGGTGGTTTAGCCAGCGGCTGCCTCACCACAGCTCTCGCCGAGGCGCCGGGCTCGCTGCTGGAATCGAAACCGCCCGGCTCTAAGGAACCGAAAGCGGCCCCGCTGCCGCCTCCCGCCTCCCTGCGTCCTGCACAGCGGGCGAGGCTCCGGGCGCCGACCCGCCCCGCACGGCAGCAACAACAGCAGCAACAGCGGCAACAGCGGCACCGCGGAGTCCCGTCAGGTCAGCCCGTCCCTTCGCACGGCAGCCCAAGGGGCTGAGCTGGGGGCCCTCTCCCTGTCCCGCTTCGTGGCGGGCGGGCTCGCCCCCAGCCCGCGGCCAGCGCTGGGCTACGCGGGGCTGGAGCCCCTCCGAGGAGTCGGGCGGGAGAGAAGGGGCCGGGAGAAGGGGAGCTGTTGGGAGAAACCGTCCCGAAAGGCCCCGGGGGGAAAGGAATGGGGGGCGAGCAGGGCGCGGAGGGAGCTGCAGGGGCTCGTCTCCGGCCCACGGGAAAATGTTGTCGGGGGTTGGGGGCAGCGCGGCGGGTGGGTAAAGGGGTGGCGGACAGGTCCGGGCACGTCCCCGCCGGCGGGGATGGCCGGGCGGCTGCTCCCCTCTAGCGGGGACCGGCGGGGGCTCGGCCGGGCCACCCGGACCCCCGCCCGCCGCGCCCCGGGGCCGCCCCCTCGGGCACGTGGTGCGGGCGGGACGCGCATCCGGGGCGGGAGGAGCCCGCGGCCCCGCGGCGCGCGTGGGGTCCCTCCGAGCCCGTGCTGGGCGGGTGCTCCCACGCGTTTCCAGCTCCCAGGCTGGCCGGGTGACGGGCCCCCGGGGAGCCCGCCTGGGCACCCCTCGCTCATCCCTGCGGAGGTGGCCCCGCGGGCACCCGGCTGTCCCCCCGCCTGGTCCCCACCGCACGCAGGGCTGGTTTCATGGCGAGCCGGGGCCGAGGTTGGCCACCCCAGCACGGCTGAGCCAGCCGATCTGTCGCCGTGGTTCCCCCAACCACCCCAGGCGCGAGCTGCCCTGTGCAGGGAGGACCAGAGAAAGGGAAACTTGTGTTTTGGGAAACGCGTTTGATTTTTGTTCCATACCCACAGCGTGAGACCCTCCGACAGCAGCAATGGGGAGACCCAGGAAGGAGCCCACCAGCAGACCATCCCCTCAGCCAGCCACGGCTGCCTCCAAAACCTCCCCTGCCGCGCCACCACCTTCTGCCTCAGCCACCCGGGCCAAGGCTGCGGCTGCGGGCAGCCGATCCCGGAGCACTCCTGCTGCCAGGGCTGCTGGCCCCAGCCCGGGGCGGGGGGCGAAGCCAGGCTGCTCTCAGCTGAAACCCACAGCGTCCCGTGGGGCCGAGGGAGACGCTGGGGACCAGCAGCGCACGGCATCTACCAGGAGTCGCTCTGGAACCCAGAAGAAGCTGCCTGATGCCAAAGGAGCCGCCGGTCCGGCCAGAGCTGACCGCGGTCAGCAGAAGCAGCAGCCTGAGGCTGACCCGAGCGGGGCCTGGAGCCGATTCCTGTGCCCTGTGAACAGCCAGGACATCCTGTGGGTGGAGAAGGAGACCCGGGGCCAGCGGACCAACCCCAAGTGGTACGAGTGGCGGGAGAACCGCATCACGGCCTCCGTGGCCCCCAAGATCGCCAACAGCAAGTTTGCCAACGGCAAGACGTCCGAGGTGCCCCAGTCCTACCTGAAAGCGGTGGTGGGCTCCATCCCCCAGGTGCAGACGCCAGCCATGTCCTGGGGGATCCGCAACGAGAAGGCGGCCGTGCGGGCGTACGAGCAGCTGAAGTCGCAGGCAGTGGGCACGCCGGTGCGCGTGGAGGACTGTGGCCTCTTCATTCACCCGGACAAGGGGTGGCTTGCCGCCAGCCCGGACGGCATCATCACGGAGGAGGCCACAGGGAAGGCTTTGGGGCTGCTGGAGGTGAAGTGTCCCTACAAACACAGGAACAAGACGGTGCGCGAGGCCTGCAAGGACAAGGACTTCTGTCTGGAGGTAGACGGGGGCTCTTATGCCCTGAAGAAGAATCATGCCTACTTCACCCAGGTCCAGTGCCAGCTGGCGGCTGCCGGCTTCCAGCACGCCGACTTCGTGGTGCACACCACCAAGGAGACGGCTGTGGTCCCCGTGGAGTTTGACTCCCAGTTCTGGGGGCAGACGGTGCCCAAGCTGGAGAAGTTTTACACCGAGGCGGTGATTCCCCACCTGGAGGGGAAGGCAGGCAGCTCTGCCTGGGCCAAGGAGGAGTAGACCCCCCGGCCTCATTCGCCTGGATGCTCGCTCAGCTGCGCAGAGCCAGCTTCAGTCCCCTAGCTTAGGAATTCCGCTTGGTTTGGCTGCTCTTCTTGGACTGCTTGCTGCCTCTGCCCTGATGCAGCTGCCTCGGGACTGACTTGCTGTACCAGCAGGACCCTGTCTTGATAGAAGTCCCCACAAACAGCAAGGGGCTCCTGCCCCAGCCGTGCCGCTTGGTCCCCCCAGTGCCTTCTTGTTCTGTCCCCGTCACTGCATCCATCCCCGGTTTGGCCCAGCAGCACTGCCTGATGGATGCAGGCACGCTGGATCTGCGAGGGGAGCCACTGATACCTCTGTGCTGGAAAAAAGACTTATTTTCGGGAGAAAACTGGATCCTTTGGCACCTAGGCTACTCTCAGGACTAAATCACAACTGCGCTCCAGAGTGGAGACACAGCCAGGGCAGGCTTGTCACAGTCCAAGAGCAAAACACAGCGTTTGAGCCAAGTACTGATGTGCCTTAAGAGTTGCAGTGAGGGTGCATGGGACACCCTTCCTCACTGAGCCATCAGACCTACTCCTTCTTTAGAGTAACCCCTGAGGCTCATGACGACTTGGCTGAAGCCTTGGGAATACTCTGCCCATCAAAGAGGTTGTTCCCAAGCCCAGAAGATGTTACTGTAGAGCCCTGTGTGCCCTGGCAGGGCAGGAAGGCAGGCATCACTCTCAACTGCAAGACACAGTGGTCCTTGTATTCTGTGCTCTTGTAGGGGAAGGGAGAAGAGCTGTGTGGGATTCCCCCACCAGGTCCCCTCCCAGCACTGAGGTCCCAAAGCAACGGGAGACCGAAGGCCAAAGGCACCACCATTATGGCAAAAGTACTTTATTATATACATAAGACTCCAGCCACACTCCACAGGGCAAGGACCAGAATTCGCTATTTTACATATCAATACAAAGTAACTATAAAAACATAAAGCACTTTTGGGGCCCAGGCTTTCCACAGGAGGAGAGAGGCACAGGGACGAGCCTGGGGGCTGCTGAGTGACAGGGGCTGCCCCACACCCTCCCCCAGCTGTGGTCCCACAGTAACCAGATGTGCAAGTAGGAAAGAACCCAGTTAAGAAAAGTCATAGGGACTGGCAAGTGGGGGCTGTCCCGCTCCCCCACCCCAGGGACCGAGCCAGGGGTCCTCAGGCCAGAAGCGGGGTCTGCAGCCCCCAGGGAAAGTGCAGAAGGCACATGGGCCAGGCTCTTTGGAGGGGCTGTGAGGAGGAGGTGGGATCCAACGGTTAGTGCACGCAGGGCCCCATCGTATCACACACACACGCACACACACTGGGGACACAGAGTGCGGGGAAAAGGCCTTCCACTGCCAAACGCTGTCAGTGATACCTCTGTGCTGGTCCTGTGTCTCTGGAGCAGCAGTTGCATAGCACAGGGGGCTCAGGGCCTGCTCTTGACAAGTCATTAGATTTTACTCTACGTGTCCAGGAAACAAACACCGACTTCTGCAATGGAGAGAGTGCTGGGAAGAAGGGCCCTCCCAGCTCCTGGCTCCATCCAAGCTCAGGTCTCAACACCCAGCTGGTGTTGAAGCAGATACTCCACCAGACAGGCCTGCAGCCATGGGGTACAAGCTTCCCTTGTTTTGGAAGTGGAAAATACAGGAAGGTAACCAGAGCACTCTCCTCCCCTTTCAGAGGGCTCCCAGCCTTGCCCCCCAGCTGAACATACCTTCAGTGTCTGTCCTGGTTTCAGCTGTGACAGAGTTAATTTTCTTCCTAGTAGCTGGTACAGCATCATGTTTTGGATTTAGAAGGGAGAAAAACACTGATAACACACTGATGTTTTAGTTGTTGCTAAGTAGCACTTATCCTAAGTCAAGGACTTTTCAGTTTCCCGTGATCTGCCTTGTGCAAGGAGATGCACAAGAAGCTGGGAGGGAGCACGGCCAGGGCAGCTGACCTGAACTAGCCAAAGGGCTGTTCCATACCACCGACCGTCATTCCCAGTACAGAAACTGGGGAGTGGGCTGGGAGGGGCTGATCACTGCCTGGGGACTGGCTGAGCATCAGCCAGCGGGTGGTGAGCAACTGCATTGTGCATCACTGTCTGCCTTAGGTTTTACTTCTCTCTCATTTTGTTATCCTCCTCTTCATTATTATTTCAATTATTAAACTGTTCTCATCCTACAAGTTTTACCTGTTGTTTTTTCCCCTCCCCAGTTCTTCTCTCCATCCCATCAACAGTGGGAGGAAGGAGTGAGTGGCTGCATGGTGCATTAAACTAAATAATGTCACAACGGTCTCCTACCAGGAATCCCACCCCTCCTTTATATGGGAGACCTCAGTGCATCTGGGGAGCATGAGCCAAAGGAGGGCTGCTCAGCAAGAACAGCCTTTGAGGTCACCTACCAGAGGATGCCTTTGCTGCTCCCGACCCAGCAGGACTGTCCTGGAGCTGAGGGCACAGCAAATGGAACCAGGAGCACCACGGGCCAGGGGAAGGATCTCCCCTGTGCAGCCTACAAGGCTGATGAGATAGAGATGGACAGCTCCAGCAGCACCCCCGCGATGCAGAGCCTCAGCCTGCTTTGGGTGTCAGCAGCACTCATGTCCCTTCCCCTGCTGCCCCAGAGAGCAGCACACGACACGGAGGGAGCTCGGCTGGGCTGCACCGCCCTGCTGGAGGAGAACTTGGGTCACCGGGGCTCTGCCGTCACAGCCCACCCAAAAGTCTGAGGCAAGGAAAGGAAAACGGTGAGGAAAAAGGAGGAAGGGGAGTCACATCTCGGGGGTAAGTGTAAGCTTCCACCACACTACAGAAACACTACTTGGCCTAGGTTCTCCTCGGCTGCCCTGGGGGAAAGGCACGGAGCCAGCTTCATGCGAGGACAGAGATGTATCCGAGAGACCTAGTGCACGGCCGGACCACTCTCCTCTCTCCCCCACACCTCTGGGCTGACCCGTCTCCGTGGCCAACGCCATCCCCAGGGAGGACACGCGTGGCAGCTTCCAGGAGTCACAAGTGGAAATGGGACGGTCGGGCCCCACCCCTCCCCTGCCATTACTGTGCATTGATTGTCTAGCCAAACCGGGCTACAGTCTTCAGTTTAAAAAGGGGACCCCCCAGGCTCCCAGCTGTGCGGGAGCTTCAGTCACAGAAGCGCTTGCGGGGCACCGTCCGAGCTCGGTTGGAGCGGCGGATCTCCTGCTTAGCGTCGCGGCACCGCTGGCAGATGAAAACCTCAGGCACGTTGGATTTACGGATCTTGGCACAAGAGAGGTGGATCCAGGTAGCGCACTCGTTACACTCGATCATGGGCCTCCCTGCGAAGGGCTTCAGGCAGAAGCAGGTGATCAGATCCCAGGCATCATCATCTGGTCAGGGAGAGAGACACCGGTCAGAAACCGCCTCACCCGCTGCCTCTGGCCCAGCCGGCCCCACGGGTGGCAAACGGCTCAGCCCCCACTCACCTTCTGCTTTGGTGTTGGGAGCTGCTGCGAATTCCACTCCTGAAGTTGCAAAAGGTGAAATGGGGGGGGGGGGAGAGAAAAAAAAACAAAGAGCAGATGAACAATGAGGCCCTACACCCCTCCTCAGGCACGTTTCTGCCCTCTGCTCCTCCTTGCCCCCATGCTACTCCCCTTGCTTGGAGAGGCTCGGGCCATCAACAGCCCTCTCTGTAGCCAGCATGGGCTGCTCCAGCCGAGGGAGGGACAACACTCAGCATTGTCTGCAGCACAACTCTGCACTCCCTCAGACACTCACCACTAAGCTGGGAGCTCCCTCTGCTTGTGTCTTCCCCTTCGCTTTGGTCCAAGGTACTACAAGAACTGGGGCTTTTCCTCCCTCCGGAGCAGGAGTCGTGCTCCTTCAGCTGAGGATCATCTTCTGATGGTTTCTCGGTCTCCTGCGTTCCGTGCATCCAGTCCTTCTCCTCCTTCATCAGCTCCTCCAGGAGGGAGTTGGGCTGGGGGTCCCCAGCTGGGTTGAGAGAAGGCTCCAAGAGCTGCTCTTTCATAGGAGGAACCTGTCCCTTCGGCGGAGCCAGCTCCTTCACCTCATTCTGCTCTGCTCCAAAGCCCTTCCTAGTGCTGAGAGGTACCCTCTTCTCCACCTCCTGCTCCAAAATGAGTTTCTTTGCTGGTGGTTTCTTCCGTTTGGTTTGCTGGGGCCGGGTGTCGTAGAAGCCAGCGGGGAAGGCAGGGCAGCTCACGAGCAGGCTGTTGTCCACAGCCCCCCTGGCCACAGCATTCCTGCTCCTCCCGTTATCTGAAGGGACGTGGCAGTCAGAGGAGTGGGACGAGGCCCAGCTATCACTGTCCTGAGTGCTCCCTGTGCTGTTCTGGGGACTCATGCTGCCTCCATGGGTCCAGGGCTCATTCTGCAAGAGGGAAAGATGTGGGACTAGCATGGGAGATGTCAACACAGACATTCAGAAGAAGGAGAAAGGGGCTGCACGAGAAGAATTAGGAGCTGGGTCTACATGTGGTGGGGCACTCGGGAGGAAGCAGCCTTTTTGTACAAGAACATGCCACAAGCCCACTTACCTCTTCAGGGTAGGGGATGTAGCCTGCGTACGCCAAAACGAAGGTGCAGAACTGGTTGAAATCCTCCACAGTTCTCTGTCGTTTCTGCAATGGCTGTAACAAACGCCGTGTGTCAATTAAAGTTCCTGGGCACCCTTACCCGAGTAGAGTAGCACAGCTGACCCTGGCAGCCAGCCCTGGCTCCACGGGCACGTATACGAGCACCTAATATATAGGTCACCCAAACATCCATCCTCCCTGCAACCCACCTGCATCATCTGGGCCTTTAAAACCCAGATCCCTGCGGGGGGGTGATGGAGACACACACACACACACACACACATGCAGGAGTGGGGGGGGGGGGGGGG
>WBNH01010964.1:430486-535431 GCA_013401255.1 Urocolius indicus | reverse complement strand
ATATATATATATATTACTATATCTCAAAGTTTAGTGCCTAAACCAGGAAGCCTAATATTTCATTTCAAAGAGGTGTTAGTACCTTTGATATAGCTTTAAACCAAGACAGCTGGCATCGTGCTACTCAATGTAGGCAATGCAGGCTGAGACTCAGTGATGTTAGGTACTGGACTGGGAAAGCTATAATTGCTTCTGAAGGAAAAAAACCAAGGAGTTAAACTAATATATGAGATAGAAAACACCTTTGATAAATTTCCTCTTTTTTATGCTAAATTTCACACAAATCTGCAGGATTCATGCTTCATCCTGCTACAATTTGACTTGATTTCATCCATCTAGAGATTTCTGTTTATCTCAGCATCTGCAGGTCCTTGCTAATTGCTAAGTTGGGAAAATTCTGCTTCAGTTTGAGGTCTTTCAATATAAAGTATGTTAAAACACTAGAGACTGAAAAGTGTTCAGGAACTGAAGAAAAGGAGGATAGGGGAAAAGTCAAGGTCATTAAAGTATCTGAGAATCACTAGATTTGTAGTGAGGTGAAAACAGAACCTGGTTTGGTTTTTTTTTATGGCAAAGTTCGTTATAAATAGTGACTGTTCCTGCTAAACAGGACTTTTACGTATTTCAGCCTCCCAATCACAGCTGACAACACCCCAAGGGCACAGTTTGCCAGAAACAGCAGACAAAATTTCTGGAAATCTTCCATACATTATAGCTGGCCAATTGACAGTTCATATGTCATTCAACCCCCAGCAATGAATTCTTCTTCTGACATCAAATAAAAAGAACCCAGAGCTCTCCTCCTTTCAAATATGTTCATCCCAAATTTTTGTGCTGATAAATACATGCACATTTTGTAAAAAGAATAATGGTTCTGTTTGCAATACCACTACTTGATTTTCTGAGCACTTACATAACTCTTTCCTTTACTGTTTCTCTGAAGAAGCCTTTACTGAGCAATATTTTTTCAACAATACATCCCTCAACTACTGTACTGGAAAGCCCAGTCTTTCATTTTTCAAGCAGAATGTGAAAACAAATCTACTGTATAAGTCCACACTTAAGCACTGTTAAGGACAGCAGGTACATACTCCTAGCAGATTTACTGCTAATGCTACATAAGCCACTCACAGTCACAAAAACTTTGGCATGGACACAGATTCCAACTGTTCTGTTTAACTAAATAAACCCAGAAGGAGTATTCATTAATAGCCAGCCTGGAAGATAAGATGTAAAAAGCACAGAGATTGAAAGCAACGACCTCTCACACAGCCCTGTCTAGTGCCTTTGACATGAGCAAAAGCCTCCCTCTTCCCCAGGTACAGGAGAACTGCTTTGATTTTTCTAGCACTGAATACAGTTTCACTTGATACCTATCACTTACACTGAAATAATTTAAAGAGTGCTACATCAAAGGAACATGTAAGCTGGTGTACATTCTTTATTTGCCCTTAGAGAGAAAGCAGGCACTGGTGGGAGTCAGGGGGTGCAGCACTGGGAACCTTAAGGAGTGAAAGACTTGAAGAGGGAAGTAATATGTTGTTGCAAGCAGGAAGGTTGGGAACTCCATGTCTCATATTTGTCTGGTAAGTTTAATTTTTACACTGAATGTCCTACTCCTGTGATGCTCAGTAAGGCACCAAACAGAAAATAGTTGAAAACTGGAGAACTATTAGGGAGAAGGATCACACATGCTTGTCCTGTTTTACTCTTCTCCAGGCTATCTGATCAGATGGATTTCTCTCCTGCTCCAGCACAGCTGTTCTTACTCTATTTCTTTCAAAAGAGGTAACACCCCACCCGAACACAACTTAAGGTCAACATATACTTGTGCGTGTGTTTCAAGATGGCATATGCATGTGTGCACAAGAGCTTGTCTAGCTGCATTGCTTCAAACTCTGCTTTTATCAACAGAGTTCGACCCACAGCTCAGACATTCGTGTGCTCCAGATGTAGTATATGCAATATGGATGGTATTTTGTTACATTTCAAATTTTAAAACTTTAATATGCACATGGCTTTTAAAACATGCAGTTTACATGAGTGCTTTTAGACTTGTAATCAACCTTTGCTTAGTAGCTCACTTATGCAGCAAAACAGCTTCTCAAACAATGGGAAATGGTGAAGTGTTTTGCCTGCCATGTCATTTTGCAGGACTGTATTAACTAAATGCTTGAAAATAAAAATGGTTAAATCAAGACTTAATCCAACTCAGGCAAAATTATGACTGGTGACTGAGTAGCAGCACAAAACCAGCTGCTTTGCCTTTGTAACATCAGCAGAGCCACAGATAGCTGGAGGAGGAAGGATGCAGAAAACAAACACAGGGTTGAGAAGAAAACTGGATTTGCAGTTGCCTACAAATTGCTATGAAAACAAATGGCAGTGCTGGTAATAACAGTAGCATGGGAGATACCTGCAACACCTTCCAAGTGAAACAGTCATCGTTAGGGAGCTTCAGAGCAAACCATGAAGCTCTCTGAGTAAGCATGTAACTCAAGTCACACAGACAATGGGAGAAGCTGGAGATGTATCCTGTGCTACTGACCTCAAGTATAATAGCCCATGCTTCAAATGCCTCTCTGAAAGCTCCACTTTTACATCTCAGAGCCTCCTTTGGCTCTTCACACATCTTAGAGAAAGGTGGGAGAAAAGTCTTCCAAGAACTAAATTTTCTTATGTACTTGATAATTAGAGGCACATCAGGGAAAGGATTTGGGACAGGGTTTGAATCACTCTAGAGTTATGAATTACAGCAAACTTGTCAGCAAACGCTTTGTGGAAGTGTGCAGTTTTGAGCTCAAAGCTATGCTGATCAAAAGTATAGGCAAATTGTCTTACATTTGAAACCTCACTCCCGCTTTAAATTACACAGGGAAATTATTTGTGACTTCTTATGGAGTCTACCTCACTGAAGGGAAGTAAAGAGTTTCTTCATGCAGAGTTGTGATTTCCAACGCTTTTCACTGCAACACTGGCACAAAGTTGGGGCTTAGCAATTTCACTGGCAGGAGACTTGTATTGCCTCACTTCATACTGTTTCTGGGTTAAAATGGAAACTTGGGTTTGGACTGTCTTTTTGTGAAACAGCTCACTGTTTGGGAACATGTATTTATAGAGCACTGGGGATCATACTGTATCTTTCTCACAACACATTCCTCAGAAGTCACTTGCAATACAGTAGACAATCAGGAGAAAGACAGAAAAGAAATATTGATAATGGGTATTTGTAAAAAAAGATTTTACACTTACCTGTATGTTGCAGTTCATGAATGAAGAGAAGAAGAAAAGAAGATCCAACAGCAGCCAAAGCATGAAAAAGAAAATGAAGATATATTGTTACTTTGGAAAAAGAATAACCAGTTATAGCAGCAGATTTATATAACAGCACAACTTGGTCCTGTAGGAACAGAGGCCTCAAGGCCCACTGTCTCTTCAGAAAACGCATCCCATACACTGGATCTCAGAAGGTGAAAACTCATGGCAGAATCTGCCCTCCCGGCCCCAAGAGTTTAAACAGTGAGTTTATTTTATGTCTGAGGACACAATTTGTTGAAATGAGCTTAAGTTGTGGAGTGTGGCAGTTTCTTTCTTGTATGACAATGAAAGCTTGGTAGAAGTATTTACTTTCTGAATACGCTTTAGATCAGCAGTATCCTCAGGATGAGGAGATTTTTGGCATATCTTTTTGTGTGTTCTAGTGATTTTAAGAAAAAAGAACAAAAAACCCACTTTGGCAGGAAAAAGCACAGTTTTTCATCCCTGAAGAGGGCCCTTACTTGTCTGTTTAAAGGTCTCTGTGCTCGCAGAGAATTAACACTTATTTACCATCAGAGTGCTTTCAAGGAGTCTGAAGTTCAGAGGATTTCTGCCCTTTCCACATGATGAATTTTAAAAACACCAGACAAAACCAGGCAGACAGGACTCTGTCTTTCTTAAAAAAAATCCTCTTATCCCGCCCTCTCACCATAACTGAGGAAAACCTGGAGATGAAAGACCACACTTTAACTAAGCCCTCTGTCTCCAGGACTGAGGGTGAGTTTCAGTTCCTGCACTGTACACAAAGAGAAGCCATTAGAAGCCCGAGGGTTATGGGAAAGGCACTGACAGGTTCCTTTTAATTAGGCTGAAAACTAACTTGGTGAGAATAGCTTGTCTGTATCAATAGCTCTAATTGACTGTTCTGAAGACAGACAGAGCGAATAAAGCAGGGGGTAATTATTGTCTGTGACAATTTGATTGACAAGCTTGTCCCCTGGAGGAGAATCCAGAGAGTCTATTGTCTAGCTGAGCCCCCCAAATAAAGCATTCACTTTCAGAGGGCTCCATTAAAAAACACACTGGAGGGTTGAGAGATTTGGCATTTGTGCTAATGGGCTAACAGTAATTTCAGACAGGGAGTCTCTGAACAAATGGCTCAGGTGTATTAATTGGGGAAGAGGCTGAGGAGCAGAGAGGTGTGGTTCTGCCCTAGGCAAGAGAACAAAAATGGTAACAGATGACAAAGGTGCTGCCTGGCTCTGGCTGCCATACACCCAGTGATTATAAGGCAGCACATTTTCAATCTGGCATCATGGCCTGTCTCAAAAGAGAATGTTGCTTGAGGTCAGACAGAAAGAAATAGAAAGCAATTGAAAAGGATGATGTTGTCCAATCTAACTCATCAAACACAGGAGAACTGCTACCCATGTTTGTTTTCCACACCATCAATCACAACTGCAAACGAATGCAGGCCATAGTTTTAAACAGAAACTCTATTTCAGCAGAAGCTCAAAGCTCCCCAGAGTGCTGTGCTACCTCCTGGGTATCCCATAGGAAAGACAAGGCTTCCCCAAAACACAAAGAAAGGTTGTCAGGATAGAAACAGGAGGGAGAGAGCATCAATTAAAAAACAGCCTGGAAAAGAACTAACACAGACACCTTAGTGCTGCCCATTAACCAGTTCGTTCACTCTTTTACACATAAAAAAACAGTCTATGGAAAAGTTTCTCTACCAGCTGCTGGCCACACACTGAAAACTGCCTAAATGGGTGTGCTTAGGGAACAACAGTGAAAATAAAAAGTCACTATTACTGGAGGAATGAATTTAGCTTTGACTTGCTTAACTGCTTAGCCAATTACTCCCATTTTTTATGGAAACCTGTTTTTTTTCCCCTTCATTTTATATTTTTACGACAGGCCAATGTCATTAGAAGCCCCCACCTACTTTGGTAAGAACACTCCTTCACATCAGTGAAAAAAATTAGTTGGGCAATTTTATTCAAGTGTGAGCTTTCAAGCCCATCAGCTTGTTCTTTCACTCAGAATCACAGGGCATGGGAAAGTCCTGAAGCAGAGTAACAGTCTGCAGCCAGCAACTGTGTTAGGGGGTCTCAGGCACACGGTATGGGGCCAAATCTCACTAAAGTGAAAGAGGACAAAAGATATTCATCAGTTCCAGACTGTCACTTTCCATATGACAGCACCAACGAGACTACAAACAGCACTTGGTACAGGTAGGTACCACACTTACACAGTGAGAGTGGCAGTGTCTTTGAGAGCTTATAATTTGACTGTCTGAGACAAAGGATGAATGGAAAATAGAGGCAAAGGGTAAAGCAGGCTGTCCAAGGGCTCAAAAGTAGGCCACAGACAAAACTTGTGAAATCCCATAGATCTCTTGACCTCAGGCTCAGTGTCTACACAGTAGCTCAGGAGGCAGCCGCCCATCAAGTGTCACATGCCAGATAGCTTCCACTTTGTAAAGGAAAAATGCAAAGTATGCTGGTTTAATTTTTCACCTGCACAATGCTTGGCTGTGACAGCACTGACTTTTACAAATTCCACTTTAGTCAGAGTTTGGAGCTTCCCCCTTTCAGAGGCAGACACACTAACAATGATCAGCAGCAGCTCACCCCCTCTGGCAGTGGACAGGTGCCTGTCTCCCACACACCTTGGCTGGTATGAAACCTGCATGAAGTGGCTGGTGAGCACCTTGAGAGGCTCTGCCAGCGTTCAGATTTGGGAGCTATATCCTCTGGCACATGCAAACAAGGCTTATTTTATGCCAATCTGCTTCCTTATTGTCTTTCTCTAGAAAGAGTGCACCAGGTCAGCAGTCCCCGGGCTAGACACCAGCTTCCCAGGATGTAGTCCCAGAAGAGTTAAGAATTACTGAGCCATGAACATGGGTCAGTTTATAAAGTTCCATCTGTTGCTCTGCCTAGAAGGTCAAAGACATTACTCAAGCACTGGAACTGTGTTTAGAGGTCGTTTCCCCAGCACAAATTGCAACAGCACAACCACATAAACCACAAACTCTCAAGAGACATAGCTGGAGAAGTCAAAGGGCTAGCAAGCATTGCAGCCTGAGCCTTGAGAAATACAGAAACCTTGAGGCATCCTAAGTCTCGGCTCTCAAGAATGTCCTTAGTTGGCAGAGCACAGGCTGAACTCAAAGAGAAGTTAGACTTCAAGCTACACAATTTTTTTCCTGGAAGTCAGTGACAAAATCCATGTAGAAGTTTAGTTTTTGCTCACACCAAACCCATTTCCTTTTCTAGATCAGACTTTTGCTCCACATACAAAGAGGAAAAAAAAACCCAACCCAACTTTTTGGCTGAAACTGTTTGCCAAATGTAACCAAAGTTTGCAAATAATATTGATTCCCCCCCACCCTTAATCGTATTTCTTGATTAATTTACTGTTCGTTGAGTATTTTGCTGGCGTCTGCATATGAACAAACTTAAGGTAGAAGCTTGCCGTACTGGGGATGCCAAAGTGACAAATCTTAAATCACGGGCTGGATTTCTACAGGAAATAAAGTTTAAGGAACAACTTGAGCAACACAATCAAGATGAAAAACTCAGTAGGTACTGTGACAAATGGCTCACAAAATGCAGATAGGACTTACTGACCACCGCCATGAAAAGCAGAAGCCATGTCTAAATCCACAATTAGGCTCACTGCAGCAGCTTAAAATCATAGCCAGATCATTATAACCCAACTCAGATGAGCCAGGCTACTAAATGATCTGGACTAAAGCCAAACAAAATCAGTCTTTAAGCTGCAGAAATATTAGATAAAAATCCCAGACTGATAGCAAATTCACTGTTGACTTCTTGCTACCTTCCAAATGAGGTAGGTACAATCCAATCCTCTTCCCAACTCTGTTTTTTAAATGATGGAAATGAAGTCCTATTTAAAAACCCTCCTGTTGAAAGTGACTTTGGTGTTGGCTGAGAATTGTTTAACAAACAGAGGCTGGCTTTACCAGTTAGCACGTGAGTTACCACTTGTCCCAGACAGGCCAGGCCTGGCAGTGTTTTCCCTTCACACAGAAGAAGTGTCACCCATCACTCAAGGCCACGTATTCTCATAAAATCTGTACTTCTAGAAGCACCTTGGATTTTAAAGTGTTACTCAATATGCTAACTCACTCAGCAATTGCAAGACAACAGATGGACTTGAGCTGTTTCTGTGTCCCAAACGCTGGCTTTGCTCGAATGTCTGCAGTTTGGTGTGATGGTGGACATTTTAGCTGATGAAATGGACTGAAGCACCTGCTCCTGGAGCCGTGAGCCTTGTTTTTACCATAGTTGGTGCTAAACAGCCAGGCTCTGTAAAATAAAGGCTCACATTCTCTAGAAGGGACACAGATACATCTCATTCATTCACTGCCTAGGCAAAGGATACTGGCATCTGTGTTGGAAGGCAGTGAACAAGGATGAAAAAGCTGCTTCAGAATGGTGGATAGGCCTGGATGTTGCACGTTTTCCTTTGGGTGGGATGGGCAGGAACAGATGGCTGGGCAAAAGACAAGCCTCTTGCTTTGGAGAAATCAGGAGATTTTTTTTTTTTAGAGTGAAGCTGGAAAACCTTTATCTATCAAAGAAAGCAAGTGAGCAGTAAGACTTACAAAGACTGATTTCCCAGGGCTTTGAGTTTGATTATTCCGTGTCTAACAAAAGTGGGAGCTCTTGCTTGGAGCTTCTCCTAAAGCAGAGGCATGTGTCCCATGTGGATTCATTAATGTCTAATAATCTAGCTGAGCTTACCCGTAACCCTCCCCTCAAGGGGGGAATTAATTTGTGTCTCTTTGCTTTGCTGGCCACCTATTTTTCACTTAACTTTTCAAATCATTTGCCTAGTGGATTCAAAAGCTTTTAGAACAGGAGTGACAAGCATGGAAACAGATGATACAATCACATACGACTCCTTCCCTTATGAAACCAGGCTAAAAGTGGCTTAGGACTGGTTTCAGCATGAACTTCCTAATGGCATCAGAATCACTTCAGAATGAGGATTTTCTTAATTATTATTTTATATATTGTTATGATAAGCAGGGATAATTAAGGGATCTGGGATTGAAATGTGGTGCACACACCAGAACTTGTGAGTGACCTGGGCAGAAAGCATTTCAAGTATGAAATCTATGCTAATTGGAACCACACTGCCACAAGTAAAGTACAGGCAGGGCAGCTCTTCCTGCCACCAAAGTTACCAGGAAATAACTTTCTTCCTTAACTCTTTTTCTCTGAAAGGACACGCTACTAATGATTGCTGATAATTTGTATTGTAAACATCCAGCTCTCAGACCTGGAAAAGGCTGGATGACTCTGCCCGTAACTGAGACCCAATCATTCCTCCAGGTCTTGTGCTGGGCTGCAAGTTTCCAAGTATGACCCACTATGACTGACCCTATAAAATAGTCATGTGCTTCATGCTTTGAATCTATTTGCGTTTTTAGCTGCTGGCACCACTAAGGGAGATGCTGTTCTCAATTAAAACCAGCCCATTGCTTCCCTAGGCTTAATTAGGAGCAGAGCTGTACATTCTGGCACCAGCAGTATTTTCTTTTCAATTAATGGACTTAACAAGCAGCAGATGCCAGTGTCTTCCTTTCTCCCCTCTCCAGTAAGCAGCCCACCTCTATTCTAAAATAATTGAGAATGATTTTAAAGGAACAGCTAATTCAGATACTGCTTCAAGAATTGAGTTGTTTAAAAAAGACATATTGAAACTAATCATCTCATGTACATTTCAATGCTGAGACAGCCCACAGTAGCCTTCCATTTTCGCTATACAATACAACAGATAATAAACACTGAATACAAAGGAGAACGGTGAATTAAATATCACTGCAAACCACAACAGTCTAGGACCAAACTTTGTGTGTGATTTGCCATCAAGCCCAAAGGTATGGCTATAGCTGGGAATGGGACATGCAAAAAGACTGCAGTTCATTTTTACCACACCTTTCCACTTTCTTGCATTGTTTCCTTGAAAGTAAGATGCAAAGAGCAAGCAGTTATTCCTCTGACTGGAAAACAGTAAAATCCCAATAAAAAACACACCCACCATCTTTCATACTTTTCTACAGTCATTCTCTTATGGCAGGATGTTAACCTGTGTCTGTCGCTTCAGCTAAACCTCAGTGCTCCAAGTGTAACTTTTGAACTAGGATTATTTGATTAATAGTGTATACAACAGTGTGGAAAGCTGAAAGGTAAAACAAAAAGAAAGGAGTTCTGTGGACAGCTTCAACTTCTAGGCGGATTACTCACCCAGAAAATGTCTTCACCTGCCTTTGTGTATAGCCCTCTCTTGCCTAGGTCTATCTTCAGGCAGCAATTGTAATGATTAGAATAATGAACATGACACAGTCTTTCCTGGTAGCTGGATGCCAGCGCACGAGCCCAGGCCGGAGGAGTGCATCTCCTTCTCATAAAGGAACGTAAACCAGTTGAACTCATGCCTGAATTGGGCAGAATCACCAGAATACATATCACCCTGGCCAACCTGGTGAGATCTGTTAAGTTTCAGATAAATGTTCTTTTATCTGGTATTGATACGCACCAGTGAACTATATAGTTTAGGGGTTTCTTCTGTGGGAGAATGGAATTGGAACAGCTCCAAAAAGTGAGCCTCCTCCTAACTCAAATGTACTACAGGAATGAACATTTTAAACCATAAATGCAATGTGGCAGTTAAAAAGCATCAAACAGGCAACCCTGAAGACATGGCTCTTTGTTCAGCTGTGTGATAGCTTTCACGAAGACAAAATGAGGTCTTTTGCAATCTCATAACGTCATGCTTCACTGATAACTGTCTGAGGCTACCCACTAAGAAATGTCACCTCCATCTCTGTGTTTGCTTCAGGTTCAGCTGGCATATTTGCTGGGAATGAAGTGCTGCCTCTATCTTTATGATGCACCTGAGCAGCAGCACAACGGTTGCACTGCTTTACTGTTAGGCATTGCAGGCAGCAGTCAGGCAGTACCTGCTTTGCAGACATTAACATCTAAATTACATTTAATCTCTACCTGCAAATCGTTGTGTCTACCTACACTTTGCAGAAACACTTCTGTGGGCAACAGGCCAACGAAGCTCAGTTTATAATCAGTTTTATGAGCGGGTGTCGACTCTCTGATGTCTAAGAAGAAGCCATTACCCCACTGAAATTACTGCCTCTCCCTTACGTTGCTGCATGTTTTCATTAAGCTTTCTAGACCTTCCTCTCTTCACGATGACTACTCTTCTTTGGCTGGATTTGCTAGACTTCTCTACTCCAGATAGTTTGGTGAAGGAATCAACAGGAACACAGCACGCTTACACAAACCTTGTTTGCTTAGAAACTTCTTTAAAGCCAGTGTTGGGGGAATTATTTAGAGCTCAGGATGATAAGCACTCTGTCCAGTCACTGGGGATTACAGCAGGTTTCAGATACAGGTGATAACAATGCTGCTGCCTTTTTGTCAGGCCTGGGCAGGAGTGTATTTCGTAGGCATGGATGACTCATGTAAAATCCCACCTATCACATACAACTTCCTGTTAAATCTTGAGGGCTAACAGTCATGAGGTTAAAGGCTGCTTTTGTAACACAATCTGATAGCTGTCCAACTCTTGTTTTTCCCTTTACTTATAAGCAAGGAAGAATATATTGCCACAGCAAAGAAGCATCAAAATCTATGCACTCAACTGCAGTGCCCTAAATCAGTGCTTCAATTTTACAACAGTGGGCCACCACTGCTTAACAAAGCAGTCTTGAAACCTGACCATACTTAACGCTTGAGAACATTGACCTGTCCCAAGTGCCGTGACGAATTCCATGATGTGCTGATCCTTCCTTTCCTAAGACCTGAGCACTCACACCTCTCTCAACTGGCTACCACATCGCTCTCTGGCAGCAACTCTCAGTTACTGTCCCTTGTAGTCAACCGTACCTGGAAATAAATGGCAATGTCTGGCAATATTCAACAGGCTGTTCTACTCTGTTCAGTGTTCTGAACATCTGAAATCTACCACATCTCACAGATTCCACTTGTATAGCACCATAGCATGGAAGGTCCAGTGTCAGCTTTTCCTACCTCTACAACCCAGATCACTATTAGTGTTCATTTCATGGCACAAAGCCAGGAAGAAAGAAAAAGGGACTAGTTGGCTTTCCTTTAGCCTGAAAAAAATCTAACTTGTCTTTCCCTTAAGCAGCTGGATCAGATCAGGTTTAAAAGAATCTGTCCTTAATTAATTTGATAAGATTAAATTTAATTTAGAAAAAGCACAGAAGCTGCCCAAGGGAAAATCTCCCTCTCCACTTTACAACCCAAACTGGTTTCAAATCTGTCTTCTCTTTCATGGAAAGTGTGAATGTG
Source organism: Urocolius indicus (assembly GCA_013401255.1). NCBI lineage: Eukaryota > Metazoa > Chordata > Aves > Coliiformes > Coliidae > Urocolius > Urocolius indicus. The sequence goes on along the minus strand of WBNH01010964.1, from coordinate 523,798 downwards.
AAAGATAGGGTCATGTATAGTATTTAAAAGGGAATTATAACGTAATTGTTGCCGACATCAGATTCATTACTGTTGTTTAAGTAAAGTACTGAGCAATTGGAAAAAGAATAACCAAAAAGAAGGGGAGGGGGAAGGAACACAGGGCAGTTTTCATCTGTGGGTTCTTAAGTCTGCTTTTTGGAAATCCAAAGGAATCCAGGACAGTTTTGCAATCTAGAAGTATTGTTTACATCAGAACTCTGCCCTTCTAATCCTTTCTTATTTCTACATGTTTGTACTGAATATAAAGTATGTAATTATATCCGTGTACAAGCAAAAAAAACCAAAAAACCCTCAAACCAAGAAACAACCCCAATAAACAGCACTTTTCATACACCAAGAGAAAAGATCCCAGAACTGTGCCATCCAACTTCTACACATTTACATGAGGCGCCTAACTTGGAAACGTGTTTGATGCCTGAAATGTGAAGCACACTCTGCAAGGTGTCATTCTGTTTGGTGGACTATATTCACAACCTATATAGTGAATACGTCCTAACAAGGACACCCAAAATAGAGATCTCCAGTTAGCGTGGATGGACCTCAGCGGCATGGACTGAACCAGACACTGTACAGACAGAAGAATGCTGTACTCAGTCACAAGAGTGACTGCAGTCATTTTCTGGTGTTCTCATCCAGCACTGGACTATTCCAACTATTTTCCTAGCATTTATATGACAGAAGCCAGCATAACTTAAGTTCTGCCTGCTGTGGCAATGTTAAAAAAGCCTTTAGGCATGGTGAGTGCCAACAGTGGCTACAGAGAGTATCTGATTTGCCCTTTTTAATGATGTCTTTACTCACCTCATTCTTCTCAGCTTCCTGAAACTCCAAGTTGGAAGGCTAATGCTGTTTGAAGTACCTGACCACCACACCAAGAATCAGCTGAGGCAATATAACTGACAGAGCCTACTTTGAGCGAGACAATAAAAGCCTTCTTGTGCCAAGATTTAAGTGACCTGAAGAAGAAGAGGAATTACCATGACATTAAGTTGGAGAAGATGGATTCTGCCGAGGAAATCACACTACATCACCTTATGGTAAGTCTGGCTCAGGCATCCTAATTCAAGGACTTCTATTTGATGCAATTCATTTGACATAAGCTGGTTTGATTTAGAAAACACAACTTGTCTAGATGAGATTTACTAATATTTTGCCTGACATCCCTGTTTCAGAGCTGTCTGATGTGCACAGAGATGCTAGAGAAGATTCTGTGACTTATAGCCCAGTCTCAAAGCCAAAGGCATGAAATAAAATTCACTCCAAGGTCTTAACTGCCAGAAGCACTAGAAAAAGGTCTTCAGAAAAGACCCTTTGGCAAAAATCCACTTCACCAGGCCAAAGTGACTTTTTATATGAGCAGGATAAAAGGGAAGTGTTCACTAGAGCATTTCTGGGTTGGTTTGTTAGGAGTGAGATGGCTCTTCCTTCCTTTCTGTCATCACTATTACTACAAGACTGGGAAGAGGTCAGCCGTTCTCACCAACCCCTTTTTTTTTCATAAAGGCTGGTTTCATGGGCTTAGGCTGACAAGCAGTTTTTCTCCCTCCATTCTACCTCTACCATATGTTAGCAAGTAGAGATGGAGAAGGATCACACATTTTTCAGGGAGTAGGAAGCTATAAAATATCAGTGATGAGAAAGGACAAAGAGTGTACCACAACAATGCAACCACATGGTGGAACAGCATGTAGGTGAAACCACATGTGAATTTGGATGATATAGTGGTCTTTTCATTTACTAAAAGTAATTTCCATGGATTATTATAAATAGCATATCAGGGATAAAATTCATGTATTCTTCCCCTACTTGCTGGATTTCTTTTAAAGTAAAAATGCACAGAGACCCAGCAGAGGACGAGCATGCCAGTGAGGCCCCACTGCAGCACCAGTTAGAGACAGGGAAAGAAGCTTACATGGAGACTGGCTCATTACACACCTGTTAATTCCAGGTATAGTGCATTGAACAGCTTCTGAGTTTTACAGTCTGTCAGTTTTGCTGCTTGTACAGATAGTTCATGCACCAGGGAAAAAGGTTTTAAGATGGGAGAACGAGTACAAAACCATAAACACTAACAAAGAGAAGCTCTGCAAGAGACTTGAAACAGACTGGTTCCAAGTGGCCAATGTTCCTTTAAAATATCGGCATGAAGCACGAGAAGCTTTGGGATTCGAGCGACGTTAGACTGTCCTACTCTGAGCTAATATTATTCCTATTGTAATTCTCATCTCAGCGATAAGTCAACTCAATTTCCTAGCTTAAACAGGACCTTCTGGGACCTAGTATTTATATGCCATCCAAACACAGAAACCAAAAGAGAAATGAATGTATGCAGCGAAATATAGACCTGCTTAATTGTTATATATTCAGACTTCAAGAGTTCTCAAACATTCATTGTTGTTCCTAAGAGTAACTGTATTTGAAAAGAAGAAAAGGCACGTTACAAATTGCTGCTAATCGTGCCATTATTTTATCAAATGCTAAACATTCCTGCCTGAGAGACACTGCCTCTCTTCTGCCATAGATCTAACAGCGAGGAGCCCTCGTAACAATGCAGAAATACAGCCCGAGTGAACTCCCTAGATGGGAATACACTATACATCCTGTTGCCACACTGGGGAAATGCATTTGGCAGCTGACTCATACAGCTTGCCATTAAAAGAAAGGGCAAACATCTGAGGGCAGGCAAGAGAGCTCTTCCTGGAGCAAGCAATTTCTTTCCCCTGGATAGGATACCACCGTTACATTGTTCTCATTGAGTCCATTCGTCAACTTGAAATGAGCACATCACTGCAGTACCCAGCACACGAAGGACTGCTGAATTTCAACTAGTCTCTCCAGCAATACTCCAAAAACACGTACTGAAGAAACCTTTCAGACATCTCCCAAGTACACTGGGTGAGCCTGTTCTTAATGCTCACCTTCTTCTTCACTCCCGATGGCTGATTTAAACACACTTTAACAGGAGTATTTAAAGAGCTACCGAATCATCATGAAAATCTTAGAAAATATGATCTCCAGACTGTACAGATAAGAGAATGTGCTTTGGCATTTCAGACGATTAAATAACTGTCATCAAAAGCTTGTCTTGCTTTCCCATGCATATCAGTTAGGGTAACAAAAGATATCATCTGTCTTTGAAACTCATATACCCTCAGACTTTCATCACTGCAGGACTGCTGCTATTTCAATCTATTGTCTTCCACTTCCCCCTGCCCCCCCGCCCCCCCCAAAGAAAAAAGGGCTTTGAATGAAGGCAGACTAATCTAACATGTCATCTGTCTGCTTCTCAGTTGTAAAAAATTCACTGCAACATTAGCTTAAAAGTTGAGTAACCCAGTCTGCAGCTTGACTCTTTGTTGTGCCCTACCTGGAGAGCAGTAGCTGACTGAGTGCACACTCTGAGCTTCTGGCAAACACAGTTCAAGTCCATGCAATTCTCAGAGTAGAGGTAACATTTAACTGCTTATAACAATATAAGAATAGGGTGATTCTATGATATTTTTTTTTTTTTAAACAAAACCAAAACAAATCGTATCTAGGTTAGATTTTCAAATCCAGTCAGTACCCCAAGGCTCTTGTGACTTTTCTGAAAGATGAAGTTTTCTTTTTCTAACTAAAACCAAGTGTTGCTTTAATATATCCTGCTTCTGATCTTGCTCTTTGTTCTCTCTCACACATAGATATGACAATTAATGTGAAATTCATTCACCTCTTTTGTCTGATATAGATGTGACTTAGATATAGAACTCAAACATGCACTTCCTGATAGGTGACATGAAGTGAAGTACCTGGAGGAAAGTAAGTCACAAAAGTTAATATAACAAAGCCTGTGTTTTTGAAAAGTTTCCATTAGTAAAGGAAAACAAACAGTAAAAACCCAACAAGGCAGGATAACAGTGAAACAATGTGTTTCAGCTTCAGTGTGTATCTACTTAGAAACTGAAACTGCACTTCCAAAAGATAAAGGCACACTGGAAGGTTTCATGCAGGCTTCTAAAATATAACATCAGTGGTATCTGAATGGTTAGGTGTTTAGCTAGTTAAATACTACAGGCTAGTAGAAAAAAAAGAACCCATCCTGCCTAACCAATAATGCAAATGCAGCTCTCAAAGGGCACGCCATGGGATGAAAGAGATACGGACTCACTTTGCAGAGTAGCCCTCGAAGCCATATTCTCATGTTGTAACAGAGATCACCTCAAGGCACATTAGCAATGCACCTGGCTGAAGTTTGTTGAGAATGTAAGGTTTGGACTTGCTAAGTTCAAAGCTAGGCCAGGCAGCTGCTGATTTTTGTTCCATCTGCAAGTTTTGCAGCAGTTCCTTCTAAGATTTCTTCAAGACTGATAGCCATGTTCTAGCCATGACTGCAGCATCATCTTGGATTAAAAATGTGCTTCCTACTCTGTGTAACAATCCTGAGTCTTTAATTTTATTCCAACATTGCATAAACCCAGTCATGCAGAAGGTAAGGTGTGAAAATTGTCACCCCATCAAATTAAACCAGTGCTTATTTTGGCAGTACAAAAGAAACAGAACAGGCTGTTATCAACAACAAGGAAAACAGCTCCTGTGTTTTTTTTTCTTGTCAGGAACTGGGCTTTCACAAGTTAACAGTTAGACAGCAAAAATGTTTGGGGGGAAAAAAAGAAAACAACTGTGCAAAACAACAGTTACAGATTAAACAGGCTAAATCAGTTTATAGTGTTTGTGTGTCTCCCATTACAAATCTGTTCCCCATAGTATAATAAGTATTATTTGTACCAGCCGAGCTTTATGCATCCGTTGGGAGAACTACTCAAAAAATAATCGATTTCATTGTGAGGCTGTTTCCCTTCCTTCCTCCTGATATTCTCTCAAGCTTTGCTCTTCCTTGCTTTCCTGTTCTAGCTCTATAAATCACTCTCCTCCTTGCATATCTCACGTTTGCCTTGAAACTGCATTCCTCTCAGCCACTAATTTTATAAATTAGCAACCGAAACAATAGGATTTCTCTGGCAAGAGTTACTCTACATAAACTGTGTCTGTTGAGTGTTTGTGGTTGTGTTGCTCATTAGGACCAAAGCGCTGGCAGTACGTGCACCACATTTACCTCTACGTGTTCTTTCCCTCAAAAACAGAGCAGTGTCATCTTCCAGCTTCCTCAAGCCAAGCCAAGCCAAAACAAAACATATATCCTTCATTGTAAGGTAACTAACTGAAGCCAAAGCCTGTGGAGATGTGGTAACTTGCACAAAGACGTTCTTCTCCAACATCCCTCCCCATGCAGGTGCAATAGTCTTGTAATACAGTAGTTGAATTTGAGTCCACTACAGGGTACATACTCCTGACCTGAAAAAAACATATGAGCTCCATTATCACAGCCTGCCCTGCTGACAGCCAGTAAAGTGTGGCTAATTTGTGAGAGGAGATTCTTCGCAGAAGACTAAATTAATTAAAATAATAAACTATATTAGCAGATAGAAGCCTATAGAAGGGAAGCAGATAGCAGGTCTAGAACAAAACCTGCCAAAACACAGAATCTGCTGCACACACCTGCACAGACCTTCAGTCCCTTGGGGTAGCTTCAGAACACATTGACTCACAATGAGCACTGGAACTCCACTCGTGTACTCTGGATTAGACACAAACACGGAAGAGAACTCCTGCGTAACATTTGGCACTGCCACTATAAGATGAATTACTCTGATCACTACAGGAGCTTATTTCTCTGCATTCCCCTTTATGTACATCCCTTGAGCAAGTGGGGAAAAAGAAATAGTTCTTGATAGCCTTAATTGCTGCCAAAAGTATACTTTGAGTGAACAAGAAACTCAACCTTACTCTATGTGAAGGAACACATGCACGTGCTTTATTAGCCACCCTACAAGGGCAAAGTACACAGACTGAATTTAATTTGGTTCTCATTTTAAGCACTATTCTTCATGTTGGTTCAACTGATTTTGACACTTTTATATTCATGATGGAGTTTAAGTAGAATCTCAAGACAAAACTGGTTTCCTGCTGCCTGTTCCTGGGATACTTAGAATTGGTGAGCACAGAGTATCTCAGTGATGAAATCTTACAACCAACCTGTGTGATGATTTTTAGATAGCAAGCCAATAGAAATGTGTACATCATAATGTGCTTCTGTTTCATAGCTGTAATTCATACATACTCTTTGAGCTTAATACCATGATATTTTAAACAGCATTAACTGTATGGCAGATAAATAAGCACAAGAGGATATAATTTATCCACATTTTCAATGAAAGTTTCATAGAGTCCCTGCTAAGAGGCCATTAAAATAACACAGAACTAAGTATGAGAAGAGATTGTCACAAACTAAGCAATAGGAGGCATAAACAGGAGATAAAACCTCTTAAATGAGCTTTGCATAGCACAGACAGGATACTGGGCTCAATCCCTACAAAATTAGGGGCATCTAGTGACAAAATTCCCAGCAGGTTCAGTAGGATTCTGCCTGGCATTTGAAGATCTGGAAGCTGAGCAGAAATACAGTAGCATATTTTACATGTGACCAACTAACTTAGAAAGCTTCCCACATGAACAAAAAATATTCATGGGGAGCTTCAGGCAGAGAGATAGATAACCAGACAAAACCCAACAAAATCTGATCCCTTGAAAACACATGACAAGCAAGGATCTGTGACTCTTGGCTTACGCTGGGATGGATCAGCCTTCCAGAAACAAGAGCTGGACATCATGATGGGCAGCATGCAGCTCAGTTTGCAAAGACAGTGTGAACACGACTAAAATTGATAGCAACAAAACTGAAAATGCTATGCTGGGTAAGCCACTGGCATTTCCTCCACATGATTGCTACCATCTGATGGGATCTTGCCATCTACAAACCAAAAAAACATCTAGAAAAGCACAACTGAGAAAGACAGAACTGATTTTAGTGAAGATTTGAAACATATATAAACAAATGCAGTCAATAATACAGTATGTGATTACACAATCTGTTGCAGAGTTGACCAGGGTCTCTAGCAACAAAGCAGAGCAGGCTACGCCTCTTTCATGTACACTTCTGCCATTCAGGGATAACGATATGAAATTTCACAGCAACAATTGAGTTGAAGAAGAGTTTGGCACACCCAGACTCCATCTCTTCTCCACTGAACAGGCAGATTAAAAGCAAAAAAATCATTATGTGTGGAGTTATTACCAAAAAATATGTACTAAAAAGATTTCTTAAAAGAAGGCATTTATTTGAATCAATAAAAGACACAATAACAATGAATTTACTGCCTCAATATCAAAGGACAGAGGAAGCATCTGACTAATTGAGCAGTATCACTTCTACAAAGAAGGAAAATCTAGATCAGAGAAGCGACAGGAGCCAGGACAGTCTTCTCTGAACTTTCTGGTGAAATGAACTATTACATACAATCAGAGGTTAGTGTAAGTATCCTACATTGACAAACCCTCAGGAGTGACCATGGCTTGTTAAAATAATATTTTTGCCAAGTTTTGTATCTGGTACAAGGAAGTCTCCCACTGTGACAGGGCAGAACCTGGCCCACCTTGTTTCACAGAGCTAGGACTGACTGCACAAATGGAAGAGTTCTGGGATACCTTCACTAAAGCCTGCAGAAGACTTCCTCCACAGGGAGCTAGTAAAATCCTATAAAGAACAAATAATCATAGTCCTTTGATATATCCTTTAAACACCAACCTATCTACCTGCAAGCAAACATCTGTGGCTCTCAACGAGAGCAAACAGTGCATGCTTTCCATCTGACAATCTACCCACCTCATCCATGAACCCAGCAGAGTTCTAATGCTCAGCTCTCCTTCTGAAGTGAGGAAAGCAATCCAGAATCCGTATGAGATGAGAAGCTGTATGTTTAAATTGCCTAAGGGTTATCACAGACATTTGGGAGAAATGGCCAGATCCTAACCATGTGTTACACTACAGACAATCACTCTTATTTTTTAAAGAAATACATAGTCTTGAGCTAGTAGCTCCTACTGGTCCCTGACAGGCAAACACTGATAACAGCAGCACTTTGCTCTACCATTGGATTGCCACACAAAACGATCACTTGCAGGGAGATGGAATACTTCACTCGACATTTATATGCCTTAGATTTATAGGTCTATAAATTAAGTAACTACCTGCAGTCAAAATGTGATTCTCTACAATTAAGAAGTCTCCTGTAAATGCACTACAATGTCAACAGCAACACTGACTGCACAAATGTAGTCAAAGGATTACTAAATATGCTCTGTAACAGCATGAAAAGAAACCAGAAATTCCAGGCCACAGTTCATCTCCTCCTTATTTAAAAGGAGTTAGTATCAAGGTCTCTACCTGCTCTGCCTTGTCAAGGATTCTTCAGTCAACACCACCACTTCTGACAGAAGTGGGTAAGATCTTGCTACTGACTTTAGTAACTATATGCTAGTAAAAGCTTTGAGGACAGGGAAGCTGTTTTTTTGGTACATATTTATACAGTGACTTACAGAAGCAATTCTTGGTCCACAGGCACTGCAAGAAACATCTATTGAAGCGAAATAAGGTCATAGATTTATCACCAATGTGTCTTGAAGGGGGAATACAGGGCACACATTATGTGTAAATCCTCCAAGACTGTAGCCCTAAACTATAATGTTCACAAATAGTTATTTTTCCTTAATGTTTATACTGTAGGAAAAGAAATATTAGGTGAATGGTAGCATACTTCAGCCTTGAACTTAAAAAGACCTTCTTCTCTAGCTTAGGGGGGGGTATCCCTTCAAACAAAGATGAACAGACTGATCCAACTCTGAAACTTCCCCTCATTAGCCACCGTGATTTCCTTTTTCCGCAACTACTGTATTTCCCACAAAGATCAGACTGTTTCTCAGACCAAGGCTATTAACAGACATCCTTTGGGTTTGGGTTTTGTTTTTATAGTCTGTGCTTTTCATTGTTATCCTTACAGTAACAAAGCTAATTTCAAAGCATCAGGATACGTTGCCTTCATAGCACAAAATTGTCTGATGTTCCAGATGTTAAAAATAAAGTTTTATGCTATTTTTGTGCTGCCTTTTTCCTTTTAGTTTCCATATTTTTGGAAGCTACATTACTTATGCAGCAATTTAACTGGGATAAGGAGTTCTTTTAAAAAGGCATGGGGAAAACCTGTGTCAAGCTGCAGGTTTAGAGGATTCAGAGGTGTTGCTCTTCTTCAGCAGTCTATAAAATCTATAAAATGCTCATCTGGCTATGTGCTTGAGTAGAGGCTGCACTCAGAGCGCAGCGTATCGGCAAGTAACTGAAAAAGGAGCTGGACAGACATGTGCCACACAAAGTGACACTCCAAAGGGAGAGTAAAAAATAACTGCTTGCTCTGAAGACTGAACAAAAACCAGGCAAGTAAAAACCCTGCATGTGTATGTTTGATATGGTAGGTGAGGAGCCAGATTTAAAGCAGCAGGTGAGGCTGCGCTTTGCCCTTTGTGGTACCTGCAGTAGCTGAGGCTGAGCTACAGATATCACTCAAATACTTTTAGCTTTGCTGTTTCATACAAACTGGGGTTTTCACATTTGACAGAACTGTAAGACATAGTTCTAATAACATATTTCTGGAGCTCAGGCTCAGCTGCCCTATGCAGCACTTCCCCAGAACAGCTCATGAGCAGTTCCACATGGGTGCAAGCCTGCAAGTTGCTCCATGAAGAGAGATCACCTGGTGTCCACAGATCACATCTGCAGGAGACGGAAAACAGCAGCTTCCTCACAGTCAGCTGTTGGCCAGACACATAAAAGAAGCTGAGGTACTGAGGATAAGGAAAAACTTGGCTTGTGTCCAGCCATGAGGACATGTGTTCAGCTGGAATACACGCACACTCTCCTGCCAGTCCAAAGACCAGGGCGAAGTACACTGCTTGGAAACTCACAGAAAGACTCAAAAGCAATTCTGTTCCAGAATTTATCTCTAGGCAGCACACAAAACCTAAGGCCCAAGACACTTCTCCATGCAACTCAAAGTTAAGGAGAGATGGTTATCAAAGGCAGCCAAACCATGTTCAGAAATCTTGTACCATCCCATGTGCAAGTGTGGGTAATAATGACAAAAAAGGTCACACTTAGATTCACAGTTCTTCCCAAATAAGTCAATAAAGTAGGGACAGACACAGAGGTATATGTTCATCGGCAGAAACCAAGCAAGCACATGCTCTACCTTCCAGTAAGTCACTTTTTTAAATTTTAGCCTGCAGATCAGCAGAAGTGGCTCTGAAACAGCTCTGCAAAAACCCCACTAAAAACCTTACTTTGAAAATGGATGTGAATTTTCTTCCATCAAAGCAAGAACACAGAATTTGAAGTTACAAAACCCAATAGGTTTTCCCATAGAGAACTCAAATTCAAGAATTCTTCTTTGTAAGCAACAATGAAAAAAACCAAACCAATAAAATCTATGAAAGCTTATGGTGAATTTTCAGAAAGACTATGAACTAGCTACATTTTGCAATGCGAGCCTTGATGAGATTATTCCTTGCCAACATGGAGATTGATACCCAGATCACATGCCAGTCTGTGCCAGTCTGTGCCCATAATCTCTGTCTGCATAAATATCCAGATAATACTATTTCTGCTATTAATAATGATAATAAAAATACATCCCCCACATCAGGCCCAGTGAGAAATCACAATCTGAAAGCATTTCAAATGCTGTCAACCATGAAAATCAATCAGTGCTGACAACTTCAGCTGAATCGGGGCTCACTGAGGCAGTTTGCAGCATCACTGGAGAGCTGCCAACCTAATCCCTCACTGTAAATACAGCACTGCCAGCGCCTTCTGACAAGGGAAAATGAGCAGATTACATGGGAGGTAACAGGCTTGAACTGTACCACGTAAGGAATGGACTGGGGAAAAAGCAGCCTCCCTTTGTACTTGCAAATTATTTGCTTTTGACCAATCTTTTGAATAAATATTCCAGCAAGAGGAGTTACCCCTGCATGTATTACTGCAGTCTTACTCTTCACAATAAGTCGGCAGTTGTAACAGGCAAACTCTTTTGCCCAATCAAACAGAAAATAAGCAGTTTGCAAGTTCTCAGCTTTCTCACCTTTACACTACCAGCCTGGACTAGGCACTTGATAGCTCTTAGGAAGCAGGTTTGCTATGTGAGCCCAGATTCACTCCAGCACATAGAGAATGCTGAATGTTCTGCTGAGTTCTTTGACAAAGAGGAAGGTGTGGAGTAGTTACACTGCAGCATCCTCTGGCCTCTCACTTCAGCCATCCAGGAAATAGTATTTAAAGGGAGTAGATGGTCATTGAAATAGACATGCAATCAAACTGATTACTCACCTACATCTTGCAATATTCAACGTGCTCTTAAATGAAACTGGCACTTCCAAGTCCCATTTTTTCACCCTTTCTTACGCTCGTGACTTCTTTGTAAGGCTGCTTTCCTTGCTACAGTGGGAAACTAAACCCAAATCCAATCACTAAAATTCCACCGATGAGTCACAGATTTGTATCATTCCATAAATCCCATCCAGATACAGATAATATTTTGCCTTGTTATTATTCATGAACGTACAACTGAACCATTTTGTTTTGTTTCCACAAATGTTAGTGAAATGGTTTTCCCCAGAGCTGAAAGAGTATTTATGCAAGAACAAGAATCCCACTATTACCTGGATGCTCATTTTTCTCAGTTGTTCATTTCTCCCTCTTTAGAAATGTATTTGATCAAAACAGGGCAACAGTATCGCTTAACTTGTAAGACCACTCACTTACTTCAAGTTACAAAGAGAAAGTAATTCAAAGGAGCCATTTCTAAATAACTGTTTATTCAAAGCACTCTGTGATTTAATGGTGTGTTTGCTCAAATAGGAAGGAGTAAAATGGCTTGGAAAACAGTCCAGGTCACAGTGAAGGCATTATTTTCTAGCAATAAGGCACTGGTCAGGCTTACTTCTGAACAGTTCTACACAACTAGCCAGTATGCATGTGGATACTGGTGATGAAAGCCAGAGGATCATAAAAGCCCCTCAACAAGTTTAAGAAAATCCTTTAGCTATAAATATTTCCTTTTCTGCTGCACCTTTAGAGCAATTTTCATCTTCAGTATTTTTTTTGACACGAGAGGTTGCCATTCTCCCATTCACTTACACGGCAGACAGATTTACATGATGTAGCAGATGGCGTATGGGCAACCTGTAAAGCATCAGTAGGAGAAACACATATTTTTTCACCTTTCCTTCAAACTTGTTTTCAGGCTTCCTAAACTAAAGGCTTTCCTATTTGTAAAGATTCGTTAGCATAGTATTTGAGTAACAAAGCTGATCCTTGCTCCGTCTGCAACTCTGGAAACCTGATCATGACTAAATTTGAAACTGAAAGAGGGAAAAGTTACATTAGACATTAGGAGGAAATTCTTTATTGAATACTTTGCTCAGAGAGGCTGCGGCTGCCCCATCCTGAAAGTGTTCAAGGCCAGGTTGGATGAGACTTGGAGCAACCTGGTCTACAGGAAGGTGTCTCTGCCCATGGCAGGGACATTGGAACTAGATGATTTTTAAGGTCTTTTCAAACCAAACTGTTCTATGAATTCATAGAGTCTCCCTCACTTGTGTCATTGGGCACCTTGGTGTTTCCAAAGTGGAAAGATTCAGAAGATTCAGAAGAAAATTTGCCTTAAAAAAGAAACTTTGATGGGTGCAGGGAAGGAAGGATAACTGCTTCAAACACAGGTATCAAAAGATAAGTAGCTATTTTTCTTAAGAGCATAAAGGCACACAAAAAACTGCACAAGGACCTGTGCTGGGGCCTTTCCCAGGCAACTTATTCCCAGATGATAAGAAAATAGGTGACTAATGACAAAAAGGTCACAGGTACTAGCATATCAAGAGAGGAAAGATAGAATTTCAAAGAGTTGCAGAAGGACCTCACTAAGCGTGTGAAGAATAAAAGGGCAGATGAAACTTAGGTAGAAAGATGTTAAATCATGCACGTAGGAGAATGTAATCCTAACTTTACGTATGCACCGATGGACTACAAATTGGTCATTTCAGAAACCAACCCTGGGAGTTAACAAGGCTGTTGAATAAAAATGCCAGCTCAGTGCCTTCTAACTGCCAAAAAAGCAAAGAGAATGACAGGAATTAGGAATAGAAAAGTAAATATGGAATAGTAACTCTGATAGATTTATATACAGAATAAGAACACATTTCCTTACCAGCTAAAAAAGAATGCAACTGAACTAGAAAATACTTTCAGCCTGAAACAGAAATGACTAAGTTGACTACATGGACACCGAATGTCCAGTGACACAGAGAAGATGCCTGGACATCAGTTGTTCACTGTGCCTTCTTCAAAAGGTATTGGGGGCATCAAATGAAAACGTGCAGGTGGCAAGTTCACAAGCAGCAGAGCAAGTGGATTTTCACACAGTATCTGGTCAGACTGTGAAACTCACCCTCACAGAATGCTGTAAATGCTAAGAGGAGTACAGGCTTAAAACGCAACTGGAAAAATTAATAGAAGTAATATCTGAAGACGCCACCTCTAACTCTGTGAAAGCCACTCAGATAATTAGATTCTTGCCCTGTTCTGATGCTGCTCTTCCAGGCTTTCAATCTAGCTACTGTTGGATATAGTGGACTGAGTGGACGTTTCTCATCTGACATGATACACTGCTCTTAAAAAAAAACCCCTAACAGATAGTCAGAAGAGATTTAAATTGGTCACTTGTACGCTATCTGTGTATCACTGAAGAACCCTGTGGTGGAGTCCCTGTAGTGAAAGGCCTCTAAGGAAGAAAAACCTAAGCATGACAGGTCCTTTCAGCACGTTTATAGATGTGTTCCATTGCACTCAGGTAGAGAAAGGGTCTTAATTTGAGAATGAGAAAAATACTCTTTCATAATGAAAAGCAAAAGCAAAACATAAGCCTAGGGAAAAATAAAAAACATCTATCCCCCCCAATTGAGTCCATTACAATGGTACTGCCACAGCAAGTTGCCTGAAGCCCTCAGCAGCTTTGCTTGGCTGACTGAAAAAACATAAATATAGGAGAGAGAAAGCACAGTTTTACTGTTCTCAACTGTGTGCACTGATGATCACCTTCCATAAGTTAGTATTCACCCTTACCTTCCACTATTCCTTCATTAGCCACGCCATAAGGATACATGCTTATTCTGGCTGGAAAAATCTATACACATGACATGCTTCTTCCTACAAAATCTGAACAACACTACCAACCACAATCAAACAAGAAGCTTGTGCTGAGAGGATTTCCCATAGTCTGTAAGTGCAAATGGCCAGGACAAAAAGTGAATTCAGAATTAAAAAGCCAAACCCTGGGATGCTGATGGTAGAAATGACAAAGAAAATGGAGCACTAGAAATCAAGAAAAGTATCTCTGTTATGCACAGAAAACATATAATTTAAAAAATGGGAGAACCCCATGCAATCAAGGCAAGAACCAATTGTGTGTGCACTGGGCAGCTTCTCAACTCACAGGAGAATTCCAGCAACCACTCATATGCTGAAGAAATTTCCAAGAACCAATTAAACCCTACCAGAGGGAGTGGAACAGAAAAAGGGAGAGGAGTAAACTAATACCCTGAACCTCTTCCAAAGATTTCAACTGCAGCCTACTGTACATCTGCAGAGGGAGCAGGGCAGTGTTGTCAGGTGATGTGGAGGACCGGCTGGCTGGGCAGCGGGACTCAGGCTGCCGGCTGGAGACCTGCTGCTCCCCATTAATCATCTGGTGCATCCCTGGTTTCAGCAGTGAGCCTGACAAGACAGCCAGGATCTAATAAAACCCTGACAGACTGAAAGTGAGGCAGCTTCCTGCCCGTTTCTCTCCTTCTCTTTGAAACGTGGGGTAAAGGTTGGGGGAGAACAAAAAGACACTGATGATTGATAACAACTTAATATCTTCGTGCAGCTTTATCAGGCTTTTTAACTAATGACTAAGGCAACTCCACCTCTACGAAATCAATCATTGTGTCATAAAAGTCTCAAACACTACAAAATTAAGCGCCTGCCCCAGGGATATAGAGCATGTGTCATGTTTAAAGTAAACCTAATTCTGCTGGGGGTCCCTGGATGTTATTTTTTACCTTCATTTCCCTCAGAGATATTCGGAGAGGGGGAAAGACACAGCAAGAGAATCCAGAATTCCCTTAAAGAAATGATTCAAGGAATCCTTTAACTCACTTAACAGAGCTGTGTGCTCACCAGAGACGTGAACTTGGTAATTAAATAATTTAACCACAAACACATCAGTGGGAACAACCCTGCACAGCAGTTGAACAGGGCAGACAATACAACCTTGTTCTTCTCCAAGATGATCCATCTTCAAAAGAAAGGCAAATTACAGGCTGCATCCTCACTGTAAGCATTACAAACTACCTCTTCTTTTTAACAGGGTCTGGAAATTACCCATTTTGAGCCACCATCCTCAAATACAGACACGGGCAAGCAGGTGAAGATGAGCACATGGAGTATCTGACATGTTTAAGGACGGATGAGTAGAATCAAGACTGTGCTTCTCCAAGTGCATGCAGAGCACTCCTTGAATTTCACTGGGAAACTTTCACCTTTCCCATGGGATTGCATCGCGTCAGCAACAGCCTGTCAAGTTATTTTTGATATCAATATATTACTCTAGATGGTTCTCGTAAGATGATTTAGTCTTCAATACTCAAAGATATAGAGTTGGAAGATATTGAAAATTGATATCCATTTTAGAAAGGGAAATACCTAGGAAATATTAAAGATGTGATTGATAGCATGAGAGAAAGGTCCAACTAAAAATAAACAAATCAGTCCCTAGTTCAGGACACAGCAGTTCTTTTTCCCTGCTACCAGGGAAAAGAAATGTTGTATTTTCTATCTTCTCCTCTTCTGTGCAGTAGAAGGGAAAACAGAAACTTCTGCACATTTGGGCAAGAAAACCGTCCTCACAATTTGTGAGAAGGAAGGTTTTTTCCCAGACTGAGTCAGACACCTGAAAGTGTGACCATGGCTTAATTTCCTAAGTGATTAAAATACTTCAGGAAAAAAATAATAACATCATACACTAATTGAAGCTTTTATAATCCTTGTCTGAATATTCACGTGACAATGACTGAAATTATCAACAGCTGTTGCACACTGCCAGGTGAGATCATGAGAGCTCTTCTCTATAGTCAGGAGAGGAGATTTCTGCACAGTGCTTGAGTTTTATATGTTTCTATTCTAATCCTGTTTGTAACCATACTACCCTTTTAGCAGGGAGGCTCCTGCCAACATGAATTACTTGCCAGGGGATATTTTGTTTTTAATAAGCTCAAATGTGATACAAGCCTTGGGATTCTTTCTTCCTCCTTTCATTACATTATTCCAACCCCTTCCTGTTCATGACCTTTCCAAGAACCGCATTTAGACAAAATCACAACTGGCATATTTTTCATACAATCCATGGAAACATTGCTAACTGCTCCTGCAAGCAGCTGAGGATGTGCTTTTATCTTGCCACGAAGTCATAGTTTAATTTGCAACATCACAGTTGCTTCTATGGCAACAGATGGTGACATCAAACACAGGATCATGACTTCACTACAGGATCAAGAAGGATTAGCTTTGCACTGAGGAAGTTAAGATCTAATACAAACAGATAGCTACAACAATTGCAAAGAGAGTTTATGGCAGGATAGTTTACTCGTTGGGTAAATGTTCTTCTTGTTTACTCCACTATGAAAATCCCTTTAAATCAACCAGCTGTTTGTAAATTAAGCACAAATGGATTAACTTTAAATCAAGCTCAAAGGTTCAAAAACAGGTTTGCACACATACTCAGTCATGACTGCACTTGGGCCTTCTAGTTCCACCTCTGCTGAAAGAAAAGAAGCCAAAGCTACACTATCATTTCCTCACCAGAACCTCGAGGACTTCTACTTGCCTGTAGCAGGTTATAGTATGAGTGCAGCAGGGAGACTGTTTTTATCGGTCAGCTTTAATCACTGCTTGTTATCCCTGGAAACCTTATGGGGACAGTTATTTAATTACATGACATATTCTCTTTCCTAAGGGAGGATGCTGAAATGGATGAATTCCCTGGCCTTTCACCTCTGTGTTACCAAACCAGGACCAAACAGAGGGTCCCAAGCTTTAAAGACCTCTCTAGAGACACCTATTTCTTATTAATTGTCCTTAGCAAGAGCCAGCCCTTGGTGGGATAGGCACATGCAATCAAAGCAGCAGCTTTCCCTAAGGAAAGATATGGAGATGGATCTTCCCAGGACACAGATGAGTCTGCTGGTGGGATATGGAAATGTACATTCTGCAGCCGTTGCAAGGACTCTTGCAGGTGGAACAAGGGACAAAAACCTTATTAGCAGCTGCACAAGAGGGAACTGCCCCCCTTGAGAAACACCTTTCCACAAAGCTCTGAAACAGTTCTCCTCATGTTGATTCTACTGCACATGAAAACCTGATTTGCTCCACTCACACACTGGACTGTGCAATCCATGCACAGTTTTTTACCGCAGTAGATGCCAAGTCCTTTCAACAAGTGGGATTTAACTTCCTGATGAGCATTCAAAGGAATTGTGCTGGAGTGCAGCATTTGCTGTGTCTCCACAGACAAGTTCTATTTGGAAACTGTGCCAGCTTTGACAGCTTTCCTGCCTTCAGAAGCACCAAGTTCACAACTGTGAGCGTGCCCCGCTGTCACACAGCCGTGCCCTGGGAGAACCACCATCACAGGCTATAAAGGTAATTCTGATTTCACGCCCAGTCAGTCTCATGCCTTTTTGTTGAGATGCCAACTAGGCTATGAAATTCTCTTCCACTATCAGAGGTTTCTTTTAGACGGACACATCAATTAGACTACCAGTCCTGTTGCATAAAGCAGTTTATGTTGATTAGCATAGCCCTTAAGGAAGGGAAGACTTTGAGCTGTTCTCTCAAGAATTAAGGCTAAGCAGTAGCTGAACCACACAGCAGGGTAGGAGAGTCATTTTAAATCTCACAGTCATTTCCATAGGGTTGGTAAGCACTCTCTACTTTTACTGTTACAGGACTCGTCAGGCTTTCTTGGACTATCCTTATCAGTGTTAGTAAGAATAAACTGATCATGAGCAAGGGACTCACCTAGGTAAACACATTCATTTTGCATACATCCAATTAATATAACAAGGTAAAGGAAGAGGACAATAGCATGATGGGCACTATGGATACCGATGGATTGGGACACTTCAGTTGCATTCCACTTATAGACAAATTTAGTTTGAAGCCACACATCTTTTTTTTTACCTTTTTTTCACACATACTTATGTGATAATGAGAAATCTCTCAGACTGTGTTGTCACCTCTACTCCTCTTTCCCTGTCACTTCTAAATTGAAGCCAGCTTTCCTTGTGTGAGCTCTTATCTCAGTGAGACTATTAGATACTGTTTCCTCCCAAAATACTTCCAAGAGGAAGCCAAAACCTTTTCATTCCTAAAAACCTGCTGGCCAGAACTAAAAGCATTTCACCTCAAAACAATAACCATTTAGTGAAAGAAAAGACTGAATATGAAGAAAGGAAAAAACCAAACCATTTGAATGCTGCAGACACTGGACAAGCCATTTAAATTCTGTGCTTCAGTCACAAGAAGCAAACCCTGGTGATAATACACCCCCTCTTCCTACTCCTTGACAGTTCAGTTGTTAAGGAGGACACTCACTACATGATACACACAGCAGACTGCTCTGGCCTAAAGAGCCCAGTAACTCCTCTGCCAGCTTTGTGCAGACTCACAGAGAGGAACAATGGCTTCAACCAACACTGCTTTTGAGACTAGAAATAGTGGTGGGACTCCTGAAGCATATTTGCTTCATCAGTGAGAGGGGAGAAAAGACAAGAAGCTGTATGTATTTGGATCTTTAGTGACTGGCCCAGGCAACAGGAGGGACAGTGAGCAAGTACATGGTTAACAGGCACTGAAGGCTGCCTCCAGAAAGCAGCTGTTTGTAAGCAGCTGTAAGACCTGGAAGCATTACAACTATCATGTAAGTGTTCCTCAAATGGTGGGCAGTTTTTGCCATGAGCTGTATCCATGAGTCTCCAGACCAATTTAGATCTGAAGAGGAGGAGATAAGGAGGATCACGCCCTCCTCACCAGAGAAGGAACAGGAAAAATGATAGTTCTTGCCCTGAGAAGCTAGAAGCGTGAAGAACAAACCCTTGTGGGGAAGTTAAAGAAATAATGCTCCTAAAACCCCTCCCTAATAAAAACTAGGGCTGAGCTGTTAGAGAAGAGAGCACAGCACTTCCTCCGTGAGATGCTGCTGTTGATGAGCAATGGTCAGCACCAGTGTTCTTTGTGTTTAAACACTCTGGTAAAAATGATAAGGATGGTTTGTGGCCTCTGGTCTTGCTAAAAAGACGTATTTAAGAGCGAAGTTCTTTCAGCTGTCCTAAAACGGCTCTCAGAAATCAATCAAGTGGCCTGCATTTGACCCACTTCTACTCACTACTGCTCAAAAAGCCACACTTTCTCTAGAGTCCTGACCACCAGATGAACCTAGGGCCGAGGCTCACTTGGCTCTCCCCTGTACAACACTGTCTATTCGAGCATGACCTCCAGGGGCTCAGATCCCCATTCATATTTCATATTCCACAGATGTTTTCCCCCACACTTTTGCTGCCTGTTTTTAACGCACCACTGTGCCTCTGTACATCCCCCCACTTTAAATGTATCTTATTTTTGTTGTAAGAAAGCAACGAGGTGAGAAGCAAAACTGAAAGGCCTGACAGTCCCAGCTCCCCACTGACATATTCCCTTGTTTATGTCAAAAACCAGGGGCAGTAAGTGACAAGAAAGCAGCAGAGTGCAGAGGGTGCAAAAAATCATTTAAAAAGCAGTAAGTGACACGCCAGCCTTCAAAAGGCCAGACTCAACGTTTGTCGGGCCAGGAGGGTGGGATTGCATTAAGCTGCATTTCATTAAGATAAAATAATACTCAGAAAGTATTAAGGGGTCTCATGTGGCTGCTTCACCACATTTAATTTAATGTCTTTCCCCTTCAGTGACCAATCCACCCCTTACTTCCCTTACAAACGATGACTTGTGGGTCTTAACCTTACAAGCGAAGATGCGTTTGACCCATTAGTTCCCCTATTGAAAGGCTTTTGTTAACCTCCAGTATAACGCTCGGGCCACCATTTTACATTGAGGCTCCAGATCACAGAAGCAGATGGTGTCATAAAAACCCACTTCCCCCTACCCTATTTATTCAACTTCTGCTGTGTAATTGACATTCATTCTTCATGCACCATTTTCCAGGCAACACGTTATCCCCACAGACTTCAAGCTGGGCAGTGGGTATCTGAAATGCTGGTCATGAGGAATGCCTCGGGCAGTGCAGGAGATTGAAGCTGGTGTTCCTGGCCTATTTCTTGGGAAGAATGCCCCAAACATCCAAATCCAGACTCCAAATGTAAAAGCCTCCTTGAATATGTAAAAACTCCATTTGCATTGGGGAATTAGAAATAAAGCAAAAGACAGAAACTATTTCATCTAAAATACAGTCTTGATGCTACAGTGCTTTCTTTGTCTGTTTTAATTTTTTAAGCTTCCTCTTCTTATTGCCCAGAACCAGCTTCCTCACCAAATGTATTTATTTTCTCCTTCCAGAAATAACTGCAGGAAAGATAATAAACTCAGACTCTGTTGGCTACACAGAGGATTTACCAATAAGCTGCAAAGTTCACAACCTTCAAAATTCATCTCTTCGAAGAGACAGATGACTCAATAATAAAGTATCCAGAATTAAGGAATGGAAAAGAAAAATCCAAACACAAGCAAGTCTCTTCTTTACATCACTTTTCTGAAAGAAACTGGAAGGCTAAAGGGAAAAAAAAACACCCAAACCCCATGCATTCAGTACCAGGACACTGTCAAAAGGCCTCATGCATGTGCATTGGTAATAATAATTAATGAACGATCTGTTTAGATGTCTTGTCTCATAATCAGTGACTAAAATCTCTGCAGAACAGGTTTCCAAAGTCTTGTCTGTTTGGTTTTCTTAAGGAAAAGAGAAAGACAGGTATTATAACTTGATGGTAAAACATTTAAATTATAAAGTCCTGTTAATTCCATTGCTGCTTAGCACCAGCAGAATGTGGCTTTTCCTTTTGTGCTGGGGGATACTGGCCCCAAACCCAAGGAGCATGGTGGCTGCCTGATAAAGGGCTGGAAGGAAGCTCCTTCCCACTGGAGGCTCACTTGCTGAGCTCCAAGCTGATGACATGTATGGCAATGAGCTTTTATTGATTTTGCATTTGGCCCTGGTTCAAACACTCAGTCTCTACAGGAAAAAAAAGATTATGTGGGAGTGTAGGGAGGACAAATCTGGTGCTAAAAGTAGTAGAAACTGAACAAATACTATTTAAATAAACGAGCTGTTTTTCTAAAAACAGGAAAAGCTATTAAAAAGTAGAACATACCAGAGAACTAAGAAATGACAAATTGCAGAGCTACTGAAAAAGGATATTGGCTCAAATTTTCAGTTGAATTTGTTCCAGCAAACTACACTCCTTTGATCAGCTCTCTGCACCCATACTCAGTTCTGCTGGCCTGTGGGTATGCATTTTTACCTGCCCTGCCCTACTTGTTTCACGTGTCAATACCTGGCCCAGCCACTGTAGGAAGACCACCCTGTGAGCATCTCCACACACCTCCCAGCACAGGCATGGATTGTGGGAGAGTCAGCGAGGCCATCAAGACCTTGCAAGGTGTCCTGGAGACTGTTCTGGGAACCACACTAACTTGCCTCTGTGACTTAGTCAAAATGGAGACTGGAGGGAAAGTCTGCGGTCCTTCGATGATCAGGTAACATCTGCAGAAGCCTGTGAAGTATCACTGCCAAAAAAAATCTCAATGGCCCAAAGAACTGTCTATAGACAAATGGCAAACAATACCACCAGCTAATGGAATCTGTGTCAGGTTGACACAATGTCCTTGGCTGCCTCCCTGATTACAGAACAACCCCCTCCAAAGAGTCCCTCGGCCCATAAGTACTGCCAGTAGCTTGGGAATATGTAACCACACACATTCAAGCAAAGGAGATTTTCCTGTGTATCTAGACACCAGTCTCAACATGCAAGTCCCAGATTGACAGGGTAAGTCTCTCTGACAGTACCAAAAAAATCAGTGGTGATTGCCCTGGCTGAAAAACATAACAGCTCATCATGGTAAGTCACTATAGAAACCAGTTATTTTTGACAATTACCAGGCAGTTAAATGTCCACAGGTGGACAGACACATTCACGGACTCTGCTCTTGCCATGATTGCCAGGAGTCCTGGATTCCTCCAGCTCCCAGGATTCACAAAGCCAAGCGTGGATCATGCAGATGCAGTGATGCAGCTACAGCTGTGGCAGGTGCAGAGCAATGGCAGAGGGTTCATTTGCAAGGCTCAAAGCCAAGTAGAGATTAATGACCCACAATGACAGTGCAATCAGCAGCAGAGGGTATCATAATATCTGCCTCTTTTCTGCACACCATTTATAAAAGCCAGGGCAAGGTATTTAATAGCATGGGGGCTCCAAGGGCCACGAGATCTGTCGTGCAGCTGAAATGACAAGCAATGGTACCTGTGGCTGTTACAGGGCTGCAGCTGGCACTAGGCAAGTGAACCAAACTGGAGTGTGTACACTTTGCACGGCTGCACAGGGAGATGCAAAGTACCAGTGCCTGAAACAGGTCGCCAGCAAGTTGCCTGAGATCTTGAGGTCAGATTTCACCTTTTGTAAGAAAGCAACCTTTCTCACCCTTTTTGCTATAATTCATTTCAGTTCCTATGAACTTGTGAGGGAAAGTTCAATAATTTGCAAAGTGGTGACGTACAGAGAACACGCTGCAGGCTACTGATAGGTTATTAATAGAGCAAAAATTGCTGCAGATTAGAGCACATAAGCATACTGCTTTGCCTACTGCAAAGCACAATGCACATCACACTAAGTACGTGGCACTTGAAATGAAATACATCTCCTGAAATCTTGGTTTTCTTTCCTCCACGCATCAACTCCGTGAAGTGTCATGGTAACCCACAGAAGGAATCGGGCAACAACAGGGTAATTCAGTGGGATGGTTTTCAAGAAGAGGTAACACACTAATAACATAATCCTGCTTCTATTCTGTCAGGCTATCTGGAGTCTTGCAGCCTCTGGAAATGCGTTTTATGCTAAGCAAATGTTTGACATTTTCCCTTGCCCTGAAAAATTAAAACACAGAGATGGTCACAACCGATAAAGCTCACCAGAAATGATCAAGCTAGCAGAGGATTCTGCTGTGACTTCAAAGCTGGAGAGATCAGATAGAGAGGCTGTTTCCTCTCTCAGGGCTGCGTTTTGTCTTTTTGCACAACAGAGTGGTCGGGGAAAAAGAGTTAAAAGAGAGGACAGGAGGAGAGCACGAAGAGGGCTTTAAGACCACAAAAACATCATCCCAGGACAGATTTAATTTTACCTAAAACTTTTCTTGGTAAAATGTTTGTCCAGCCAGTCCTTAAAATGTTGAGCAAATTCTCATCACACACCCTCGAGAAACCTATTCCAGTGTTTGCCTAAGCTCACTATTTTCTTTTTTAGTATCAGCACAAGCTCCTTGACTGAAATTTAAGACCATTATTCATTGGGTCATGTTTCTCAAGTAATTCAGCACCAGCCCCTAAAGGTATGATGACAGAACTGGAAGCAGTTGCTGTGGATGGTCTGCACGTTACCTCTCCTCCTTCATCCCAGCCCTTGCCTGTTTGTCTCCTCCTTGAACACGATGACAAGTTTAAGCCGAGCAGTCGTTACTTACATAGTTTGTTCTGAACCTAGCAAAACACAAGAGCTACAATAATCAAGTCTTTTCAGCACTACTATGGCATAAATGATGCATAGCCCCCTGTCACTTGCCCAAATGCTCCTCCTCCTCATAGACCCTGAGCAGGGTTATGAGATGCCAGGATGTGTTTAGGCACAACTGCTCTGACACTGGACAGCTTGGCTGATGACTTTTCTGTCCTTGTCCCTGACCAGCCTGGTGCTCAGCTCCTCAGAACTGCCTATCTCCTCTGCATATGCTCACAAGTAGCCAACTCACAGTCACTTGAAATCCCTTTCTGCAAGGGAGCTTCTGAGAGACAGGCTCCAAAGAGGCTTTCGAAAACAGCATATAACAACAGGTAGCAAGCTGGAAATGTCAAGAAAGTCCAAGTAATGAAATGGTGTTCATTTAATGCTACAAGGACATGGCGGGACAGAAATCCAGCAATCTATGTCACTTCAGCTGTAGCTGGGGAATGTGGAACTGTGGGAGCTGGGACAGCTCAGACAAACGAGCAGGATCTGCTGCTACTGCTTGGGTGGAAAACGACATGATGGCATGTGACACAGCATTTAGCTTTGCTGAAGCAAGCACTGCAATCCCTGCAGAAGGACTGTGCAAACGGCATGGTTTGAGATACATTCTTCCATGCGTCAGGGTGATGTGTGGGGGCCCAACTGGCAACTTTCTGTAGTGAAGACAAAGCCCTTCTCCTTTTGTTGCTTCTCTGAGCTAAGACAGACAGATGTGTTGGTGCTACACCTTCTGCAGAAAACTTTCAAAAAGAAATTGAAACAGCCATCTCTGAAAAGAACCACAGCAATGCTCACAGAGCTGCTGGGAGCCATTTGCTTCTCTGCAGGCAGCTGGTAGTCAGCCTATCTTTGGTTTTGCAGTTGAACCTGTACAGGGAAGCAGAGTATCCCATGAGACAGCAGCGTGCCCAGGTGGCCCAGAAGGCAAAGGGCATCCTGGCCTGTATCAGGAAAAATGTCAGCACGAGCAGGAAGATGATCCTGGACCCTGGACTTGGCTTTGGTGAGGTCACACCTTCAATACTGTGTCCAGCTCCTCTCCACAAAAAGGACACTGAGGTGCTGGATTGGTTCCAGATGTGGGCTACCAAGCTAGGAAAGGACTTGGAGCATCTCATATGAGGAAGGGCTGAGGGATCGGGGGCTGTTTAGCCTGGAGAAAAGTAGGCTCAGGGGAGACCTTATCGCTCTCTACAACTACCTGAAAGGAAGCTGTAGCAAGGTGGTGGTTGGTCTGTTCTCCCTAGTGTCAAGTAATAGAACACAAGGAAATGGCCTCAAGTTGCACCAGGGGAGGTTCAGGCTGGATCTGACGAGGAATTTCTTTCCTGCAAGGGTTGTCAGGCATTGGAACTGCCCTGGGAGGTGCTGGAGTCACCGTCCCTGGAGGGGTTTCATGGACAGTTGATGTTGCACTTAGGGCAATAGTCTAGTGGTTGATAGGGCTGGGACAAAGGCTGGACTCTATCTTAAAAGTCTCTTCCAGCCAAAGCTATTCTATGATTCTATGATTTATCCGTTGCAGGAGAACATGGGTATGTGCACATCTGCCCTCCTCTGCCCTCCCTGCTGGCTGCCTCAGCCTCACACCCCACAGGATACTGGGCAGCTGTCCCATCTGCTTCTGCAAGCAGTCACTCTGCTGATGGGCTGGGATTTCTCCAACATGACTTCAAAACTGGTCTGTCCTAGTGTGCCCATAAAGACAAAACAGTCAGGAAGCTGGCCCTCAGGGAGTGTTCTCACTGCTTTTTTCCCCTCACCTGACAGAAGTGAGTACAGTAACTAGCTAGCTTTGCTGTGCACAGAACATCTCAATGCTAAATTCACAAAGTATCTGTTTCCTACACAGGAAATCAAGTAGGCTGTCCTCTATGCTTTCTCTTTTGTCAAGCATATGGGATCCCACATTATGCATGCAGGCTTTCCATAACTGCATGTAAAATGATACTTCTTACACATAAATACTCATGAAGGAAAGACAGTTCATGCATCCTTATTCTGCAATTCAAATTATGCCTCATCTCAACAGTGGAAATCCACTGTGGTTCAGTGAAGTCAGTAACTATTACATCATGTAAAATGCTGCCCTAGTATGTCAGTATCTTTACATTCTGTACTTTTCTTACCAAAAAAGCCATTAAAAAGTTGCACACTGATCACAATTATAGCTGATATCACCAGTAGATTACAAAGAACTAAGCCAGTTCCTCAACCAGAGCAAGTGCTTCCTTTGCCTCAGTCATGCAGCTACATTAACATTCTCTATAGATGATGGCATAGCCTCTACATTTAGATATGTTTAAAACACAAAAAAACCCACCTAATTTTGAATAAAACAATATTGGCTATGTATAGTAATGTTTCAGAGTCATTGTCAGAGGGTAGCTCTACCGCTCAATAGCAGAATGATTTCTGTCTGCATTTACGGTGGTATGGATTTCTATCTTCACAAGTAGATGAATACACTTCCTAAAAGCTTGAGATTCTCCAAAAGCTCCTCCATGAGGGGGCTTCATGAAACACTATTTAATTTTAAGATTTAAGTTTCTGGAGAATTTAAAAGAATCTCCAGTTCCTATTCAGCTTGACAGTGGTATAGACTGAATACATGTGAAGGTCCTATATGGGACAATCTGCATCTCTGATTTGTAGGCACAAAACGAGGGGGAAAATAAATGACAAAACTGGAATTCAAAGCAAGAGAAGGTGTGTCTTATACAGCAATCACTTAGGTAACATCATAAAGTTCTTCTCATCAACTCTCAGTGTGCTGACCCTATGTAATACCACTTCTGTATTACTCTGTTTTATCTAGAGGTACTCTCCAGTGGGTAGCTGCTACCCTCCCTAAGGCTGGAGACCTAAGGATCACCAAGAGCCCATGAGACCACCTTTCATTCGAAAGCTGGAGCTGAAGGGACATGAAGGGTGTAACATTGTGGCTCAGCACATGGAACAATGATGTGACAGACTGCAAAAACTGCTTCCTAGCTGTGTGTGAAACAGTCAGAAAATGCTGTGTGATAAACAGAAGGGGAGAGGAAGGGAATAAAAAAATCCCACAACAAAATAACAGTCTTTTAGACCACATACACTTACCTAAACGGCATCAAATGGTAGAACCAGTTCAGGTCAGAAGTCATCAAGGAACCATGAAAAAGGCAAAAAAAAAGAAAAAGAAGAAACTAATTAGTTCAGACAGGCAATTCCAGTTAGCTTAATGATAGGAGCTAAGAGTACCCCCAACCAAATCAGACCCAATCTTTATTTGATTGAGCAAAGTTTGACAAGTTAATTCTACCCAAGTGCTACGTTTCTGCCATGAGTTGGTTTAGTAGCAGCACGACACATGCAGATGAGTTGGTACAAAAAGCACAGAAATAACAGCAAAACCTTAGCACGTGATGGATGGAGCACAAGTCCCCAGTAAGGCTCACAGAAGCTGCCCTCCTAAGACTGTTTCTGCACAGACTCAACACAGGTGGCTTGGCCACACAAAGGCCTGACTTTCCCTTCAGATCTCATTGACTTTGTGTAAGCAGTTTTAGGAACTTGATTCTTATTGAGCCCATTAACTCTTAGCCTGGAGCAAATTTCTTGAGCAGATAATCATCAGGGAAAATAATTGCTTTAGGAGGAAAGGGAAAAAAGACAGGAAAGTGAATAATCTTCAAAATATCTTTATTTTGCACTAGCTTTTCCTACTGAGGCTCCTGTTACAATGACATTTATTTAATACAATATATTCTCCTTCTTTCAGCCCATTGCACAGTGAAAATCTTAATTCCTGTGGTGGTTTAACCCTGGCTGGGTGCCAGGTGTCCACTAAGTCATTCTCTCTCCTAAACTGGACAGGGTAGAGGGAGGTATAACAAAGGGCTCACAAGTCGAGATAAGGACAAGGAGATCACTCGGTAATTACTGACTGAATCTGGGGACAACCGGTCTGATTTATTCATGAACAATCAAAACAAAGTAGGGAATTGAAACCAAACCTTAAAACACTTCCCCCCATCAACTCCTTCTTCCTAGGTTTCTACCTTCTCCCACTGAACACTGCAGGGGAACAAGGAATGGAGGTCATGGTCAGCTCATCACAGATGGACTTTGCCACTGCCTCATCACACTTCCCCTGGTACAATGTGGGGTCTCTCCCACTGGAGATAGTCCTCCATGAACTTCTCCAGTGTGGGTCCTTCCCATGGGCCACAGTTCTTCACAATCTGCCCCACTGTGGGTCTCACCCATGGGGGACACAGTCCTTCAGGAACCTACTGCTCCAGCCTGGGTCCCTCACAGGATCACAAGTCCTGCAGCAAACCTGCTCTGGTGTGAACTTCTCTCACCCCACAGGTTCCCAGGTCCTGCCAGGAACTTGCTCCAGCGTGGGCTTCCCACAGGATCACAGTTTCCTTCAGGCACCACCCGCTCCGGCGGGGGCTCCTCCACGGGCTGCCAGTGGGTCTCTGCCCCCTCACGGCCTCCACGGGCTGCAGGGGCACAGCTGCCTCACCATGGGCTGCATCACAGGGCACAGGGCAATCGAGTCTCTTCCACTGCCTGGGCAGCTCCCCCGCTCCTTCTCCACTGGCCTTGGTGTCTGTGGAGCTGTTGTTCACGCATTCTCACTCCCTTATTCCGCAGTTTTGTTTCTCTGCAGCAACTTCTTCCCCTTCTCCAGTATATAAATCCCAGAGGCAGACCCTTCACCGCTAATGGGCTCGGCCTTGGGCAGCAGCGGCTCCATTTCAGAGCCACTGGCACTGGCCCCATCAGGTACAGGGGAAGCTCTGGCAGCTTTTTGAAGAAGCCGCCCCTGCAGCCCCCTGCTACCAAAACCTGCCCACTCAAACCCACTACAGAATTCTTAACTAAGACTTTGAAGTGGAACAGCCAGCACTCAGTTGTACAAGCTGTAGTAACTCACAATAATCTACA
The DNA here is from genome assembly GCA_013401255.1 of Urocolius indicus. Classification (NCBI taxonomy): domain Eukaryota; kingdom Metazoa; phylum Chordata; class Aves; order Coliiformes; family Coliidae; genus Urocolius; species Urocolius indicus. The sequence goes on along the minus strand of WBNH01010964.1, from coordinate 494,971 downwards.
TTTCTATTGCAACTGATCTCAACTGGGAAAAGGATGTGTTTTATTTATCCCAACTATACATATTTTCACTTCAGCCAAATCTACCTTCTGCTTTCTTTCTCTAATTCAGGGATGGATATTTCCAGCAAACAGATGACCAGTTGGGACCATTGCTCCCAATGTCTTCCATTCCATAGTCTTGAATTTTCATCTTCTTATTCCTGATGAAGTTTAGTATGGTTTTATCTTGAGTCTTCGTGTTGCTTTTATACAAAACCTCCTTGTAACCTCTCTGTTAGCTCAAACAAATGAAGTCATCCTTGTTAAAAAATGGCCACCAACTCCCATCGCATTCATCCAGATTTTCAGTAAACAGAGAAGGATCAGCTGTCTTACATCTTGTCCATTCTCAGAGTTGGGGCAGCAGATGAAGAGATCCAGTGTTTCACAATAAACACCAGTACATAAATCCTTCATGCTGTGGGCAATATCGAAACACAGACACTTATAGAAAGCACTGCCAAAGGATAGCCATGCTGATGTCAGACTGGGAAAGTTCAAAGAAGAAAAATCTATCAAGAATTACTCGATAGGACAGAAACTGCAGCCAGTTCAGGAAATCTCTTGAATTGAAACAGTTGAGAGACTAGGAGAGTTTACTCAGGGAAGTAGCACACACCCTTGCCTTGTTCTAGTTACATGTAGAGATCTCTTTATGATCATTATTGTGTTAAGATGGGCTTTTAATCTGACCCAAGATAGTTATGTCCTATTCAAAGATTCAAGCCTGGCTGATCTCCAGGAATGCTGTCTATGATTAGAAATTGGGGCAGGTGCTGAGGAAAAGAAAAAGATTGAGGAAGAAAGAACAACTCCTCTTACTCCGAGAGATTAATCAGAAAAAGTTACCAAAAAATAAAGTTAGAACCAAGCAAGCAAATCACAACTCTCTGCTCCTCAATTTGAAGGGCTTCCTCCCCTCACTACCAGCCCACATAATACTCTGTGTGCTGGCAAAACCAATATTTTCTTTGCCTTTTTTCTTAATATAATTTACAAATGAACATGACCAACTCCTCAGGGCGGGCTTGAGCTAGGTAAAGTGCAGATGGTCCTTCAGTACCACTTGGTCTTTAACAGCAATAACATTTTAGTCACTGTATGGTTCTGCTGACATAACTCAGTACTGATTCGCAGTTCCAGACCTGCTGTCTCATTAAGGAGGATAAATGTACCTTTATCTTTACACACAAGGACTTCTGCAGGATTAGAGCTGCAGAGATATACAAAAGAGAGATTGTTGGTGGCCACCTTCTGCAGTGTATTAGAGAAATCTACATATGATCCCAGAGCCTGACAGTAATAGGCATTAACATTAAAGGTATGTGGCATTACCAAGGAAATCTCGCAAGCTCTCCAAGGTTGACAGATGCATCAGGAGCAATGAGAAAACAAAAATGAGACAAAGCTATTGATAAAATAAAATTCACATGGTAGATGTTTAACTTTTTTCCAGCTTAGGTTGCAATTTTAATAATTAAGCATAACACAAAACTAACATGATATGATACTCCATTTTAACCCCTCTCTTTTTCATTTTTAAAATCCTAATTCCCACTGCCTGAAGACTAATAAGCCCCCACAACTAGGTAAAAAAATCAGCCAACTACACCATAAGGGAGCAGAACCCAGTTACATTGTCTATTGGAAGGAATTTCCTACGGAAAAGAAATAAAAAGAGAACTTTTTCTGCATTTTGGGCCTTGGCTGGGTATGGTAAGACAGCACAGTTCCTTGTTTCAGATTTTAAGTGAAGTTTTCATCCAAAGCCTTGGGCAGGGAGTGATAGAGGAATAAAGCTCAAGTAATTCTGTAGCTCACAATCCAACAATATCATCACTTGGCATCTATGCAGAGTGCCTCCTCAATCTCAAAGGCCTTGTACAGCTACGTTACCTCCTTTCTATAGGCAGGGATGAATAAAAAAGAATGCGATATGATGTGGACAAGATCTCACACAGCATCAGATGCAGAAATCAGTGCAAGGTCAGCTGGCAGAAGGACCTGCTGAGACCTTATCCCAACTGCAATCTGAAAAGAAGATGAAAACCAGTTCCACTAAAAAAACATTTTTCAAAAGCCTTGATGACTTTCACTGCTTCTAGAATAAGCTAAGATTTCAGTGAAATCAAACCATATCGTAAATGCTATCGGTTTTTTTCAGGTTACTCATAAAAGGGTTTATGTGGAACGAAACTACATTGATTCCTTTTAATTTTCACTAAATGATTCTGGATTTTCTATTACTGTATGAACTGGGCTGATTTTACATTGGACATTGATGAAATTACAGTTTTCTCCCCTATATTCACTTTAAAACCATTTGGTATTCCACTTTGGGTGCTGCCATATTTACTACACTGAAAAACAGTAATCAGATTTCTCGAAAAAAATGTTAGCTTTTCAGGCAATACCTTTTTTTCTTCATGGAACTGCTTTTTAGTGCAGTATTGGAATACCTGTTTTAGTAAAAAGTATTTTTCAGGACTGAGAAGAAAATCTATGGATCCATCATGACTCTGTGATACATCAGCCATTCAATTTGGTCTTTGAAACCAACAGGCAGTTTTGGGAGACTGGAATTTCTTTGTCTTCCTCAAACAAAGCACTCAGACATAAACCTGCTCTTAATGAAATCACAGAATCAGATCAGCATTCCACACTTTTTACAATCCCATCCTGCATTCAGTGGGGTGCAGCTTGTTCTTGAGAAGTTGGATGGAGTCCACCTCAAAGAGAGTTAGTTCATTACAAAGATGTTTGCTTTATGAAACCAAAAATATTTACTACTGTTTTTAATAACTTTACAAGAAAAGTGTTTTTCTCTCTCTCACGTACTGGGATTAAGAAAACAGTTACATGAGGAACCAGAAGTTTGCTCTGAATGAAGAGGAAGTGTTACTGAGAGGCAGATGCTTTCCTCCAATCGTTGATCGTTTCGGCATCTGAAAGCGGGAACTGTCTGGTACCATGAGCTTGTATGACGCTCAGCAGAAAATAACACCCACTTTGTTCCACCAAATTACAATGATTTCATGGATTTCCCTCGGTATGTCTTCTCAGAATCTCTCTGACTACAGCAGCAGGCTTGCTCTGGCACAGATGGAGTGAATAAGCACTTCAGTAGCCAAAGCGCTGCCTTATTCCAGAGACTTTGTCACTGTCCATGAAATCACAATCTTACTTCAAGGGCAAGTAAACTGCGTCTTAAATACGCTCTTCTCTGGTTTCAAAATGCTGTTGCTGATTAGTTGATGGTTGAAGCTGAGCTCTCAGCAAAGGTTTCGAAGATCTCTCTGCTGCTGCCTAGTCTTGCCACCTCATTGCCTGTCATCACCAGTTTAAAAAGTCAGCCTGTCCAGCACTCAATACCAGCCACATGTACTCCCCCTCTTAGTCGTCTGTGCCATTTCCAAACCTTAGTGCTGGACTTGCCAATGAATAAGAGAAACAGAACTCACTGTGGGACAGCAGCCATATGAGGAAAAACCCTGCCAACTAGCTAAAGAAAAGTCATTTGAAGTCCACTTGCCCTTCCCTCCATCATGGTACTAATGGCTTAAAAATGACTTGGACTCACAGAGTACACATGCATAACAGCTTTGCACAAGCGTCAGGGCAAAGAAATCATTGCTGAGAACATCACTCCCCCACACATGGCTTGTCCACAGTTACTCACAGCTCTCTCTCACCTTCTGGTTGAAAGGCAGCTTGAGCACCAGCCTGGTTTCTCTCCAAGCCCTATAAACCACATTAACATAGAACTTTTCTTTTTCATGTTTGTCAACTCCAAAAGAGAGAGAAGTCTTAATATAAAAAAAAAGAGGTGTCAGCTCCTGAGAAGTGTTTTCTCTGGGGATTCTGTGGTTACAAAAAACCTTCCCAGAGTCTTTCAAAAAGCCTGCCTGAATTTTCCTCCCCTCTGCTCATTCTTCAGTCTACAAGGCCTTTTGGTGATGAAGTCTGTATTTAGGCACAGACAATTGGAGATAAAGAAGCATAAAAAGATTTAGAGGTCAGTAGGTATGAAGATCTAAATTGGCTGTAAACATTCATGTTATGACACTTGCATCCAGCTCTAAAATTTAGAGAGGTCTTCAAATTATTAGTACAGAACTTCCTCAAGTCCACCTAGGTCTCCCTTAATCTTGTTTAGTAATTAGAGAAGTACAAGATAGCTGCAAAGCCTCTGACATCAGAGTGAGAACCACAGATTTTATCACTTACACTCAAAAAGCAAACAGAATCATTCCTCCCCTTTCTCCTTCCATGGCTTCCCTCAATAAACTACTCCAGTCATGACACACGAGAGAACTTGGCCTAGCTTGCACTTTCATGGTAAAAACAACCCCATAGGACTGCTGTGACATCATCATCCTGTTCACTTGATCATGCAGCAGGGAAGGGTCTAGTGGTCAATTATTATGTCCCAAAACACAATATATGCCACAGCAGCTCACAGCTTCTGGTGTCTGAAACAACAGCACATATCTCCACTCTTTTGAGCATGGCTGCTTCACTAGAGGCACTTTTTATACCAGGAAGGGAGCTAAAAACCAAAATCCTCTTGGGAATCACTTTACTCACAGGCAGCACAGGAGACATCACTGCTGGTGGAACCAGGAGAAAAAGGAAGCTTTGAGGACCAGTGATGTGCATGACACACTGAAGAAAGCAGGGGAGACAGCTCAGTGTAAGCCAGTATCTAATGGCCCATAGTGGCTGTCTGTAGAGAATGACAGCAGTCTCTGAGGAAGTTTTCTATTCAGGCTGAGCATAACCCTGAACCAATTAAGTGTACATACCAGCTCTGCCAAGGGAGAAGGACAGCAAGCAGGGACAGAATCAATGAACAGAGATGAAAAAGGCCTGTGCTGGTTTTGACTGAGATAGAGTTAATTTTTTCCGTAGTAGTTTGTATGAGAGTAAGTTTTGGATTTGTGCCAAAATACAGTGTTGATAACAGGGCTGTCTGGATTATTGCTGACTCTGCTTGCACAGCATCAAGGCCTTTTCTGCTCCTTATCCCACTCCTCCAGAGAGTAGGTTGGGAGGGGCAAAACAAGCTGNCACGACGCTCTTCCGATTACAGCCAGGACAGCTGACCCCCCTGACCCCAGAAATACTCTGTACCATAGGACATCGTACTCAGTGTATAAAGCTGGGGGAACGAGGGGGAAGGAAGGACATTTGGAGCGATGGTGTTTGTCTTCCCAAGTTAGCATTAGGTCTCATGGAGCCTGGCTGCCCCAGGGATGGCTGAACATCTGCCTGCCCATAGCAAGTGCTGAATGAATTCCTTGAGCTTTTCACTTTTACTCTTCTGTCTGAGTGAGCAGCTGTGTTGGGCTTTGTTGTTGTTGGGGGTTAAACCACAACATGGCCCTAGGAGGGTGAGGCACAGCTATGGTGAAATGGGAAACGCATACAAACACAAACAGTCTGCGAGGACACCAATGCCTGCAGTAATGTGAACGAAAGAAAACAGACACAGAACAAAACCCACATAGGGACACCTGGGAGTAAGAACTAAGATTACTGTTTCTTTCATGTGTATATAAAACTGTCTAAGCAACCCTCAGACCTTCTGTGCATACACTCCTGACCAGGTGGCAGGGGCACAGTTACATAAGATATATGCAATTTTCAAACTCCAAACAATAGTTTTATACCAAAGTGATTTATGGGCCAGCTACTGACAGAAACAAAAGTGCTGCTCAGGGAAACATTGTCCTGGGCATCAGCAACAAAAGGAATAAAACAATCTTGCAAAAAATTCCCCAGTTAAATGTTGTCTATGCTGTAGTAAACTCATTTTGAACATTCCATGTTGTTAGAGTGAAACATCATATGTCTCCAATTAAACTCAATACAAACTTGAAGGACATCGATCTTGTCCTTCAGCCAACAGTGACAAGTAGGATACTTCAACATCCACATCTGTATCTCAGACAAGTCAGAAAATACCACTATCTTGTTTCAGTAAGATTTTAATCAGAAGAGTGGTTGTGGATGCCCATCTTTGCCTGTTGAAGAGAAGTATAATTTTAGCACCTCCCAAAATTTAGGAAGGTGTCTCCACCAGGACATCTAAAATATCTCAAGCTCAGCTGCTCAGTACAGGATGCTGCCAACTGTCTGCAAAGAGTAGCACATCTTTATGCTGCTGTGTAAACAAAGAGACATCAATTTTTCTGAACATTGGTGCAAGTCAGTAGATCATATTTCAGCAGAGCTCAAAGCAACAGCAAAATGACAGCTACCTTCTTTGTTGTGAAAAAGCACTCCAAGAGAAGGATTTTGCATGGGCTTGAGGCGTCTTAGAGGTGTGTTTGTTTCCTTTGCAGCAACCCATACCTTTCTGTTTCTGTTGGGATTAGTTCCTCTACATAAGCATAAAAGAATCTAGATTTGGAGGTGCAGATTTTGCAATATCAGACTGGACATCTTTCTCTAAAAATAAGTTTTCATAAACACTCTCTTGGGGTTTGGTTTGTTTTGCCAGTCATAAACTGGTATTTATGAGGCTCGAAAAAGTGCTTGTGGTATGGGATTGCCAGTTGCGTAAGAAACTTCAACACATACAGTTCTGTGACAACTGAAATGAGCAGAGAGGTATTTCATCCCCAGGATTTAATTTGCTGAATTTAAAGGTAGGAAGCTCCCATGTTTTGATCTTGCTTCCCAGCCCTTTAAGTTACTGGCTGAGGGCAGCCCTGACCCACTGTCAGAGGACAGCAACATTTTTCCTAACCCAGGCTGTTGCAGGCACTCCTTCACATCCTCTCTATATGCTACTATGGGACACAGTCTGGCAGCTCAGAGCTCTGGATCCCAGCACAGAGAAGAATTATCTGGAACTAGAGGCCACACATCAAACTTTTGCCCAGATGTGAGCATTTATCCCAGGGAATTATCCTTGAATTTTTATCTTTCCAAGAAGAACCTGAGACCAACACAAAGGAGTTACACCATGGCTGTAAAAACAGGAAAACAGTCTTCAGCTCATGGCCTCAGTCCAGGAAGGCACAGATGCAATGATGTTGGGTCCACTCTCCATGCTCTGCTCTCAGAGGGGAGAGCATGCTGAGGGGAGCATGGTTTACCTTTCCTGTGAGGATTTCACAGGCCCTGAGACACACTACAGCCCCCCTGCCCTGTTTTCTCTCCTGACCAGTCAGAAGGGTAGACATTTAATATCCAGCCTCATTACTCGTCCTAATGAAATGTCAGCAGCAAATGCACAGGTGTTTAACTGCTGCTGGAATGTCTGCAGATGCCAGTGATCCCTCAGGCAGGGAAATCATCACAGTCAACAGCCTTCAAAAGGTCATGAAGGCAGCGCAAGGTCACAGGAGACCTCTGACCTTCATTTGCCACACTCTCCCTTTGCTTTCCCAAGCCCCAAATGTATTCCCTGCTCTCCCCCACCCCTCTTTGGCAATGCAGCCTCTCAAGAGTTCTTCTACTTTATTCAAAACAAGTGCAAATGTGTGACCTAAGCGAGACCTGACTGGGACTCAACAAAGACAAGTTACAAACAGCGAGACGGCTCCTGAATGGAGACGAAGCTCTGCCTTGCCTCCCTCCCTCCCTCTCGCTGCTCTCCCCAGCATTCCCGGGAGAGCCTGAAACGTTAATCTGCATTACAAGCCCGGAGCTGGCTGAAAGCATCCTTCTTCCCAGAGCACAGCAGTGGGCGTGATTTATCGCTGCACTCGGCCCGGGGTTGGGAGCTGCAGCCCTGGCTGTAGGCAATGAAACGGTACAGAAACTAGTTGACAGGAATCCAAGGGGAAAGGACAGAGGAATACCAGGAATAGAGAGCAGGTAAAGAAAGAGGAGGCTAATGGACTAATTCAGTCAGATTCCTTCCATCCCTTGCTTAAACAGATCTTTAGAGTGACAAATCTTCTACCCAGCTTGTCCTTCCCGAAAGAAGGAGCGAGGATGGGGAAAAGGCTGAATTTGTGCAGAGATTTACGTTTTTCCCCTGCTATAAGCCACACTTACAAAAAAGTCTGTAGATACTTGGACAGATAGAGGCTGCCATTGCAACTGCGTGAACATTGGTTAGAAAGCAAGATGAAAAGGAAGGAAAATTACAAAGCAACATTTCCAATAAGGCAGCCAGAGCTGCTGAAGTTGTTTTAGTTCTGGCTTCAGTAGCGAGCATGTAAGTGTTTGGCAAGTCCCATCCTGCTCCTTGGTTGCTGCAAAAATCACACCATCTCTTGGCACAATTATCAGCATCTGACCAGAGCCTGATTAGGAAGAATATGGCAGGTCACAGAAAGAGCTTGTTAACCTGCATTTACCTAGCTTGGCTCAAATTAATTCCCAGTAAAAAAAGGTATTAAAATGTAACCACTACCTGACAGTTTTGTTGTGTTATGTCAACACCACCTGCACTATCTTGGACTCTCACAGAAAATCTTACAGTTAAAGCCCCGAATTTCAGTTTCTGTTCACTTATGTCTGTCTGAAAAACTCTGTAGCTGTATTAAGAGTTTCTGTGTTTGGTCTCACCTAAAAAGTGAGATGAGGAACTGCAGAGGTTTGTGAAATCAACTGACTTTTTACCAAAGTAGAGGGACATCACTGTCTCTAAAGCCATAAGTCTCGAAACTTGGCATAAGAATCAAGTGTTTGTTTTGGAATAAACACACAAATGTGAAGAAGAAAAAAATTAATGGAGATTGTGATATGAAGCACTTAAACCCAAATATGTAAATGAGAAGCCTTCAGGCTTTTGCTTGGAAGTGTTTTTACCTCATTCACAGAGCACTGTAAAGCACCCCTTTACAAAAGAAAACCATAACCAGTCTGGGTCCACTTCATGAGTCCACTTTGGACTCTTCCTTTTCTTTGACTTGTTCTACCAAAAAGCCAAATGTCAAATGTTTTAAGACAACGTGAAATCCTTACCAACACTTCCTACATCTTACTTCCCAAAGCCAGAAGAATCTGCTGTGCTGCTGATGGAGTTGCACCTTTCCAGGATATAAGTAAAAAGATCTTTGCCAAACTTATTGGAAACAAGGAGTGGAGGCTGAGAGATTGCTTCGGCCTCATAATACTCAAGGACATCTTTAGAGTTCCCCAGTGCTCTGGAGAAAACAGTACACTGTGTTTCTGCCTACCTCTCCCCAAAGCAGGCCACAATGAGCTGCTGGTATGAGTAGCAGCTCCCTTTTCTGGAATGGCCAGAGATCAGGATCTCAAAAACATCTTTGTTTTGAACGTGCTGTTGTGTAGATACAAGGAAATTTGAATATTTTTCCCCCCAGCCAACACACCTGAGCTGACCAAGAGTGAGCAGTGCGGGGCTGGCACCGTGCTCTGCTCTGGCTGCTCAGCACACAGGCAGCCCAGCTGCAGGCTGGTGTGGGCACAGTTGTGCTGGAAACTGATATTTATACAAATAAATAGATGAAATCTCCCATGCATGCTCAAGCATTCCCACAAATTGAAACCTATTTGGGCAACTGCTCAAAGAACAACTGAGGATTATACTACAACCACTCCTGTAATGCCAGGGCTTTCACTCACATTCCTCCCGTGACAGCCTAATTAACAGTTTAGTTACCCAGGCCAGGTTGTTATGTTCTCTTCACAAAAACCACATCATGATCGAGCGATGTACACGGCTGCTGGACATGGGATTTTCCAAGCAAATGAGACTGCCAGAACTGTTTTTAAATTCTCCCCTCCTCTCCCATTAATCCTCTCTACAACTCCTTTTCCCCCTTTAAATTTCACCATCTTAGTCATTCATCAGGAGGCAGAAAGTGGCTCAGTAAATTATTCTCAGCTCAAAACACTGAGCTTTCAAACGTGAGTAAATTCCACACCAGTCCTGAACTTCCCTCGTTTATCAGAGGTCAGGGCAGCGCCAGGCAGAGCAGGAAAGAAAAGGTTTAACCCTACATTCCTGGCTAAGAATATTCTTTCCCTTCCTCCTTCCAGCCACTAACACTCACCCTGAAAAATCTCTGCATTTCAGTAGCAGAGATAATAGAATAGTTAGAAGTTGAACAGTGACACGAACTGTAAGCTGTCCTCTGTAAAAATCAGGTCTGGCCCTTCCTACTCCTCTCGGGAACAGGAACACAAGGGGACAAAAACCAGCAAGTGCCAACGTTAGGCAGCTAAGTTCACAGACTATACTGCATACGTAGGTCATCTCATATGCAAGTAACACAACAGCAAATATGTTAAGTGATATTAGAAGAAACTGCCCTTTTTTCCCTCCCAGTATGAGACAGCATAATAAATTATCTTTGCTTTTATTTCAGGTTTTTAAATAGTTCAATGTATCATTTACTGAAATTATGGATCTGCAAATCCGTTTCTAGAGCAGAGAGCAGCAGGTGGCTGTGTTGAGATGTGCACACTTGTGAGACAGGCAAAGCTCACTTTAAAGATTTGAGGTTTCAAACTAAGGGAAACAACAGGAAGCGGTTACCTGGGGCTGTCCCAAGCCCGGGGGATGAGCAACGACACCCGGCAAGGTGAAAAGTTTGAGTTTCTGCATGAAAAGATTCTCTCTTCAGACCAAATCTACATTTTCTGTAGTTGTGCAAAAGACATCCCAATGAAGATGACGTGCAGCACTTACACTCATGTTTAGCTTCTAGAGGTCTAATTGTAATTTAGTTGTCACTGTCACCGTATACAGCATTATCTTGTCTTCACATGATTTGAACATACAGTATGGGCAAGCGGAGAAATGCAGATGTAAACCACGGCTTTGCCATTAACTTCCTCCATAGTATCATACAAGCCACATCACTTTATGTCTCTGTGCAATTTGGGGAGTCTGTAGGGCTTGGGGCACAGCTCATCAATTAGATAGTACCCAGCAATATCCCACTGCCACAGGTAACTCCCCACTGACCTAAGAAATACACTCCTCAGAAATTCACCACATAAATCACTGCTTTACAATAAAGATCTTAAAATACTGCAGCTCCTTAGCCAGCTCAGTGAGTGCTAGTGACCCCAAGGGAGGTAAGCACTGGAGGACTCCTGGGCAACTCATGTTTTCATCTCATTAAGATTCTTCTCCCTGGCCTGAGGCCACATGAGACTGTTCCCGGTCTCTAACAGATGTCTCACTCTCCTCCCTTTCTGTGGGTACTATGAAATCACACTTGCTAAAGACAAATCTCATACTTCGCCTCATAAAAATATTCCTCAGACACATTTAATCTCTTTGCCATGTACCAGACCACCACTTTCCAAGGATTTTTTTTTTTTATCCCAAATATGAAGTGTCCATAAAAGGGGTAAATCCAGCTCTTTCACAGGATGTCCACACAGTGCCTCAGGTAAATGGCAGCTGGACATCAGCTGGCACTCCAGCGCTTCATTTTGCGTATTTATTTCNTGAATGAAGTCATCCCTCAGTCTCCTCCAAGCTACAGAGCCCCAGCTCCCTCAGCCTTTCATCACAAGGGAGATGCTCCACTCCATCATCTCTGCGGCCCTGCACCGAACTCTCTCCAACAGCTCCCTGTCCTTCTTAAACTGAGGGGATACCTTTGACAGATAAAACTCATTTTCTCAGAAATCAATGATATAACTTCAAAAGCACAAGTGTTCCTCACTTTTTTTCTTCAAATACAGTGTGGGAACTGTAAGGGAATTCTATTACTCATCATCATGATTAAGGTATTTGTATTAGCAATTCCCTCACAACACAACACTGACTCCACTCCAACAAGGACAAAAATTCCCTACACAGACTCAGCCTTTGCTTGTCATCCCAGTGTCTCCATCATAATTTCTCCAGCTAACGGCATCTACTGAACAGATCCAAACATCAGATCACAGGTCATTTTGAAAGTTGGCTCACCAGTTAAAGAACAGAGATGAAGATCAAAGATGCCTGAAAAGGAGGAAAAGCTAATGTAGTGGGGAAAAGAGAGTACAAAAGTACTTCAAACCCCATTACTGCACCCTGTTTCATACTATCTGCAGAAAATAATAGACCCTTCTTCAAGGTACTGCTGGCGATTTCTCTGCACTGGCAACTGGCACAACTCTTCAAACCTAAGAAATGAAACTGATATGGCAATATCCCAAATAAATAGGAAAAAAGAAGATAAATTATTTGCTAAAGATGGTAATTATATAGATTCTAGCCAGCAGGTGCTGCTCTGGCAATAGGAAGGGAAGAGTTGCAAAAGCTACATGAAAACAACTAAACCACATGAAGACAAAGAAACATCATATGGATGCATGAAAATGAACATTTAGAACTACAGCTGTTACCTGGAGAAGAAAATAATAAATATTCCACCCTATTATTATTGATGCTGCAGGCCACAGTTGCATCTTCACTGGTTAATTACACAAATAACATCCTATTAACAAGTTGATTCCAAACCATTGTTACTCCTCCTGCTTTCTGATATTTGACACTAAAATAATTCTGAAGACATTAAAAATGTCATGAACTAAGTAGTGTCTGGCCCCATTCCACTGTAAAAAGCAGCCCAAACACGCTGTAAGTAGAGGACAAAAGAAGGTGAAAGACATGAAGAGTGTTCTATTTCATTTTTCTAACAAAGGAATTAACTGAAGAATTGCTTAGCATTTGCCCCATCCCTTTACTTCTGTAAACCTCCCCTCTTTTACAACCACTTCGAGTCCAGAGGGGAAGCATAAGAGGCTTTCTATCAATGGAATATTTATAGACCTGGAGACCTGGGGGCCTTGAAAAGAAGGAAGATTCATGCATAATACAAGGATGGGACTGGCCATACAAAAGGATGAATTTACCACACTAGCAAACTGAACTAAGAGACAGAAAACTCATTAGAAACAAAAGAAGATGGCTCACAGGTTGTGGATGCTGGTTAAGAAACAAGAGTCGGAACAGGTAACCTGTATACACTGTAACAGAGTAATGACATTTCCTATCACGGTTTATCAGCTGATAAATGATCAAGCTTATTAAATGAACCTTTCCTCACTAGCAGTTGGTTGAAAAGCTCCATCATTTCCTAATTACAAGTAGATTAGGAGAAACTGAAAAATAATCAGAAGCAATTTGTACAATGGAAGAACTCTCAACTCTTCAATATTACGCACTAAGCAAAAAAGACCGATCAGTAGACATGGTTCACTACCTCCAAGTACTGAACGATACAAGACTCGACCCACTGATTGCCAACACACCAGAAGAAATGTCTTTATGCCATCCTTTTATCTTGCTGAGGTTTCAGTGGCCTTTTGCTCATTCCTGTCTTTATTGAGGCATTCAAAGAGCCTCTCACAACATTCCGCTCTTATAATGAAAAGGTATACATGTAGTATTTTTTTTAACCTCAGCAAATAGGAAAAAGATAAAACTTCAAACAGAAAAGGGGTCGTTTCAGATGACAGAAGCAGGAGTGTGTATTACAGACCGACTATAAAGCCCGTCTATTAAAAAAATATGGAGTAGACTTGAAAGTTTGATGATTTCCTTTAGCAGACACAAGCAGAGAATCAGGGAAAGAAAGCTTAGTCCTTCTCTGCAAAAACCAACAAGCTCCTCCAGATCCCAAACTCCTTTTGTCTATTAAACGCCTGTGGAGGACCAAAAGGAAAAGAGTAAAGATTTACAACCACAAAAATCCCCACAGGACTGTAATAAGTGCATAAGACTCTGTTGCATGACTGCAGCTTGATGTCCTTCAATATTGCTTTAAAGCAACCACTACAATATCACACATCTTTTCCCAAGTACATCCACGTCTTCAACTTGTCCATCAGTATTTTAGGGTGAAAGAGTCTAGAAAATTTGTATAAAGAAACAGCTTTGATGCTTCACCTTTTCCAGCTTGCACAATTGCTACTGGACACAAGCTTCTCCATAGCATATTCAATCACACTCTTCTGTGCCCTTCACAGAAATAGGCCATGGTGTACAACAGCAGTTGACAAAGCAAAGGCTGAAACAGGACTTGAAACAACAGTTATGGTGATGTTTCTAAAAGAGATCCATCACTGCACATGCAATGGGAAGCTGCAGAGTCCCCAGTAGTGGTTCCTTTCTTCAGAGGCTTTTGACTCACAGGTTCTGTGAAAGCCCCATAGCTTTTTGCTTTGTGCAATGGGAGACAGAACAGCCTTGTGCTGAATGTCATGTTGCTTTACTAGAGGGCATGGAAGTACAGATAGAGTTAATAAAAACAACCTGTCATCCATCAGGCCTGGGAAGAGGGTGCACACAGGGTGGGTTTTTTTCTGCTTCTTTCCTGCTTTTTTCCCAGCTCTGAAGAAGCACTAACAACACGAAGGCAACACTGTCATTTAAACTTTCTCTGAGAAATAAAATTAGAGCATGCCCTTCAATTCTCTTTGAAAAGCATCTGAGTTCAATAAACTCTTTTATCAGGATTAGAGGTGAGGCTGAAAGCAAATGGTCTCTTTTAGCTGATAAAAAAAATGCATTCCATTTCTCAACCTCCCCACCCCCTGGGTCGAGAGTTTCATGCATATTTGACATGTTTTCCATCTAGACAGCAATACAGCATTTCTACCCACTTAATTTTTTTCTTTCAAGTGACTCAAGTGCACAATGTTTCTTCCCGAGAGCCAATTTGGTTTTTAATTGTACCAGTACTCTGGGATTTTTATCTGACTTGACTTGTTTTCAATTCATTTAAATAAAAACCAAGGTATACATTATGAACAAAAATTGTTTCAAGCAAAGCAGAAAGTGCTTATGACATTGTTATTTACTGCGTATGATTTTCATGACTACTTCAGTAGAACCTTGAGGTTCTTAAGTGAGATTGGTCATTCTACCATGCCAGGACACGCCAAAACAGAAAGGCTGTTCCTGGCCCAAGGCTCCTAACAGTACCTTGAAAAAAAAGAGAACCAGAAGGTGAGAGAGAACATGCATGTTAGGAAGAAAAACATGGGAAGAGGGTGGAGCAGCTTACCCAGCACCATGAAATAAGTCAGGAGAAGAGCTGGAATAAATAGTAACATGCAACACTGTAAACTTATGCTATGATTTCAGCCAATGTTAATTAAAGTCCTAGTGACCACCTCGGGGGATACAGTAGACAAAGTTACCCTGAAGAAATTTATAATGCAATAAAGGAGACTTCATAATACTTTTAATAAAACACAGATCAACTGCAGTGGATTTCTACAGCATTTAATCATTTGGCTACTACTGACTTCTGTATTTAGAAAAATTCAAGCAATTTAGGCTCAAAAGAATTCCTTGACCTAAGGGAAGTGAATGCTGCTTTACAGATGTTATCCCACTACCCAGAAAGTATATTTATTAGTTATAAAGTCCATCATATTTTTATTTTGCCTTTAGAAGTTAGAATGTTTGAGTTGTGCTTGCGATGATTGCTTTTGGTCAGTAATGAAGTGCAAGGTTAACTTACAACATATGTGTGGTAATGACAGCAAACACTCGCCTAAATGCAAAGAAAGCAACTGTAGTAAATGCTGAGACAAGGGTAAAGAAGGCAGAAAATTGCTTGTGAGATCATTTACAGTGTCATATTTGTATTCAAAATGTCATCTTCCCTTTTGCTAGATCACACTAAGTTAAAATAAGTTAACTGTTCCAGTTTCAATGCAAGAATGTGGTGACTTTTCTATCTCCCCTAAACACATCTGTGCTTTTCTGTAACACTTTTTGTACAATTTGAAAGTAACACAGCAAAAGTAAACACATGTTATCTGAGACCCATTTAATCTTAACCAAGACTGGTGGTCCATGCAAGTAAATGGCTTGTAAGGTCTGTGAAAACACAAAGTGCCTTGCTTTCAGCAGATACCTTTTGCTTATCAGTCAGTCAGCAGGGTAGGCAATTATCAACCCACCTACTACAAGCAGCTCCTTAGGTCATTCTCTCCTAGCACCAGGGTTACCTGCCGACTCTAAACAGCACATGTGACTAAGTGTCTGTGAAAGCATACATCTGTCCTCCTCCAGAGCTACCCTTTTTTTATCCTCCATTGCTAGAGCAAAGCATAAGGGCACTCAGAGATTAATGTGGAAAAAACAGAGTGCTGAATTTTAATGCAAACTTAAAGAAGGCTACTGGAATTGCTTACATTTACCCTGCTCCTCTGTCTAATTCTAGGCTAGGAACTCTGAAAATGAAGTTTCCGAAAGTCTCTCAAATGAAACAATAATCTAGGACTGAAAGAAGAATATCCTAAAATGTAAAAGTTGGGAAACAGGTGAAAATCTATTCTACAACCATGGTAAAGTGTCTTTATTTTCATACTAATACTGCATACGAATACAGCTGTAGAGCTCACGAGGCCACCAAATGGTACATTAAGATGACACAACATAAATAATACCACCCCCTGCAGGTGCTCATTCTCTGTTTCTTTTTTACCCCTAGGTGAACATGCAGAAAATACAAGCCCCACAGGGAGTAGCCTCAATAGGCTACACCGATTTCAAGACAGCGTAGTGCCAATGCTCGTGCAAACTGAGGCTTGGGAAGAAAACAGTTTGTACCCTGCAAACAGGCAAATGCAATGAAGCAATTTTAGAAAGATGACAAATCATGCAGAGATATAAATGTAGCTGTTATTCACACCAGTTCTACCTTTCCTGCTTACATCTTTTATCCCTCTGCCCCATCTTTCTCCACCAACAGCTTTGGATCCTGCCGTTAGCAACTTTAATGGAACTATAATAGATGCAGACAGCAAGCAAATGGTGTGTTTTGCTGATCAACAACAGTCAAGAGGTGTTAATTGGTTGCTCTGACTTTACATTTTCAAAGCAGGTATAAGAGTCAATGCAGTGGCTCCAGGTCTACCCTTGGAATTAGTGACCTTGTGTCTAAGAAAGGTGGTCTTACCTTTTCTACAGTTAAAATTTGTCCCTGAGAGCTTAAGTGCTGTATTATGCTCTAAAATGTCTTTTTGCATATCTATGTAGCACTGCTGCCCTTTTGTGTTACAGTAATTGGCAAAGCTACTGTCACAAGCAAACAATATTTATCACAAACAGCCTGATACACTCTCCCCCTGGCAGGTACCAGAGAACCCTTTAAAGGATTTGCTTCTTCACATCTTGCTACCTCGCCCTGTTAAAGTTCTACCATGGTCATAACTGTATTGTACTCATTTCAGAAATAATTACATCAAAGAAACGGGCAGTGGGAAGAGGAGGAAGAATGTCACAGGAACAAAGGTATTACTTTGGCACTGTAGGGCCTTTGACCAAATTAACAAAGTTAATGAAAATTGAGCTAACATATTCTATGCTAAATTTGCCCCATAGTTTTACGAAGCCTATACATTTGTGTCAAAATGGCATCTAATAGTATTCTACACCTATTGTACAATCACTTTAATGTACATAAACTATACATATGCTCTATCTTCCATCACTAGCATAGCAGGAGCACTTAGTGTATGTTTGTATGTGCAGGGGAATTCATTACAGTGGACAGAAGGCTTTTCTCTGCAAGGAAATTTGTATTAATGGATGCAGGAGTGGGTTTCTGTCCCCTTTCCCCTTCTTTTGCTATTACTCATTAAATGGATAATTTCCTTTTATAAACAATGGAGTCCATATAATACACAGCATATTTGGATAGATGATTAATGAAATAATAGTTTCCTAGTTTCCTGGCCTGAGAGCTGAAACCTAAAACCAGGACTCGCAAGAGTCAACTCTTTTTCAGCATCCCCAGGAGAGAAGGCTGGATTACAGCAGCACCCAGCTTCTCCTTGCCCAACCTTCAGAGCTCTGCTCTTCCCAGCCCCACACAACAGCCTGACCGGCCCCTTCTCTTAAATGCTTGGTAGGCAGAGTGATTATTTCATCAGAAGCTGCTTGCTTGTGGTCTAGAGAACATAAATCTTTCCCATTTCACTGCTAGAAGTATATTTGGAGACCTCCAAAGAGATCCAGAGAATATTCCCTCTGCAGTTTACCTCAATCATAGTGTTTCTCATGGAAGCTTGCCATGGACAGATTCTGTCAATGAGAATTCCTTAGTAATCCCTTGTGGTTTCTGAAACATCAAGCTCCCGAAGAATAAAGCCAGGAATTTCAGTCAGCCATGCAATATCTAGCGTTTCGTATAGAGAAACAATCAGGTGGAATGTAAGATGTTGGCAAGGAAAAATGAAAGAGAAATGGTCAACTTGCAATTTTGGTAAGTGTTTCTATAACATGGTGCATCACTGGGGCAACTGCCAGGCCCAAAATGTACACTGTCTCTAGAAATACCATGCTAGCTTTTAATATTCCTTAATTAGGAAGGGCATTTCATGTCAGCATCCGTACTGTGTTGTTCCACAAAACATGCTTTGATTTAATGTTCAAAATTAATTAAGAATTAAAACATTCCAGCTTTCAAAGGTGTTCATAAACCACCAAATCAGGTGAGACAAGTGCCTGAAGAAAAGACATTTAAAATACAAGGGTACAGTATACGCAGTTTCTCTTTCACAGACTTGCTCTCTGACAGGAAAGCTATCACAACATACAGGACTTGCAGCTTCTGCTTGTTTTTAAACCTGGATTATCCTCTTAAAAAAAAAAAAAAAGACTGTTACACATAGCCAATTGTTACCAGCTCAAAGGACAGAAGAGAAGATTCTGCTGGACCCCACAAAGGGCAAGGGTAGCTTTTCTTCCCACCCTTGGGCAGGTCATATACAGCAGGAGTGGTGTTAGATCCATGATCTCTTTCTGCAGAGTGTTATCACTAATCCTTTTTATTCCACACATATATACACTTTCCCATCAGGACACAGTTCAGATAATTGCAATCCAATCAGGGGTTTGATTTTTCTTTAAATCACTATCAAATACAAGTGCTGGAGTTCAGCTTCAGTTCAGCTTAGACAGAGGGAAGGGCTCAGCTCATTGTGGCCACCAAGAGGGACGTGCTGAAGGGTCCTGATGGCTAATGGCTCCCTCTCACCAGACATCTCTGGCCAGAATCCCTGAGCGGAGGCTTAGATGCACAAGCCAAACTCCTACCTCTACTCTGCCTTCTTTTTTGCTGTTTGAGATAGAGCATGCTTATTCTCACTTTGCTGTCCTGTGACTAACCAAATCAATCAGGCTAGCTGCCCTCTGAAAGGGAAGAGGAAGATTCACCAAAAGGAGGGAAAAAGTTGGTGTGCACTTTTTTCATGTCCAAGGATGCTGGATGGTGCACTCCTCAATAAAAAGATCTTTTAGGGCATTTGTTCCATATCCTTCCCCTTTTTTTTCTCTATTACTTTAAATGGAATCTTAGATATTTTTTTAAAAGTGTAAATTTCAAAATCAAGTAATACCCAGCTGCAGTTTGGAATGATGAAATCTCCTGCCTTTAGCAACAGATACCACAACATCAAGGATACAGATTAGTTCCTGTCCAATTCCTTAGGTGTTCATTGCTGTCTGGGGTCTCCTGCAGCCTGAAATGGCATTTAAGATTAGGCCTAAACTCAGATTGATCCAATACATTTTCAGGCAGAAAATTATCAAGAATATTATGATGGCTGATGTAAAACACCAGATCCGTGACACGAAAAAGGTAATGAACTGTGTTTTCTAGCTTTTGTAATGCTTCCCATGGTATTTTATTTGAATCTCTCTCCACATCCATTTATTTATACACACACATTGTTATATATATATATATATATGTGTGTGTGTGTCCAATAACGTGAAGTTTTGGAATGTAACATGGAGCACAGCTAGTCAGCAGACTTGTGTAGGGATAGAGATACTGCAAGCTGCATCTGCATCAAAGGTTTTAAAGTTTTCCAGGTGCTTCTGTCCTTTAATCACTTTGGCTTTAAAAATCTGCAAATGGATGTACAGAGATAGGACCTAAACCCACATGGCACAACCCATGTTAGTGTCGAGATCCTCAGATATGATGACTTGAAAGATCACGGACTGTGTCAGTTCCTTGGAATCGCTGCTTGGTGTAACAGCTGTCAGCAATCAGAGAGCAGGCACTGCACCCCCAGTATGTAGCAGAGAACACAAGGACAGCACTCAAGTTAGTTACATTGCACAGTCATCACCAGCATGAGCTGAATTAGATCAGTACTGCATTTATGCAAAGCCTTCACAGTGTATATTCTCAGGAAGGATGTTAACAGTGTTCGGACAAAAGAGCAAAACCTGTTGTCCCAATAGGTCCATTGGAGTTTAAAGCATTACACAGGGAACATGCAGTCTAAAGAAGTGGAGGACCATACTTCACACCCATGGGAGTGTATCTGAGCAGGCTTTGGAGGGATTAAATTTCCCAGCAAAGCACCAAAAGAATGATCACAATTCAAGGAAAGGTTAGGCCCAAGAGTTGCTCTAGAAGTGCTTATCATGAGAACTGTGACTTAAAAAAGGAATTCTGAAACCAGGGTAATTCCTTCAGGGCTGTTGCTGGTTTCTGTTGTCCAGTCCTTCATCTTCCAACACAATTTAAATGCTTTGGCTGGCTGCTTAGAGACTCTGATGAACAACATTATCAGCTAATGGCCTTTGCCTCATTGTGCACTTAGCGTAGAAGCAGGGAACTTCAAGAAGGAAAAAACATTTATGAGCTTATTTAAGGTATCACTTAACTAGAAAAATCTTTTTTTTTTCCTCCCCCAACATCCCTAGAAGCTTTTGCTACTTATTTTCTATTTATCAGTCATCTAACTCCAGGAAAACCTATTGGGATCAGTTCAATTTCTCTCCCTTCCAACTCAAGACGCGGGCTACAGAAAGGTTCTTGCCTTCTGCCTGAGAGCACCATGGGGTGGGAGCTCAGAACCCAGAACTGCAAATAATCCATTATGCTTCATATGTTGATGTTAAATACAAATGGAGAATTTAATGAATTCAGTACCATTTCCATTTCACTTGAATTTGAAAAGCTCATCACTCAAATCAAGGGCAGAAAAGGAACAAATTTATTGTTACATAAAGGCTACCCAGTGAAGACTGCAAAATGAGCCCAAAGCCTAGCAGAGGTCTAACAGGGCTCAAAATCACAAACATGGCAACAACAGGAAACTACATTTGGGTTCAAGCCATCAGTTGGGAAACTCAGGTTCAGGCCATAACCATCTTCTAATAAATCACTTCTGTACTCAAGGCTGCATGTATCGCTACCTCATGGAATACCTGCTTTAAAGATGATTCCTACAGTTCTTGTAGAGAAGTGAAAATTTACTGTAAAGATGATACTTTTCCTCTTTTAAATACATTTCTTGGTACTAAAAAAATATTTCTTGTTATTTTTTTGATAATTATTTTGTCCACACATCAATCAACTATTATAAAAAGATTCACTGCACGGGTGCAGGGAGGGCAGGAGAGGCTGCATGTGTCCATCCACATCCCCATCCCAGCAACCTGCCATTTAGTAAACTAACATTTCTGAAAATGTTATCAGGACCAGGGGATGGGTGGGGATATGCAGTATGCAAAACAATTTAGAGACAAATTTATTCTTTTTCCTATTTACTCTTCTTCTCTTGCTTTGAAAGGAAATAATGGAATCTGTTGGGCTCTTAAGCTTATATAAAAAAAAAGGAGGGAGTTCAGATCTCCAAGTTCTGTGCAGACAAAGAGCTGGGTACCCATTGCAAGAGTTACTGACACAACTCCAAACATCTTCACTTACTCTTCCTAGACCTACAGACCTCAGAAATGCTTCTTACACTACAGTTTCTTCCATGCAGTACTTTGGCTCTATCTTTCACCATGATTCCATTTCATGAGTACTAGCAGAGGCAAGGAGGCATGGCTTCCACAGAGAGCAGCAGTATGCAAGATCACAGATTAACTCAAAGGCTTAGAGTTTCATTCTTACTGAGAAACTATATAATCCCCTCTGTTTTTACTTTTCTTTCATGCTTCACTGACATTAACTCTTTCATTAATAATGTCCATCTGTGGTGGCCCATTTTATGTTAATAAAATTCACAGCCTTCAGGGAGCTCTTGAAACTTCAGCTTCCTTACAAATTACAAAGCCGGAATGAACGGAAACTTTGTGTAAGGAAGTTTTTGGGTCTTCATGCTCTGCGAAGTGCCATTTGTGCATGTCTTAGCTCAACAGCTGAAACAGATTATCTGATCAGCAAAGATGGAACAACAATAGAAAATCTATTAGCTGGTGGCTGTGGAGCATCACAGGTCTATTAGCAATTGACCGATTAGCCTGTCAGATGAGAGTCAGACTTTCTCAAATCTCATTTTCAATAAACTGTTAAAAGTCAATACAACACAGAGTGAAAATTCAATTCAGGGTAACAGGAAAAAAATAGCTAATTATTCTTTTACAGCACCATTGATCCTTCCAGGTCTCCTTTAACAAAGGATTAGGCATTATAATAGGCTATTTATGTACAGATTACCAACAAAGATAATCTAGGGGGAAAAAACAAAAGAAAATTCCTCAACAACTAAAGAACAATTCTACATGTCAAAATTCACATAATTTAAAATATTAAAATACAAACAAATGGCTCTCACACTACAGAAGCTCTGTGGAAGACCAAAAAGATTACAGAGTCAGTAGAAGAAACATCTTCTTTCAAAATTTTTAGACTACTTACTGTCATAAAATTGCAGATTGTCAGCTGTGGAACACAGTGATCATTACTATTTCAGTGCTTTATATATAAAATAAACCAAATAAATCAAGACTATGCACACACAAGGAAATAGAAATTCAACATCTACAACTGCCTGAGAAGAACTTTTTTGAATGAAACAGTAAGAAGTATGAAAATATTCACAGGAGTTTAGACCAGAAATCAGAGCTGTAGATAAACATCTGCCTACACCTTGAATGAGCATCCATCAGCACAATTCTAAATGTTAGAACTCCTCAAGATACATCACAGTTGCATCAGCTCCTTTACATTAACACACTGCTAGAAACAGCTCCTGTTTTACCTGCTGCGCTAATGACAATGTTGTGTGCAGCAGCAGCCCCAGCTTGAGACGCTCTGGATATGTTGCAGACAAGGTGAACAACAGAGTAGCCAGAAGCTGTGTACATTTTAAATTGCATGGACAGATGAATAAGGCAAAAAAGGACAGCATTTCCAGGAACAACAGTTGCCTATCACAGCACTGCCTGCGACTAGAAAATGGTAAAATAGCAGCTGGAAACTTAACCAAAAATACAGGCTGAAGAAGCCAAGAGACTTGCAGATATCTCTGGGCTCACAGGTTCAGTTTCACTAGGGTGAGCGCAGTTGTAAAAGCCAAAGCAAACTTGAAATCCTGTTGATCTTCTGTAAAGATTGGTAATAGGAGCAAAGAGCACATCCAGCACTCCTTACTCTTCCAGAGCCAAATGTTCCTGCTGCGTTTCACTACCTCCTGTTGTACTGTTTTTGAATGAACAGCTATATTAGTGGTCTCGTAACAGCTCTACAACAATGGAAAACAGTGGGTATAGGATGAGAAAAACCAAATCAAGGTTTTGTCCGTGCTTCAACATCATACTTTGGCTGTCAGCTGCACCGAGGCAGGCATCTGCAAGACTGTCTGTAAAAAACAAAGTCATGTGGATTTGGAAAAAAAAACTATTAAATTCAGCTTCTTTCAGCAATATCGTTTAAAAGTTGGGCCCCCAAACACTTGCATAAGCACAAACAAGACAGTGGTCATATGGAATGTACTAAAAACAAACTACAAGAAGAAACTATACAAGTCAATTGAAGAATATGTAGTGTCACTTGGTCTGTAGTTAAAGCAAAGTGTAAACTGGAAAGTAGAGGTTATCAGCAACAGCATAATTCCAACTGCAGAGATCTCAGTGAGAGCTGTAAAATCTATTCCTGCTACAGACACAGGTACTTTGTGCCAGGCAACAGAAAGTACTACCAATACCAAAATAAGGTACCTAAAGGCAACTCGGCTTTGGATGGAGCAGCTGTGATCACGGTGCACCTGCAGCCTGTGTCTTTGAGCACAGCATTTCAACTAGAAGCCAATCTAGAAGTTGCATATTTTTCACCTTTTACTGTCTCACCTTTGACGCAGTAAAAAGACTGCTTGTCATTGGCATGCAAAATATTAACTCATCCTGATACTAACTCATCCTCGCTGAAAGCAATGTGGAAAACATACGATTAGACAGAAATGTGAATGAAGAAAAGAATCCAATATTGATTGCAGGCAGGGCTGTAGGTTCAGTGGAGCAGAGTGGGCAGTGCACGTTTTTCACAGTAACATCAGCATTAAATAGAGAGGTGCGCAGGGCCTGAAATCTCCCCAGCTTCGTAAACTCAGCTAAAGATGTCCTGCATGGATGACTTTTTTCAGATGTCACAGAAACAGCGGGAGATCTTTAGAAATCTGGTGTTTTGAGAAAATTAACGTAATGCAAATACTTGTTGTGTAAGCTGAAGGTAAAGGCCAGAGTGCTTCTTCCCCTCTCCCAACACTTTCAATCAACTGGGAAACAACAGGACTGCAAGACAAAAGCCTTCCAAAAGAAACACCCTGCCAAACAGGGTTTGTTTCCAAATTCCTGAAATCAGATTTTCTTCAGAACAGAAACAGATTTTTTTGAACAAATTTACAAGCTGATGATTTCAAAACAATAAAAATATTTTCTACAAATGCATCCCCTTTTTGATACACTTTACCATGGTAACTGGTGGCTTTTATTCAGAATGACTTCTCAGCCTGAGAATTCTTTAGTCTACGTAGCCCCAGCCATCCTTTGTCTAGGGAAAGGCCTGCAGAAGTCTGGCCAAGGATGGGGAAAGCACAGGATGCATCACAGAGATGTAAACTCTTTTAACTGGACAGAATTTCACTGCTTCATCTGGCACTACTCCTTGTCACTGAGGTTGCATAGGATGATACACATTCCTGTCTTGCAGAAATACCTTCCTCTGTAGAAGGGAAAAATGGTCACTGAAATAATAAAAGCTTGCAGACAGGAGCATTCATAGTGAGACAGACAGGGCTACAACCAAAATAAATAAAAAGATGACTTGATAAAATACAAAGAGAAAGCTCTTGAGCCTGGGATCACTCTCACAAGCATTGGAAAGGACATTCAGTCAGGAGAGATTTATTCATTTGAAAAACGGAAACATAGTGTAAGAAGAAAGTCTTTGACTTCAAGAGCCAAAAAGCCCAATCCTGTAAGTTGTCTGCAGCTGTATACTTGTACTTAAACTTCCAAGATCAAGGAGCTGAGCAAGAACCTGAAATTGCAGCACTAGGATTCCTGCAGCAACTGGAATAAGGAAGATCAAGAACAGATTCATATCAGTGTGTGCTGGAAATTTCTCCTTCTTCTCCCTCCCCTTCCTCTCCCAAAAAACCAAACCCACCCCAGTTTAAATTACATAGTGTTTAACTTAGCTGGATACAGTTATTTATTTATTTAAAGACAAAGATGTGCCATTTGGGTAGCAATCAAATAAGCAACCCAGTCTGAAATCAGCAATAATGACATTCCCCTCATGAAAAGCTCCTTCAGAACATGCAAACAGTCTTAACTTCCCATCCCCTCCCCCCCAAAGCAACAAACAAACAGAAACCTCATCAAAATTAAAAACCTCAAATCAGTCTAAAACAATTCTGCCTTTTCTTGCCAACATCTACTTCACGCTCTTTTCCAACACCTCCGTGCACAGAGGGAGCAACTGCAATCCCACTTGCACAGGATGAACTTGGAGAAGACAGACTGAGTTACTGAGTATCAAGCTGCTTATAACTAATGACTAACATGAATCCTGGCTGCACCCAAGGAAGAGGAAGAACAGCTGCTGAAGGCAGAGGACACTGACTGGCAGTAAAACAAGGGTGTGGAGCTGGGACTTAAATCAACAAGTTTCCTCTCTGCTCTCCAAGAACCACAAACTCCCTTTTCACAGACCAGTATCTGTGTGTGGCTAACAGAGTTGTTTCACGCTCTGTATTGTTCTCAGAAGAACAGAAAGCTTTCAGAAAGTTAAGACAAAAGCAAGTCTCAGGGTGTCTCCAGTGCACTGAAAAGGAACTGGTCTATGGGACCATTAAGCTCCTTGGGAGCAATGAGCTCTCCAAGTAACCATTGTAGCTTGTGCTGTCAGGTACACTCTGTTCAAAGCCTTGCAGTAACCCTTTCCCTTCCTTAGTATGCTAATGTAGTGACAAAATGAAACCAGGACTGCATTAACCGAATCTTAAGTACTGAAGGTTTGATTTTGCAAACATAGAAATGCCAGACAAGAAATGAAAGTTAGCTCCATTGGAAAATTATTACTGCTCTGCTCAAGTTTAATCTCAAGAGAAGGCAAATGCATCAAAAGTTTTAGCGTGAAGGGCACGTTTAAGTCATTTTTCATAACTTTGAAAGCGCTGTTGTGTAAATTTAAAAGCTTTCTACTCACAACAAGGCATTAACAATTAAAAAATCATTTGCATTCCTTTCTTAATACATATTCTCATGTCTTCTACTTCAAGGACGCTTGTAATGACTTTCTGTTTTTTGTTGGGGGTTTTGTTGTTTTGGTTTTTTCTCTTTTAAACAAAAAAGACACAGATTATTCACCAAATAGAAGAGACGTGGACTACATAAGCTTTGGCTCAGATACCGTAAAAATCAAACAGAACTGGCTCTACTTCCTGCCTGCCAGCATGAGAAGCAAGCACAAAGTTAAATCTCAGTTTCCTCCTCTGCACAGGCAAGGCTTCAGATAACCAACTCCAGTGAGCTTTGAGCACAAAATAGAACAGGTGGGTTGCTTAGGCTGTGATTCCAGTACCTGGGCCTCCTCCACATCTGGAGAGAGCTGCACGAACATCCTCCTTCCTTCATCGTGCTGAAAGCCTGGGAACATGTACAGATAACTAGACTTGCCAAGCTGGGACACCCACAAAGCCTATCTAAGGACTATAGCGTACCAAATCCACACACCTCTCATTTTATGCCTCAGAAATGTTCGTTTTAAGATGTCTACTGTATTTGTTTTGAAATAATTATTTTCAAAAGAGAGACTTCTTCCCTCAGGGTGGAATTTTGCAACAATCTGGTATTTTTTACTGATCACTGCATGTTTTCAGAGTCCACTGGCATTGTTTACTTCCTCTAAAATTATTACCAGGCCCACAGATACGATAGCTGGATGTTTTGGCAATACGTTTTCCGACAGTTTTGTGGGTTGTTTTTCAATCCCTTGGCTCTGAACACTTTTTTTCGCTGTCACAAATCAAGCTGAGCACAGCATCTCCCATGCCCAGCAAGAGCACAATCCAGTTCTTGCTGAAACAAACAGGAGCTCTGCCACTGATGGCAAATGGGATCACACTCTCAACCTATGTAGCAAAAAAGTAAATAAACATTTTCATTTTCACGTCTGAATTGGCAATATTGAAAAACTAAATAGCTTTTTTTTTTTTCCTCCTTCTAACAGTATGAAAAAACTTGATTGCAATTCAGTTGCTGCCTGAAGGAAGGAAAACAAAACCCAATGAAGCTTTTTATTTCATTTGCTGTTTGCAGAAAGGATGAATGATCCACTTGAGTCTTCCTATCCCATTTAGGAAAGGTGCCCAACTCTGGCACAACATCCATGACATTCCTCTACTTATTGTGGACTGCCTTGTTCCAGTAGCATTGAAAGCATTTTTCAGTGGAGCTAGTTTATAACCCTAGATACCAAATCTTACTGTCAAGTTTTGATTTTAGTGGTCTCAGCAACGCCTTGGTGAAGAGGTATCTTTGATCAGAAATCCAGAGCTTGATGGTGATAATAAGGGCAAAGGAAATATGATCAATCTGTCTTTCCCTTCATCAGCACTTCCACAGCTCTTGTTTGCACCAGATCTGTCTTTCTAGTTGCTGAAGGCTAAATGCACTAATGATCTACCCAAAGAGGAGCTGGGAGTTTTTTATGTTCTTCCCACCCAGGCAAGACCCTGGCTCCAGGATATCAAGTACCAACACTGCTTCTCTGACTTGTAATAGATTTGCTACAAACAATAAATGCAACTGCAAGGAGCACTCTCTCTCATCATTTTATTTCTATTAGCATACAACAGTCCAAATTACTAAAGTTACACAATATTTTATAAAGTCTTTTTCCTTCTTCTTTCTTTAAAGAAAAGAGACAGGAGAGAGCCTCAGATTCCATGGACTGTGCTGTTACTACTGCCTGTTAACTTACAGGAGACAAGTCTCAGTGAGCCTCACAGCTCATCCTTTCCCTAAGAATACTACACAAACAAATGAGCACCACTGCCAGCTAAACTATGCCAAATCTGCCTTCTTGCAACATGACAGCATAGAGGCACTGGGCAAGTGGCAGAGAAGCTCCTGATCTCTGCTACAGGAAAGCTTGCTGGCTTAGAGTCCTCATCCCAGCAGTGAGACTGAGTAAGTTGTGTTAGGGATGGGATATCTACATCGTTTTATAGCAACTGAGAACAGCCGTTTTTCTCTTTTTCTTTCTTATCCTTTTCCTCTTTCAAAGCACCTGCTCTTCAGCTACAAATGCAAACACTTAATAAGGAAAGTGTTTAAGAGAGCAGAAAACCAACCTATCTGTAAAACAGCCCTGTTGAAATCCAAAGACACTTCCAAAGACACTTGTTTGTTTCAGAAAAGCAGACTTTCGCTCTTTACATTCACAACAGACAGGACACTCTGCAATCAAGCAATGGATTGGATAGGAACGGAGGATGTAAATTATCTTGTGTTTTCAATTCTATTTAGTATCTGACTATGCATTTTCCTAATGTCACTCAGTTGTAACCTCTAGCAGCACAGGATCTTTATAACCAGGACAGGGGAAGGACTAGGTTTAAACTGCAAGAAGATACAAACTTTACTTTCTTGTAGATATATTTATAACCTGTAAAAAAAGAATGGCCAGCAGTAATACAAACAATAGCCTCTATGGATCACGACTTCAAGGATTACCATCACAGATTTTCTGCTCTTACTACACCCTTCACTGGGTGCTTAGCAAGACACCTTATCAACAAATGCAACTGCATAACAAGACCAAAAGGATACACTCAAAACTCCCACATCTGTTAAGAATACCATGAAGACTGTGTGTTCAGATCTCAAGTATCAATGCTCCTTCTTGCAGCCACTTTAGGTGTGTTTGAGGTCACAATTCCTTTCAGAACAGACAGTTAACTGATCACAAGGGCTGGCATTTCATAACTAAAACATCCGCTGTTTCTTATAATTTAAGTGGCAAGGAGTCAGTTGGGATTTTTCTGAATCAATGCAGGTCTCTTATAAATTCAAGTCTCTCTGTAAAGCACTGATAAAAAACAGGAAGCAACTTCTAAAACTGTGCCTTCAGCCTATTATTGTTCACTTTCAAGAGAAAACCACTCCCAGTTCACTGAGTGTGGGACTACAGCAGCCAACAAAACATGTTAATTCAGTGCTCACAGCCAGGAGGAAACACTGGTAACAACAAGAAGTCAAGATGATAAAACACTGAAAATTTTGAGACGGAGACCATCACCCATTCTTTATCATGATCAAAACCAAACAAAAAAATCCAAACAAAAATGTCAGTGGCATAATCTCATGCTGAAAACTTCCTCCAAAAGCAAAACGACAGACTGCTCCATCATCTGAAGTCCTGCAATGAGTAGAGAAATCAAAGGAGGATTCTGTCATTTATTCCCACTTGAATGGCTGCTGTTTTGTGCATTCACTTTTATAGGTCTGTAACAGACACAGAGTTAAAAATACTGTATTTTAGATGCTGTAATGTCCAAGTCAAACGCAGATATTAAGGGCTCCTAAGCTTTAACTCTGCGTTTCTCAACGAGTTGATGTAATCTTTTAATGTAATTTCCAGTTCAAGCATCTAATGCTTATTCCTACAAGTGTTGCAAATATATTGTTTCTTCCCCAAACAGCATTACTACATTCCTCTATGCCAACAGGGACCTACTAACATCCATCGACTAAATAACCTGTTGACTGACTGGAAGCATAATGTTTCTACTGCTCTGCACCAAGCTCTGCAGGTGCGTGTGGCTCATTTATCTCAGAGTTACTCAAGGCTGAGCTCTGACCACACAAATGATTGAAGCCACTTTTTTTTCTAAGCACCATATCCATCTGCCCATAGGCAAAGAAATCTATTGTTTCATCCAGTAATAGAGAACAGTTTCTTTCTCTTTCAGAAGCTACCTTGCTAACAGGATCCAGAGAGGGAACAAGATACACGCAGCTCTCCAAGTGCACAGTGTGGTACAACTATGCTGAACTGTAATTTTTCACCAACAAGATTTTAATAGTGAGTTGGCACAGCAGAGCTTGATTTTCTTCATAAAGCCTGCACTTCTTCCTGTCCCAGTGAATATTTAACAATCCTCTGGTGATACTGTTAAGAACTCATGCATGGTACGTTGGTTTAATAACTCTGACTTGGGGATACGAGATGGCTTGTCATAATCTACCACAGAAGCCACTCCACTCAGGTGGAAACGGTCACTGATGGGAGTGTTGATTTGTAAAATGATGGCACTATTTCACTGTGTCTCATTTGACTGCTTTATTGAACTCCAGGTCTTCCACCAAGTATCCTGGACTTCAGTTAGCTATACTAAGAAGAATAGCTACCCATCAATAAAAAAAGAAAAAGAAAAAGCAGAAATCGTACAGTGCAGTGCAGGCTTCACTCTTTGTATAGACAGGACTTTCAGTTTTACATCTACTTTCTTCCTAATTTTCCTTCTTCACAGTTTCGAAGTGGTGGAAGTTGTTCAGTTCACGTATCTTTGCCCAGAAGATAAGCAGTAATGACGGCTGGTATGGAAAGGTTGCCTTGTTCCATTGCAGGATAAGGCACTGCTTGACTAATTCCCCAGCCTCAGCTCTCAAATTACTTCTGCAGTGTCAAGAGTTTTATGCATATTTTTCTATCTCGTGTTCAAGATACTACAGAAACATTTGGAGACCATTCAGCCTTAGTATTCTCTTGCTACCACCAGTGAGCTTTACAAAAAAGAACTACACTTTGCAATTCCTAAGTTTAGCCACAAAGAGAAAGCAAGACAGTGTCACTTCCTCTCAAGCCCTCATCTCTCCCCCCTGCCCCCTTCCCAATTTCTTCCAACTTACTGTGGTATTTCTCTCGGACACATTTAACATTAAAACATGACAGGTACGGCAGAATAAGCTGTGCAACATTATTATAATGCTGCTGACAATATCAAAATTAAAAACAGACTTTAAACATATCACGTGAAGCATGTGAGCTGTATTCATCTGGTACATGCTCTCAGTGTAAAACTGCGCCTCTACAAAAGGGGCAACTTCAATTGATCCCTCAGGTTTTTCTGCTCAGCAAGCAAATGCAGCTAAACTGATTCTTCTTTGTTGGGAACTGCAAATTAAAGGACTAATAATGAGACTTTTCTAACAAAGTTTGGCAACTTGTCAAGAAATACACCTATTGTATGCTGTGGGTAATTTTATCAAGTTAGCCTTACTCCACCGTTTCCTCTTTCCCTACTAAAGTAATTACAAACATCACACAGTAGACATTAAAACTTTCTTCTAGAGTAAATTCAAAGCAAAACCAACACAACCACTGAAAATTCCACACATCACTATAAAAACCTCAACTCCTCCAAAACTATTTTTACAAACAGTATTTTTACCATCTGGCTGGGCTCGCCACCCCCACCCCAGTCTGCATAACTCTGCTCTTACAGAGCAAATCTTACCTCACACAGTTCTTCAGAGTCATATTTGCCAGTTTCAAGTCAAATCTTTATTAAACTCTGTTTCCACAGAGTTGCCTATCCGGTGTTAGGGTCAATACAAACTTACAGAGTTCAGCTTTAAACTACTTACAACAGAAGACTGAAATTAAGCTGCAGGAAAATCAAATGACAACATAAGCCAGTAAGACCCTACATGAGTATTTAAGAGATATCCCTGCCCCACGGCTCCAGGCTACTTTGGCAGGAACAAGGAGTTTAGCTTAGGGGATGCCTATGTTCCCTGCTCATTCCTTGCTCTCTTGTGGTTTTGTTTTGTTCTCCTCTCCTATGTATGGAAAATACCTCATATGGAATTGATAATGAACCTACCAGAATTCAAATATTTACCATAGGGGAATCAGTCATGCAGTACTTTTTCCTGCAAGCAATCATATATTTCCAGCTCAGATAACGTTTTCACACATAAATAAAGACACATATCATTCCTGCTCCTACGTGGAAAGCACCAAACTCCCAGTTGTAGCAACTGTGGAAGAAAATACACTCACAGTGCACTAAAACCTACCCAAACCTTCAGACTGACATGCTTAAGTTGGTTCTTAAAGAGATGATTCACATGCTTAAAGTCATGCTTGTGCAGAAGTACTGCAGATTTAAGCTCTCATTCAGTACTACCATTCACTATAAGATACTACCATTCTATGATTCTATGAAAGCCAGTTTCTATTAGTCCCAGCCTGACCAAACCACTTCAATTGTCTCAGTCAGATACCTAAACACATTTTTCTGTTCACCCCATTTCAGCATAAGGTGTCATGCTATGCTGGCACACTTTGGTCCTTACAAAAGGAAATGGTATATCAGTGACTATTTCATTCAGTATGGAACAAGCAATAGTGGAAAATGCAAACCAATTTAATTTAACAGAAGGGATTCACATCATGGCACGCAGTTGTCCATTAACAGAACAAACCCCTGTCGCCCTCCCTTTCTCCAGTTGGCAATTGCAGCAAATCTTCCATGAAAATACATTTCCTGTAATGTTCTGGTCATGGTTGGCAAGAGCCACAACCCATTTCCATAAAGCCACCATGTGGAAAATTGCCTTGGCTGTTAAAATGGACTAATGCAAAGGAATTCTTTTTTTTTTAATGTTGAAGGCATCAATCCTTTTCAAAAAAACTCCAGTTTCCAGAATATTATCAGGTCACCTACCAGCAATAAGGCAGAGCCCTCAAACTAGAAAGACAGCAAATCAAACAGCTCTAAAGAAAAAAAGGAAAAAGAGAACTCTTTCATTCAAGTATCACTTACAGACTGTTAACCCAACAAACATAATGAGAAAGCTGAAGGAACTCTCCAACAGCAACTCTGCTCTCACCAGAGCATAATCCTCATGTGGCAACCGGAATCAACAAACTTCCACAGCATTGGTTTGCCCCCCAAAAGTTAAAGCTTCAGTCTGCAGACAAGTGACTGTGCATCACAAGACAAGCCAGGTTTTAGAACAAAGGAGGTGCATTAATGTTTCCACGATTGACATTTCATTCTCTGATATTGTTGTTACTGGGTGCAACTTTAGCTCAGTTCACTTGCACAGATCCTCACTCTTGCCCTACAGCACTGATCCAAGTCCATAATGCTTACTTAAACCTGTCAAAGGCTTTTCCTAGACCATTTCTGCATATGACTGAAAACAGATCTCTCTTGCACACTACCCTCGCTCAACTTTTCAGCTGTGCTGGACTAAGGAGGATACACACAAATTCAGTGCATGGAGTGAGGGCCTGCAGCACGCACTGGTCTATCTCTTGTTTCTCAAGGCGCTACACAGAGTTGAAGCAGCTTTGTATTCTCTCTCTGACCCTGGAAACCCCCTTGAACTTTGGAGTGTTAAAAGACTAGAAGCTAACAAATGAGATTGCCTTATCTGAAGAAATCTGTAAGTAGATTTTAAACAAATGATTGTGGGATGAGACATGAGAAGGCACGTCTGTTTTGGAAAGGGAAGACTCTCAATGTACAAGACTCCTGTGGCACTGATTCATCTCAAACCAGTTTCTTAACTGGTAAATGTAAACTTGAGAGCAGAAGCCTTCACTGACACTTGGTTTTGTTTTACAAGTGGCATAACTAAGCTACCTAACTGCAAAAAATGGAACTGTGGGCTACCATAAGTCTGCACATCCCAAGTATAACAAATAAATTGCTATCATTGTGTAGAGGTACAAAAACACTCACAAAACTTATGCTGACAACCTTGAAGTGCTATTACTGATACCACTCACAAAACTGGAAAGTGATACAGAGAAACATATAAAACGTTCAGGGAATTCTATATGATGAAACTGAAAAACTGAAATCTCCGTCTGTGCCTTGCTTGGAACGTGTCTGCTGCAACCTTGGGAACTTTTCCAAAATCACATCAAAGGTGTCCTAAGATATCTTAAAAATAAAGATATTTTTGAACATAAGGCTTGTGTCAGAAGCACAAGGTTTCACAAACTTAAATAGAACAGAAAATAGGTCCTAGCTATCTTTAATCCCCAGGTGCTATTTTGGTCAATTCTGGATTACTCTACAAAAAGGAAAGGTGAAGGTCGTTGTGAGCCTTAAGAAAAGGTCATCCAAGCAAAAGGACAAAAAGGTCTTTAAGGAAATTATATATCTATGATTAAAAAAACCCCAAACTTATAAAGCACAGAAAAATGTAAGTTTGTGACTATGTAAGTTTTCTAAAGTATAAATATCTTTGTAATAAACTTACTGACTACTATATTCTGATGGCTGTGGTTCCAGACTCAAAGCTGTGTCTAAGGCAATAGATCTAGAAACACAACAAAGAGCTTTCCAATTTTGTCCTTGTTTGCCCAAATAAAAAATGGAGCGGTATCTCAACTGTATGTACATGAACAAAAAAGCCACTTTATGATGTTCTTCTGTCTCTTCACACTTAATTTGTTTATTTTTTGGAAAAAAGACTCCATTTTTTTCGTTCCTGAGAGGCAACAAGGGGAAGAAGCACATGAATCAAGAAAACGGAACAGAGGAACAGCCTGTGTGCACATACATGTCAGCTTCTGATGTGCAGTCAGAGGCTGTACTGTTTGTTACTGTAGGTGGCTAAAAAGACAAATACATTTTTCAGAGTATTCAAAGTACAGTCAGAAAGGTGCATGAAAAAAATCTACATAACATTGATTTCTTTCTGTACAATCTCCTTTTCTATTTGTCATACTTCCTACGAATAAAATTAGCATGTGCAGGGTCAGTGAGCAACTCAAGTAACTTTAAAGAAAAACTTAACCTTTCCTACTCATCTGTGCTTCCTGTAACCACTCTGTCAGCCATCTCCCTGATTTATGATTCCCACACTGCCTCTGATTAGAAGCATGACGGTTTGTTTGCGTTTCTACTTAGGCTGATTATTTTTTGCCCTTCCTCCAACTTCGGACATAACCCTGCAGATGACAGGTCTAAGGGTCCAATACTCATTTCAAAAAGATATGAACCATGAACAGGAAGCTGCCCTACAGCAAGAGGTCTCCTACTCATGTACTCCCCACATTTCCACCACGCAGAGCTGAGAGATAAGTACTTTGTAACTGTCTGAAAGCTCCAGCACTGACCACTGAGTTTTACTGTAACTGCAAGTAAGCTAGATTGTGTCTAGACTTGAAAATGTGGAGTCTTCAGAAATAATGGTTAAACTAAAGACACCATTATTAGTTTTGGGTATAAATAAATATCTATATATTTGAATATATAGAAATTATATATAAACCCCGGCCTGAAAACAGTCTGACTGACAGAGTACCTGCTAAGTCCTTCTGACAGGTCAGGGAGTTACGTCATACCATAGTGGCAGAAGAAAAAGTAGAGTTTAATGGAAATGGAGTCCCATTATATTTGTAAAGGAGAATAGTCACAGTCACCCTAGGTGGTTTCCACCTGAAAACCAATATTCATGTTATGTAAGAGACAGCTAGCCAAGAAATTCATGTGCATCCCAACAAGCAAGCTACACAATGAATGTACTGCCGTGAAAACATGAAACAGGGAGCTGGATGTCTGGATCAAGACCAGCAGCTCAGCTCACTGTGGCATGTATTTTTCTCCTCACTTCTTTTTTGGCCTATGCAGGACTCTGACTCTTCTGGAAAAGTCAGCCCAATGCTCAGCCAGCATCTCTTCCCTCCTAGGGTTAGTCAGGTTGCAGAGAATCGCAGTTGAAAGGGATGCTTTGGTTGTGGAACTTAGGACTTGTAAATCTCTGTAAACAAAGCCTCAGCTCTTGAATGCCTCACCAGACTCCAGTCTGGTATTTAAAGCAGTTTTGCAAATGGTCTGTGCTATATTCTGCAAACCTGTGACAACAAGAATCTTGTCTCTTGCTTACCTTCCAGTGCCCATGAATGAGCAAAAACCAGTCAAGGGAGCAGGTTAAAGCTGTATTACGTTACCATAGTTTAAGAATTCCAGTCAAAAGACAGTTCTTGCCTCCATAGATACATACATGCACTTTCTATAAGCTTTTACTGGCAAACCTGCTGAACTTCTCTTCAAAACAAAAACATTTTGTAAGAAAGGCTCTGAAGTGAGATGTTATTTTGTTAATGAAAGCGGTTAAACAAAAAAAGCTGCTATAAAATTTGGCACATCATATTCTGTTTCACTGCAATATTCTAACACAACTCAAAACATAACCACGACTCAGTTTGCTTTGAGACACATAGCGAAACAAAGCAAACAACAGGCTGGACAGCAGAGATTACTGTTTCTTCAGTAGCTGCTCAAAGTTTTCATTACCTACTAATATAGAAAACACTAAGCCAAATGGTGCTTAGATTCCTATCTTCTCTGCCTACCCTCTTGAGTCTTTTGCAGCTATGAGACTGTCCAAGGTGAACCACACTTCCTGTGAGGCTAAAAGAACACGGCCAAGTTGCTACTGGCTGGCTTCTATTTTGTCATGCCCTTCTTTGTTACCCCATAAAACTTGGAAAACGTCACTGTTTCCACACTGGAAGCCAACTGATGCAGCTCCCTCAAAGCAAAGTGCATTCTCCAGACAGGCAGCTTGTGAATCCAGAATGAGCATGCAGTCTCACGTATTTTTAGTGCCAACATTCATGACAAATATTTGCAATGCTACAAAGACACTTCCTTATACTAAGTGCACCCATTTTTGGGCAAAAAGAAATTACCATACATAAAAAAATTAATACAAATCTGAGTCTTGGAAAAGTGTTATAATGCTGAATAACCCAGTCAAAATGCATACTTCTTTGTTCAGACATGTCTAACACCTCACATCTACAAGCCGGCTTAATATCATCTGCTGAAGGTAAGAAAGAAAACACACATTGATGGGGTTTTGTTAATAGTTTGGCTAAAACAACAAAGTCATCTTCTGTCTGTAATCTCTGGAATCACAGAAGTCTTCTCTTCTTTAGAAAAATGGCTGTCAGCATTAATAACATTGCAAAGTGCTGTTTTCTTAGTGAGAAGTCTCAGCCATTTTCACTTGTGCTTCATCAACCTGTCGTCCCACCCAGTTTTGCTTTTCAATTTTCCCCCCAAGACAACAAAAACACTACAGAGAATTTTCCCATTCTTTCATGTTTTTTGTTCAAAATCGAAATTGACAACAATCCTTTGTTATTATCATGACACACCAGAATGACACATCTCCTCCCATGACCATTGTTTTTCTCTCCTACAACTGGATTCTAACCGGGTGGCACATCAAGTCTTACAAAAACACCACAGCTAGTGTCTGCCAAGTTCCAAGATGTAATTCCCCTTGCATTAAAAGAATATGATGAACTTTAGCTTGTACTGAACTAGCAATTATTTTTCAGGCACAGAATTTCCATCTATTTACAGTTCATGGCATTTCATGAACTTGTGAAATCTTCTGTGCTCCTTTATGAAGCGAAATGCAGCAATTTCAGCAGAAACAGGAATATCATTATGTTTGACTGACAAGCTCAGGCCACATAACTGACTTCACATACACAAGGCATGCTTCCTCTTCTTTTGAGTCTGAACTAGACTTCTTTTTTTATGTGAAAAAGAAGCAGAGTGTATTTCTACAGCTGTATTTCTATTTTTCCCCCTACTTTTCATCTGAAACCTTCATATTGAATGTCTGTTGTCAAGAGTAACCAAAAGTTACTGTGAATGTGCTGTAGTAACAGACCTCCTGACAGTTTAATACCACCACCAAAAAAAACAACCCGTCACAGGCAGGATTTCTGACAAACACCATCACCTTTCAAAAGGTACTGACAACTGCAATACTACTGTTTTCTATGTTGGCTTGCCACTAAATCCTAACACCACTTACATTTATTTTCAGAGTAACTGTCAGAAAGAAATCTTCCTTGTCAGTGAGGGAGCACAGGCAGGGGCTGCCTAGATGGGCTGTGGAGTCTCCTTCTCTGGAGACATTCAAACCCACCATGCTGGGCGAGTTCCTGTGTGACCTACTCTAGGTGGTGCTGCTCTGGCAGGGGCGGTTGCACTGGATGAGCTTTCAAGGTCCCTTCCAACCCTTAAGATTCTGTGACTCTGTGTCTTTTTCAATTGTCTGTAAATTATTTCAACTATGTAACTTTTTGTTACACAATTTAATTTTTGACCTTTTTCATTAGAGAATCTACACCTAATGTAGAGCCCAAGGCTCCATTCCTGACTCTGTTCTAATCCCGAACATCTGGTCACTTCTGCTCTGAATTTACTTGAAATAATCTAGAAGACCATTTAAAAAAAAAAAAAGAGACCTTAAAAATATAACACATTTAACTGCATGAAACACACAATAGTGGACCAACAACCTTTAAATCCCTTTAAAACAAACACACAAACTGGTGATAGTATCACACAGCTTTCCATGCAAACAACAACTTTGAAAGGAAGCTGCCACAACAGACAAGTCCTGGAAAGTGAGAAAAACCACACATGAAATTTCCACTTCCTCTACACATGGTTTCTGCATAGAAAAAGGACAGGGTCAAAAAATAACATGGTCTGGCTACTTTCTGCTTGTGAAACAGGCTCTGATGAAATAAAACAGATCCCTAAAGACCTCATCACGTCCTGCTTCTCTGCCTTCTCCCTGCATATCTGAGAGGTGGCACCAGTGATATTGGAGTGTGGTCCTTGCACATCCAATTGCTAATGCAACCCAAGTCAAATTTCACAGGCATTACATTTGCAACACACATTATCGAAAACATACTTGGAATAATCATTAAATGCTGCTAATTTTTCACATACCAACCCAAAAATCCTTGAATCAACACTGTCAATATTATTTTATAAGTAATGTAAGCTGGGGTGACAGAACATAATGGCAGTTGTAAAGGCTTTTCTATACGATAATGAACTAGCTTATCAAGATAGTAAGTTGTTTCTCCTATTACTGTTCAATTAAAACAAAGTGAGGCACCAGGCTTTTTTACCTGTTATAGCCGTATGGCATACTCACATTTTGCAGTTATTTTAGGTACTGAATCAGTGGGAAATAAAGAAAGTCCCCTAAAATGCTTCCTTTTCGTCTCTTACCTGACTGTTCCACCCCAAATCCCTTAGAAAAAAAAAAATTATAAAAAAAGTTATGGCTATACACACACACACACACTTGTATATACACACAGAGACCTCATCCATTTCTTTCAGTGCATTGCTTTAGAGTTACTGGGTGACTTCTTTTCAATACACACAGTTGCTCAGTAAACATTGGTACAGAGGGGAAATCAGACAGAAGAAGCTGGCATGACAGATGAAGATGGGCCAACTTTTGGTTAGGAGCTGCAAGGTACCCACTTTCAGTTATTCCATTTTCTCTGCCAGCCTTTTTCTCTTGACATCTTCCCATTTCTTAGCCCACCTCATTCCATATTTAATTCTTGAAACTCCTACATGAAAAGGACACGTCACATCCGTAGCTGCCAGTCTGTCCTCAGCCTTACACTGGCTGGATTGTATCAGCCCATAAAACAGATCTTGAAAGGACCACTGAACAGTACAAGGCCCAAAGATTGTCATAGGACATATAGAGCCAAGATCACTGAATTGCACAGAAAAGAAGTTTCAGTTTAAAGTTTTAATTCTCTCTCCCAGTAGCTACTACATCTTTCTGACCAGCGAACTTAAGCAAAATAAAACCAAGCTGCCTTTACAAATCTACCAGCCACTCCTCTATAGCTCAAGCACTTTTTGTGCAATGACAATAAAATCAGTGACCTGATTAAAAAAAAGTAAGGAGTGCTACCACTTCTCCCAATCTTCCCAACACCAGTCTGGGAACAAAAGTGAAAAAAGCTAAAAAGCACCTTTCTCCTTGATCTTTTAGTAATAGAAAATCTTATGTCTTAAGAACAAAGGCCTGTAGGGAAGGCATAGTAGGCAAAGAAGAATCACCAGTGAATTATCTACCCTTGTCCTTTCATAGAAGAGCTCTTAATCTTTCCTATTAGCACTACTCACTACCTACAGGGCACATGTCATAAGCCTCAAGATGTAACCCAGGGCTTTATTGCAGTAGGGAAGACATTGGTCCTTTCCCTTTCTGAGTGTTCTACATAAACAAAATGTGGTATTTTACGCTTTCTATGTAAAACTATTTGAACAAAAAACAGGGCAGACAATAAGAAGTGGCAACTTTGGACAGCAAAAAGGAAAAGGAAATTCATGCAAGGAAAAAACACCACCACCTCTGTATCCAGGATTGTCGATTATGAAGGGCTTGGCCCTGTGTGTTATTCAGCAGTCTTCCAAGGCAGGAAAAAACATGAGCTTACTGTGATTTTGGTGGCATAATGCCAAGCCTATTCCCAGTAGTAATTCTGCCTAAAAACATATCACCAAGTCAAACTACGTATTTTATGATATTCTATGAATAGCAATGAAAATATAGTAAAAATACAAATTATTTCTTGCAACTCACTACTAATGTATCTGGTTTTAAACTGCGAGTACTCCAGAATGCCACAGAAAAGTAAAGATAGAAGTGTAGGAGAATTTAACCCAATAATTAACTTGAAAAAAGCACCCACTAAGCAATAGTCCTTCCTATGCCTCTTTTCCAGAAATTTGCACTGCGTTGCCATTACAAAACAGTACTTTTTAGCTCTACCAATTTGTTTTTCTAGATTAGACCTGTGTAGTTTTTAAGAAACTAAGATGAAACA
This sequence comes from Urocolius indicus, assembly GCA_013401255.1. Lineage (NCBI taxonomy): Eukaryota > Metazoa > Chordata > Aves > Coliiformes > Coliidae > Urocolius > Urocolius indicus. The sequence continues at coordinate 454,058 of WBNH01010964.1, read as the reverse complement.
CATAATTTTTTAATACTGTATGCAAAGCTTAAAAAAGTGAAATATGCCCAAACTTAATCTCTTTGAAAGACCTCTCTGAGCTTCTGTCACTGCTGTTCTCTGCAATACCCTATGTGTTGCATCACACAACAGGGAGATGATTTTGACCTCTTTTAACAATCTATACATTCTAACTCTGAGATGTCAGTTCCATTTCATCTTCAGGAACAAAATGCCATTGCTCACCATATCACAAACAACTTCACAAGGCTCCAGGAGCCTTGCTTCATCACTTCTGAAAGAACAGCAATGGAACTCTGCAGCATGGAGCTACCGAGTAGGATCCAGCGTACAGGCTTGGTATGCTTTGAGAGTAACAATTCTTGGCTCTGACTTTCAAAACAAGGTAGGAAATGCACAATTGCTTTACTTCTGCTCAGTATTCCCTTGTTTTGATAGATGGAGAAAAGAGGCATAGAAGTTTTAATAAACTGACACAAGGGCACTGTTTAAAAGGTTGCCAATTACATAGGCATGGAAAATACTTGAACCCAGAAAGGCAGCAGCTTTCTGCCTACAAGTAGTATGAAAAACTCCCCATTAGACCATACAGAAGGTGACAACATCCACAGGAGAAGACTGAATTCTGTCCTATGGATGCATCTTACCACCCTCAGGTGAACCCCACCAAAGCCTTCCTGGTTTGGATCAACTCCTGTATAGTCTGTTCAAGAATTAAATCAGCTGCTTCTGTTCTCTCCAGGAGGAAACTTGTTTTAGCTCATTCATAGTTTGCATATATTCACTCATTTGGTTATCGAAGTATTAGCCAAGGGTGATATGATAATTTTGTTCCACTAACAACAAATTAGTAGATTACATTTAAAACAAGACATGGCTGCAGGCAATCAAACACTGCTGCTTCTATTAGGAAAGCTTTTCCTCCTGTCCCCTCCTTGCTTGTTTCAGGACTTTGGGTCTTTTGCAAGTAAAGAGTGAACAACCATAGCGCATGAGGCAATACGAGGAAAGCTGCTTGTTTCCCATTTAAACACAATTTTATATCTCTTACATAATATGCATAACATATAATGTGCCTATTTTTCTTTTTATGGCTTAGAAATAAAAATAAATGTAGTGGATTTTTACTGTGTACTTGCACTGATCATTGAATGGCATAAAATATTTTGTTAGGCAGAGCTTTGGAAAAATCAATAGCTAGGCAGGTGCGAGCTGTGCAGCCCCATGGAGCCAGGCAGCCATGCTCCTTATTGCCTCCTAAACCAGAGGAGTAGAGAGGGATGGCTCCAGAATTCATGAAAGTCACACTGGGAAAAATGATCAAGGGCCCTAGAAAAATCAACTCCTTTTGTATCAACTCCTACTCTTCCCTTATAGCAAGGTTACGTCACTGGCTTCAGCTAAACCATACCCAGCTTGGGCCAGGTAAAAGTGAAGCTGAATCAAACCCACTCTGAAAATACTAGTGTCTAAAGAAGTTCAAGCAGACACAGAATCCATACCAAATGCAATCCTCCCAGACATGCTGCATTATCTCCCATTAAAACACTCGTGTGAAAAGCACCTCTTAGTTTGCAATGCACCAAATGCTCCTTGGAGCCTGCATAAAACAAAAGTTGTTTCCAAAACAGGTATCAAAAGCCAGATACTAGTGAGAAAAAGACTGGTAACATTTTCCTCTCTGGTGCCATAGTCCATATTCTAGGACGACAATGTGATACTTGTTTATCCCTCCTGAGAGGCTAAAGGAAGGAGAAGGAAAGGGCATTCTCTTGCCTCGCATGTGGCATGGGGTTACTTGGTGCTTGTGCAGTGCCTTAGAGGTCTGATCTCCGCTGAGGACTCTATCCCCACACACTGATGCTGCCCACAGAGCAGGACAAAGTGTTCCTCTTCCTCCTTGAAATGAGAAGTCAAAAAAAACCCCAAGGAAAACACTGGCCAGCTTCCTGTTCTTGAGTGTCATAGACAGTTTGAATGCTTGCAAACAACTTCCCAGTTCCTCTTTCCTTGTTCCAAAATCAAACACATTTCAGAAAAGGAAGAAGTGAGCATGCCAGCTGGAGAGTGAAAAGGGAAGAAGCATTGATCAAACAACTCCACTATCATCCAGAGTTCTCATGTCCTATTATCACTTTACTTGAAGACTGTATCACTGTGCCGTTTTCCAAAAGGATGAAGACTGCTCAGTTTGTTTGTGATTTGAACATGGAGAAGGCCTGGTCTGTCCCTCCTTTCCTGGGAAAAGAAATGCAGCAAGGAGACATTCAAAGCCAGGGAAAATAAACTCATCCCAAAGCTCAGCATTGGTGTTGGACTGCAAAAGCTAATACTAACTTCGCCCTTTTGTGCAGCATGAATGTCCTCTACTATCAAACCCCAAACTCTCCTCGCAGAGTTTTACAGAATTGCTACAATCTTTTAATTTTCCTTTCAAGGAGAAAGAGAGGCAATACTAATCTCAGCTTCCACTTCAGCTACTCAGCCCTAATTCCCAACAGATGGTTGCAATCTTCATTGTCCAGCCTCTCTGCAGATTTCCAGTGGGAAATCCACATGGGACAGCCACATGGCAACATAGGATATGGAGAAGGTAACAAGGCATTGCCCTTACATATGTATTGCAGATGATGGATGTTACAAGCAGAGAGGAACAGGAGTGGAAAAAGCCAACATACTTCAATCATATCACCTGAAGAACAGTCCTCTATTTGTGACCTCTCTAGGTAGTCCTGCTCTGGCAGGGGAGTGGACTAGATGATCTTTTGAGGTCCCTTCCAGCCCTTGAGATTCTGTGACTGTTAACTGCTGTTCCTTGGAGTGATTTTGGTCCAGACAAATGATCTCACACACAAATCTGGGGCACTGCTCTGGAATTAGCAAGAGCCTGCAACCACTTGCAACAGCCAGTTTGCCTGTAGTCACTCTGTTTTGAAGGATGTCAAGCACTGAACGTTACAGGTTTGCTTGGTTTTGTGTCAGTTTACTGTAAAGAAGAAAGATCTGCGAACTTGTAATTCACTGTTAGATATTTACTCTTCATAGCCTTACACACATTCCATCTTTAGACCTGGACTGGTTTAGGTCAGTGCTAAGGACTTAAAAGTAATGTCTAATGGGAAAAGCAGCACAGGGATGAGCAGTGATGCCCCACAAGAGTGTTGTGGAATGACCCCTTCTTGAGGGTGAAGTTACATCCACTAAGTAGCAAGAGAAACGTTTGAAACTAAGAGAGAAACACTGCAAAATGAAATCAGGTAACATCTGTAAGGATAGAAACAACCATGAAGAGAAGATTAGGGAGCAACAACTTTCAATTCTCAACTGCTAAGTTACCTGCAGAAAAGATATCCATGCATCTAGATAAGCTCAGAAGGAATTACATGTCAGATTTCTGTTTAGCCTGGTACGGCTATTTGTAGTGTTTATAGGTAAGGTTGAAATGGCACTTAGTCAAACCAAATCCCATGTCTGCATTTCTTGTTAACAGCCTAGCAACAACACAAATAAATGTTTATAACCGAGGAGATGTAAGTCAGGACCAGGCTCAAATTTACGAGATTCCTGCCAATTTAATTTGAGGTACCTTTGAAGCAGTTTGTGCCCTTGAGTTCTCAAAAGGACAGCTGACACCAGGAGAGAGCTCAGCACAAGAATATGACTGTTGTCATCGAAGAGAGCATATAAAAAAGCTTCAGAACAATAAGAGTCACCACATGCATACCTACACAGATAAACAGACCCATACAGAGGAAACACAATTAATGGTGCAAACGCTTCGTTTCAGTGCAGTCTACTCCACAGAGCACACAAACCCCTGTGGAAAAGGCAGCCTGACAAAGTAGACTGTGATGGAGTTGAAAGCGTTGCTCAATTTTGTTTCCACCTTCATGCTCCCATTCAGCAATCAGTGACTGTTCTCTTGAAACGTCAGTGTGCAGAGCAAGAAGTAACAATGGCAAAACACATAGATGTGCTGTCATCTCTTGATGGCAGCTCGAGCACCTTCCCAGAGCCCCTTGCCAACATAATAAAATTGTGCCATTACAGATTCTTTGGACAAGGTTTCTAATAAAGCATTTCCTGCCTCATTTCCTGCCAAAACTTAGAAATGCAAGTCAACATTCTGGAGTAATTCATCTGTGCTTGGTGGCGTGGCATAAAACTTGACATTCCTTTTCTTTTTTTGCAGTCCTGCTGCTGCTTAAGGCAAAAGTTTAGCACCGGAATGGAATAAATATAACTCCCAACATCTGTACTGTGAAGGAGAGGAAAATGAAACAAAAGAGTAAACCATGCTCTTTCACTCCATCCCTTCAAATTCATCAATTAAATAAAGAAGCAGGAATCTCTCCTGCTACTGAGAGCATCATGATTTTATCCTTCACTCAAATGAATGATGAACAGAAAACCAGACTCCTGAAGTCTGAAGGACATTTTTATTGTTTCTTGCTGAGGACTGATTGCACAAATAAACAGGTATCACTGCTGCTGAACCAGATCACTCTGGACTTTAGGCTGATACACTATAAAATGACAGGGCTGAAAAGCTTAGAAATTGGGTAGTGCTCTGCTTCTGCACAGCAATCACCATAAAGAATATCAACCAGCAAGAAAAAGGTTTTTCCTCAAGGCCACTGTCCCAAATCTGTTGTTTTTCTTTGTTAAGAACCTCTGGCACGTGTGTTGCCTCTGTCAAAGTTTCCTGTACTCCACGCTTTCCACATCTCTCTGTTCATGGAAACAAAAAAGTTGGATGCAGACTATTCAAACTCAGGAAACAACCTGTCTGAGATGGGACCCTACAAATTAATTGAAGAACAGTGCAACTTCACTGAAGCCATGCAAAACTAGGCGAGAAAATAGCCTGAAGGCAAATAGAGATTCTTGGTTGGTGAAATAGGGCACCTTCCAAGTGTCCTGTTGCTGCCTTCCTTTTGTACCAGGATGCAATCAGATGCAGCACATAAACCCAAGTGACAGGCAGAGATTAATTGCACTGGAGCTTCTGTCTAGTTGCCACTGAAACCAACTGCTCTGAGCTACAAGTTTGCATAAACAGGCCAAGACTTTTTTTCTGCCACAGACATGAGCCCTCTTTTGTCCACTCCTGATTAGATCACTACTAAAACAGCTCTCTTCAGCATGACACCTGATCTCTCGACAGCTGGATGGGCCACAGCCCAGCTCTGAGCTCTCCCACCGCTGCAAGAGCTCTGAAGAGAAAGCTGAAAACTAAGTCCTTTAGTGTACCTCCCCTGAGACTGTGAACCACAACTGTTATTCACTCTTGAATTTCATTACTAATTGTTGAAATTAAATCCAGATTTTTCTTATAAGTGGCTAAGAATCCTGTGACAGGTTCACTTAGTTCTGTGGCTTCCAGCCAAATAAACCAATTCCATCTTTCTGAGGTTGAGAGTTTGCTGAGTGCCTGCATTTACAATTCTTGTTTTCCAGATACAGAGGAACAGAGATGAAGAGGGGATGGGAGGTGGCACCAAATGGGTAAAAGAAAAAAAAAAGGTATATTTTTAATTATAAAAAGAGTTTTTTCTCCAGTGTGTGAGAAACTGAAAAGTTCCACTTAAATATAAGAAAAAACTATTTCACTGTGAGGTGAGGGAGCCCTGGCCCAGGCTGCCCAGGGAGGGTGTGGAGGCTCCTTCCTTGGAGCTCTTCAAGACCCGCCTGGACATGTTCCTGTGTGACCTGAGTGAACCTGCTTCTGCAGGAGGGTTGGACTGGATGATCTCTAAAGATCCCTTCAAATCCTACCATTCTGTGATTCTATGAACACATGGAGGCTCTGTACTGACCTCCTGAGACTGTGAGTCTTTACCACCTCTGGTAAAGACTGCTCCAGGAAGCAAAAGAAAAAGCAAATGTTTTTTGACTCAAGAATATGGCAGAGATGTTTTACTAACCTTCCCACTGAGGCAGGCAATCAGCTGTAATCCTGTAGTTCCTTTCAATCCAAACACAATAGGTTTTACATCATTATACTTGATGGTATGTTCTCATGTAAATTTGTAGTATGCCACTTATGTCATGAAAGCTGTGGGCACGCAGCTGTAAAGCAGCTCACTCCTGCTGAGGCTGAGCCACTGCACCTTACCATGGGAGAAGAGCAATCATGAGGCAGCTTGAGCAGATTAACGGTCTCACCTTGCACTAACTTGTTCATGGGGCATTCTCCTAACAGCTCATCCTTCAGAGACATCTCCCTTCTCCCAAACAAGGTAAACTCTAATTACATACAAACAGGAGCCAAAACGAAACAATTATGTCGAGAAAGCTGAATTCCATATTTAAAGCCCGTATCCATGTTTCTTTCTGGTACTAATGCAGTGACTCCATGTTTCTGCCAGCTGACAGGCAAAAGCTGCTCTTGACTCCTAAGCTAGTTTACAACTCATTGTCTTCATAAAAACTTCTTCAGAGCTGTATGGTGCCATTATAGAGGAAAGGAAAAATAGAGTATCCAGTACCTGCCCAAGCTACTAAAGTGACTCTGCTATGACTAATTCCAAAACTCTCCTTTCAAAGGCCAGGTTTCTCCTACTCCCCATTTTGGGTGCCTCGAAGGCAGCTTTTCTAACTTGAATAAGCTTAACATTTTTGGTCCTTGTAGCCAAAGATCATTTGGACAGAAGTTTGTATACAAGTTTGGATATTTCTCATATCACAGAACTCAAGTGAGATGACCCATGGAGGTCAGGTTTGCAGTTTTGACACTGCTCTAGATATGCTCCAACAGCAGTGACATACTCTGTACCTGTGTCCCATTCTACTACAACTATTTTCTTTATAAAGAGCAGAAGAGTGTGACAGAAAGGCTAGTTGATGAAGTCAGAAATCATCAGAGGAAGCCTTACAACATCATGAATGATTTGGCCATTCACATAGCTCAGCTCCTCCATTTAATTCAATCTTACATTCCCAACTAAGACTGCAAAAGAAATACTGGTCTATTTAGTGCCACACAGATAGTTGCATTTGTAGGAAGGACATCTGTCATCTAAGAGCAGCATTGAAAGTACTGACCAGATGGACATGAGCTTTTAGCACATTAAGCATGTTCTGCATTGATCTAGTGACCCGAGGACAAGAAGCTCCAGATATTTCCTTACATGACCTCAAGGCATCGGTCCCACTTACATCTCCAACCAAGTAGAGCCCTTACAAGCACCATTCTCTTGCTTATACTCCTCCCTCTCCTGTGACACCATCAGCTGTGTGTTGAACAGAATGCAGAATGAATTTCTCAAAACTGGCCTGTAGCTTTGACACACAGGCTTGGAGGTGTGATTTAAAAGCATGGTTTAGAAGCATGTGAACTTTATAGTTAAAAGAGACCTTAAACAACTAGGCCTTTGTTTTAACTCACATCATTGAGCAAGGTGAAAAAAAAAAAGATTATGTGACATGTAGCATAACAGTTCTTAGCTTTAGCTGTTAGTCATGTTTAAATTAGTTATAAATAGAATGGGGGAAAAGAAGGTCAACAATCAGAATGAAATGGAATAACCAGCTCCTAATCCGAGTTCTCTCATCGCTATAAACACTTGCTTAATTATTTTCTGGAGCATGAGGCCTGTATTCTTAATTGCAGAAATCCTCTAAGATTCAGAGATACTCACATCCAGTAACTGGATTTGTTTGAAGGAAGAACTGTTTGTGCTTCATCCTGCGGGAAGCTGATAACACCCAGTCATTTCCACCTTATATTCTCTCCTCACTGACCCCAGAGACGATATCACACGAGACACTGATATTATAGCAGTATGTGTTATACAAGAGATCCTGAGGTATCCAAGACCTTAATAGCTGATACTTTGGGATGTTCTTACCTACATTTGAGGTATTTTTCCACACATTACACAACTCTATTCAGAATAATTCAAGATGTCACGGTTCATGCAGATGCAGTATCTTGAGTTTAACATATCCATCTTGACTTGGTTTAAACTTTCACAAATATATATTCCCATGAAAAAAGGAGTTAAGAGCCATATAAATTCCTCAGGATGTAAATATCTTTACTGAGACAAAGCTGTTCTCAGATCCCTTCTGCACTAGACAAGAGTCTCTAAATCTCACTTGCCCACAACAGTATAGTTGACAAACACAACTGTTCCTTTTATTTTCATGGGCAGTTATTTCCAGATTTGAGATTGACCAGGCTTTAATCCAGAAAACAGACTTTTCATGACAGTCCTCAAATAACTTTGTAAGTCAGGAAATACCGTAGTTAGGAAAGGGGTGGATTCATCCTGCCTGAAGTATTTGGCAGACCAAACATCCCACATATCCCACATGTTCAAAGAATCCATCTTTCAGTTTCTGCATGATCTCCAGCTGAGTGTTACACTGACAACCAGTGCTTTATCATAGCCAACCACTACCCATACAGTATACAGGAGAAACTACTGATCATCCAGCAAGTCAGCTGCACCCTTCCTATTGTGATTTATGTTGTCATTACGGTCCAGCTACACCTCAAGTGTCAAGTCCTTTCCCCTCCAACACTAGTTAGAGCACAAGGAAGAAAGTGTTCTCATCAAGAAAATCTTTTGAGAGAAAGCCTCTGGGAGAAGTTATTTCCCACTGGAAGCAATCATGCTGTGGACAGTCTGCAACAAAATAAACTTCTGCATTTGTTTCCAGATATTTAGAAAATTGATTTAGAAGCTCTTTACTTACAGCATCTGATTGAGTGACAGGAAATCTGCTCTCAGCTACCTACTCACTCCTTCAGCAGATCCTGAGGCAGGAAAGGTTGTACTGTACTGTACAACCCTCCTTGGCTGAGACATCATCTACTAGTGTAAGCACATGATGAGCAATCAACATGCACATGTTGTAATCCTAGATGTGATGTCCTCGCATATCTCATGGCAAGTAGTTTAAACTTTGCCTCTGTTTCTGCATTTATAAGAAGTACACAGAATATCCCAGCTCAGCATGGCATGGGAATTGTTATACTGCACAGGAATTTGAAGAAACAGAGTATGCACACACACACATTCCACATGTATGCATCCACATCAAGAACAGCAGCCCTTACATACCTTTGCTAGGTAATGGCTTTGTTTTATGATATGGATCCAAGACTGGGAAATTAATGGGAAACAAGCATTTCTCCATTTCTGTGCAGGCAACCTAGTTCAAAAGAGCTCCAATGTGATGCATGCAACAGATAATCCAATAAAAAAATCCCATTCTGTTGTTAAAATACTTCAGGCCAGGTGGTAAGTAGCGCTTTCCCTGGATATGAAAAGTAGGCAAAGTTCTTCACTGCCTTTTGGAGATGATTCCTGAGCTATTAATAAATACAAGCTGATATCCAGATACAGCAAGAATCTTCCATTTTAATGCACCCAAAGAGTTTGCTGCTAGTGCTGCTTCCTTCACTTGCTGGGCCAGTCACAAAGGAGTTTTTCTTAATGGCTTCGGTGACAAGAGTGAGGAAGAATGCATGGTTCACCCAGGTGTTATAGGAGAAGCAATCCCTGCACTTGACAGCTCAACTGTTTAGGACAAGTATAAAACCTCTGCTGAACAGGTAAAAAACCTAATACCAGCCCCCCACTCATGCATCATCTTACAGTTTAGCAACATAAAAGCTGCCTGTCCAAATAGTATGCATAACCCAGTCTTAGCACTGGAAAGCAAACATCAAAACTTGCCTGAGCAAGCTGGGACAGACAGACAGGTTAAGAACATTTTCTACATGCTTTCCAGAAGTACCCAATAACACAGGCAATGATCCAGTTTTTGTACCACACAACTTCCACTGCCCTGGCTGGACTTTTTGCTGGGATGGAAACGGGAGAGACCATTTCCTACTGCCTTCCAGTTGATGAAATCCTATTAGAGTGAACAAAACTGTTTTCATCAATCAGTTTCAAAGGTTCATACAAAACAAGTGTATTTCTCCTGCTGACAGCTACTGTGATAAGCATGCTGGAAATGTTTCAGCTAACTACAGGAATATTTCTTTGCAGGAACTGCTGTCATAGGCAGGTTAACACCTAGATAAGAACTGCTGGCATAAGCATAATCCAGAGAAATCTTCAGTAATGTTTCTTAGAAAAGGAAGTTCAAGGAAGACCTGACAGTTAGACACACTTGAACAACAGGCCCATGAAAGTGATACGACTTCAGCCCCCGCTTGAGCAAGGAGGATACTCCAGGGCTCACAAAGCCAAGGATATGCGATACTTCTCCTTGGTGCAACACCATGTTTGGCCACACTGATCCACTCATTTACCACACTGCTAGCTTATCACACAGGAGCCTGCTTCTTGAACAGAGAAAACTGAAAGGACTGTGTATTACTTGCATAATCACAGGAAGTGCAAGTTAATCCATTTCAAAGCACTAATCCTGATTTTTGAGACCTCTGTGGAGCTTTGATTAGGCTTGCAGAGAAAGACACCTTTCTTGAATGCATTGCTACATCACAGAAGCTGCTGTAAGCAGCGTGTCACAGCATGGAAAGCCTTCAGACTAGCTGAAGGTAAATCCACAATGTTTTCAGTTGTGTGGAGGCAGTTAACACACCATAGAAAAAGTTCAAAAGTCACACAACAATTGTCGAATTATTGTTCTAAGGAGCTGCCTAAATCATACCATGAAAATATATTCTTAGTAGTTACGAGTTAAAGACCTAAATACATTTTAGAAGTCAGGGAGGACAAGTGCTTTTGAAATTTACTAAGCTAGCTGTCTCACATACTATATTTATTCACACTAGGCTTTTCATGTGTTTCTCTTGCATGTTGTAGTCCCAAATTATTCCTTTAGTGAAGACCAAAGATTTTATGGTTACTTAACAGAAAGCTTTGCTGCTAGCTAACACACCATCTAATAGCTGAAAATCCTAGTCAACACAAAGTATGTGTGGTTTCTTCCTTTTCTATCATCCTGTTATAGACTTATTATCTTGTTTTTCTTGCATTCCCAACCTCAGATATTCCTTTTAGAGCCAGAAGTTAAGTACACTTCCTCCTGCCAGTGAACAACTTCCTGATACTCCCTTTATGATGGCTGTTACGTCAGTCCTCATGACTTACGACCAAATCTGAGTTCACACCGACAGAATTATGGAAGCTGTTTTTCACTCCTGTTTTGATGTACCCAAGTCACGAGAGATACATATAGCTACCCCTCTTGTTAGAAATAGTCAATGACAGGGTCACTCTTTAAAATGTGAAAATCAGGACTCACATATCACTCTGATTTTTATTTCGATAGTTGAAGCTGACATTTTTTGTAAATAAATGAAATGATGCTCTCATCTGAAGTGCTGGTGCACTCGTCTGCTGGGAGCTTAACTGACTTCTGAACACTCTGGGCTGAAAACTGGCTATTAAGGTGTTAACTGCTGAAAATAGTAACTGGCTAATTCTGAGTTTCTGTAATACACGTCTGCTATGTATGACCGGCTGCATAAACAGGTGGCAGCTTGATGTGATTTAGTAAAAGTCATGAAAAGAACTCTGAGTAGTGTTAAGAAGCTCATCCTAAGGACAGTGATACCTCACTCAAAAGATATAAGTGTATTGACTGCATTATATGTGACTGTTGAGATGAAAAGTTGTTTCTGATGTCAGCACAGCTATATTTTGTAGGCCTAAAACTGACCTATTGAAAAAAAGGAGACTCTTCAAGAATTAGAACAAAAGCAACCCTCAAATAAAAATCTCAAGACACAACCAGCATTTGAAAATGGACACATGGATTTTCTTCCCATATTCTGGAACATGTAAGGTTCAGAGTGCTAGAGTACAACCATTCTCTCCAGGATAAGTAGTCTGCAAATTAAAACAACAAACAGAGGACATTGCTCCTTCCTGCCATGTTAGGCCTCAAGCTGCTAGTCCAGCCAGCTTCAAAAATTCTTCAATATATGTGAATGGTAAATGGACTACATTCAGGCAGGAGGCAGGTGGAGGAAGCTGATGGCACAGAGTTATGGAGAGAAACCTTGGCTAAAAAAATAGCAAGCCCAAAACCAAACACAGGTTTAATTAAATGCCAACACCCTCTCCTGACTGATCTTAATTTAATAAAGCACACCTTGTAAGAGTCTAAGGCAATTAAAGAATAATGCAATTTAGAAGTATCCAAAGAGAGATCAATTTGGACCACATTGTAGGACTCTTTCTGGGCGTAGGGTCTACTTTGACAATGACTTGCAAACTGCAGAGGATGAAGAGTGCAGTCACGGGCATCTAAGCAAAGATGACACAGCCTTCCAGTAAAGTATGCGTGTGACAGAAAAGGACCCTAGCATTTCAACTCTTGCTTCAGCACCCAACAGTTCTGAGCACGTCTAATCAAAATAACAATGCTAACGTCTTCCACTGATGACAGCATTCATCATGTGCGTAACAGTTGAGGTCTATGAACTCTTGGTCATGAACCACAATGAATAACTTTCACATTTCAACACAAGAAGCTTTTCCCTCGATAGGCAGAATGGGTATATTAGAAAGTGTGACTGAATTTGCCTGAAAATTCAAGATGTGTTCTAAGTGGGAACTACTGGCTGACTCAGAGTTCAAGTCCTACTTCTAGCAACTTAAGAGACTGAGAAGGGTTAGATAGTAAGAGATCTTTAAAGTGAAAGAAGAAGGTTTAATTTCTCTAGTATTGAAGTAATCAAGGCACAAGAAGATGACAGACTGGAAGAAAATGTTAGTTCAAGAAATGGAAAATACAGATTGTTCACATCTCTTGAAGAAATAACACACTGCTCAGACAAAGCCTGTCTGTGAAGTGAAAGAGAAGGATTAAACACTATACCCAAACAATGTCTTGAATAAAGAAGGGCAATATCGAGTCATTAAAGTAGTATTACATTTCAAAATCAAAGCTACCAAGAGGAACAACAGGAATCTTGATATGTGTAACACAATATGGTTGTTAAACATACAAGACTTTACTACAACAATGGTGAAATTAATGGTGAAGTCTTTGGCCTGGTGTAAGGCTCTACTGGAGTCAGACTATGTACACACTGGAAAGATGCTGTCATTAAACAGATATGGAAATATCGTCAAAGAAATCCAAGGAAAAGTTCAGGGCAAAAAGAGGCTCAAGATAATTTCTTTTGGATGTGTTTCAAATACTAACACCAACTAGAACAGTATAACCAATGATGGGAACACCACTCAGATGCTTGGAACAAGAAGCTCTAGTTTTATCCCCCTATAAAAGATTCTGAGGGATTTCCTTATCTGAAAGGGTTCCTATGCATATGAACTGCCTTTCCTGTACAGTGGATCAAGCACTTCCCTTAACGTGGGCTTTAATCTATATGACCCCTACTGTACTTGCTTCAGAAGCCAGGATAAATCTTTTCAGTCTTTGTCCTTGCAGAACTACCCAAGTCACATCTGTCTTCTCTTTCATGGAAGAAGGTACAGGTGTTGAGATAGAGAAGAGAAAAAGGCAAAGAACAGAAGAAGGCAATCCTGTCTCTTATGATTTGAGGCACGTTAACAGAAGGGATGGTTGAGTGATTATGATTATACTCTGCGATTCTTGTGCTCCTTGTTCTTTCCCCATCTCCGCTAGGAAAGCCAAACCTGTCAGGAAACTGGTGAGTCAGCATGCTGCTGCTGTTTGTCTTAGCTTTGAGGCATTGATTTTTTTCCCCAACGCTTTGATACAGGGTCACAGGTATGCTAACTAAAATCTTTACTGAGAGCAAGAGGGTCACAGCAGCAAGAGCTCCTAGTTTAAACAAAAAACTTGGAGCTATTTTTACAGTGCTTGTTCAGACATTTAAATTTTCTGAGCAACCTGACAGGAAAAAAAAAAAAGTACAAAAAGGACTTTATTCTTTATGTTAAGATAAAAATGAAGGAACAACGCAGGCTCTTCAAAAAAACTTTCTTTGAAAAGCCACTTGTGTATCTAAACACAAGAACTAAGGCTAAAACAAAGTAAATCCAATACATGGAAGCAGTTTTTAGAAGGCAACACTCACTTCCTTAGCTCTTGTTCAGAAACCAGGGTCATTTCAATATATCTGAAATTAGACAATAAAAAGTGTTCAGGCATTATGAAACTCTAAGCAAGACTATTTGGCCAGAACTTCAAGATTAATGGGAACCAAAAAGCAAATTTGTTGTATTTTACAACCAAAAAAGCAAAAGCAGCTCAGTAAGTTCAGAGCTCTCTCCCCTTATACAGAAGAGCTCCATAAAAGGAATGATAATATTTCAATCTGCAGTGAGGTATAATCGAAGGATCTCTGCTTAATAGACTGCAGATTAATTATAAAGCAAAACACAGAGTCAGGCCATAAAAAGTTAATTGCAGATCACTATTTTCTTGTTTAAATTGGCAGGAAATTGTGAAATATTTCCCCTATAAAAACATAGGTGAGCTATTATGTAGAATTTAACATTAATAGGGTAGAAGGAAGGGAAGTAGTTGCCTCTGAAAGACACAAAGTCACTTGGCAGGCAACGTCTGTACATTAACATACAAGCCTGAGGTTTATGATCAAAGCCAGCTTTGAGACAGATCACTTCAGAGATGTTTCAGGCTGTGAATGAATATAACACTGGGTGCTATTTACTAGATACTTTGTGTGAAGCTTGAGATATACAGGGGAAAGAGCTATGTAATTAGTACTGCTAAGAGATTCAGGTTCCAGTTAGAGGCGGACACCAGAAGTTTCTTAAATCCTTCTGGATCATCACTGGCACAGAGATGCACCAGAACACTTGATGTGCTTAGATCTACTCAGCAGTTTGTAGGGATGAAGCAGCATTCAGTATAACCTATCACACGTGTGAGGCTCACCACAGAAATGAGAATGGAGGTATGCCATTTAACTCAAGGAGAAACAACTACAACTTATTAAGTATTTGACGTGCTTTTCATTTGCCAGCCTCCTTCTGCATGGACCTTTCCTGAACACACTTTTTTTCCAGTCATGAGATAGATATCTCAGGCTCCAATAACCATGCATTGGTAAATAGCTCCTCCTTTGGCAGTTAACACACAAGACTATCTGACACATCCTCTTCAGATCTGAAACTTGACATGCTATAGTGCAGAGGTGTTTGAGGCTCTTTGTGGCAATAATCTCCGAAGGACTCTTCAGAGAAACTCTGACACTGGATTTTCAGCAGAGTACTCTGTTACAGGAATTGAACAGTGAATAAAAATGCACCAGACATTACAGAAACTGTGTTGCCTTGAATCTAGGCCAGTAGTTACTGTTTTCCTCGTGAATTCTACTTAGAAAATGAATTAGAAATGAATTCCTTTAGAAAAAGTAGGTAACTTTTGTTGTTGTTGTTTTCAAGGTCAATCACCATTTCAGAAACAAGAGAATCTGTAGCAGGTTACTTAAGCTCTGTGTTCCTCCCGTGCTTCATATAGTCTTTAAACACACTAACAGCTTTATTTAGGATGACATTTGCTTCTGATGTTTAAGTACCATCCTTTTCCATCCATATCAAACAAAAGTCTATCAAAAAATCTTGACTCTGTAGCTATCAATTATCAGGAATTAAAGACCGTGCCTCATCTTTGCTCGACAAAGCACAATTCCAGTCAATAATGGAAAATTTCTCTCTGCTCTATTACTTTCAGGAAATACAAGCATAAACACAGGTAAGCTCAGTGGATTTAGACTATGCCACTTTGGCTTTCTAAAGCAAGTACAAACTCAAGCAATCATAAACAAATTACTACCTGTTTAAAGCATTACTACCACAAATTTGGTAAACTTGCTGCCAGTTATTTGGAGTTTAAAATAAGAAACACAAAGCAGTGACCTTGGTTCTATGACTGTCCATGCTGTTCTAACACTTTTTGATATACAAAAGCTATAATCTGTAAATGACAGAAGGATGTATAGCCAGGAGACTCAGAACATGTGTCATACATTCAAATAAGCCAGGTATTCCTAACTGACTTTAAGATCAGTTGTGCTCTATCTGTGCAGTCGTTCTTTGCTTCCAGGTCAAAGTAACTAGAATACCATAACTGTAACTCATTTGACTAATCTCTCTCATGATTCTTCTGTGGCTCTGCTTGTCACTGTTGTGACTAACATGTGGGTTGGGAACATGCTGGCAAGGAGTCATCTAGGACTCTGATGAGAGCCAGAAGCGTGGGCATTGCATACAAATACGACTCAGATAAGGCACATCAATTTCACCTTTGAAACCAACTCTCAGAGACGTTTTCTTAAATAGCTCTGGGCCTGCATATCCTGAATTACTTTCTAGAAAACAGGTCTTAGGTTACACTCCTCCAGTTTCTCCAACAGGCAGCCAAAAGCTTCCGCTGACTGCTGAACAAACCCATTAAGTTTAACCCTGCAAATCGATGAAGGGAGAGGCCACAAGAGGAGGCTAATCTCTTCCTCCTTCCTAGAAGAAACAGATGGCCCAGAGCAAAGGCAGCATTGTAATAATCTCCAAGTTATAACATAATCTCCTCTAGCACTGCTTTCTTAAGAGGTAATATGACCTCTTCCTAATATCCTCATATTGAACTAAAGACCTCCACCAGTCTCTTGCAGCAAAGAGACCTCAGCACACATACCCAGGCATGTGCCACAGCAGGTAAGCCTGCAGCTGTTCCATCAGGCGACGTCAAACTCACACTTGCAGACTACACACGATTTTTCACCTAAAGCCTCTACAGCAGTAATGAACTCCAATTTTCTTAAATCACACCAATTTTCTTAAATCACAGATTTCTTTCAAGACGCGACATACAAGTTCACAAGGTGGCACTGCTCCAGATCATGTTAGTTTGGAAGAGGTATACACACACTAAAATTGTGCAAGGAGTGACAGAGAACAGGCTCTCTATTTGGCACTTTAAATTGTCAAAGCAGGACCATTCAGCAGAGCCTTGAAAACAGGGCATGGCATTGCTTTGGTCAAGATGTTTCACACAAAGTGATACAAACTGTAATCTCTTAAGTAATTAGCCTCAAAAGATTTGCATGTGGGGTAGTGTGGTGGAATACATCAGCTGTGCATTGAGAGTGGATCATTCCTTAAAGACTGTCCTTACCCTGAGAGCACGTATCCAAGAATTCAGTTCAATTATTTATAACATTCAAGCCAGTTCTTTTAAAGTAATTATTTCTGGATTGTTTAAAAAGAAAGAAAAAGTTGATTCTCAAGGGCTTTACTCGGAATAGTACACCTTTTTATTTGCAGAGGGCGAAATGATAAGGGCAAAAAGGCAAAATTCGATGTCTAGGTAAAGAGTGTTTGCCAGCTTCTAAGCGGAAAATCAAAATGACTGTGTTATGACACAACTTTTGTTTAGAGGTGAATGAAAACCAGCCAAATGCTTAGTTTTGCCAAATCAGGTTAGTTTAAGTATACACTCAATCAGGGACACATTGAAGGATGCACCCTTTGGCTTTGCCAACACACGAAAATAAAAATAGTAGATGCAATTAAACGTAGTATTCTAGCCACAAGTCTGAAGCTTGGGTAAACACAGCACTTCAAACTTAAGGCACCTATTTGATGAGTTCCACCTTTCTGCTACTAACTAAAGGTTACTATGGCAAATGGAAAGATTTTTGTTGCAAAACTATCTGGTCCTTCAGAATTATCTGGCTCTGAAAGACCAGCCTGGCTTTACAGGTGAGTACAACCAAGTATAAAAGATTTCGTATTAAACTAGCAGTCTTTAAAATATTCCATGTTAAGGATTTCAGAGAAGCAGCAGGCTACTGAAAA
This sequence comes from Urocolius indicus, assembly GCA_013401255.1. Taxonomy (NCBI): domain Eukaryota; kingdom Metazoa; phylum Chordata; class Aves; order Coliiformes; family Coliidae; genus Urocolius; species Urocolius indicus. Next base: position 436,308 of record WBNH01010964.1, on the reverse strand, counting down.
CAGTTTTATATTGATATTTCTCCATCAGACTTTAAGAGACTAGTCTGAGTTGAACTGGTGAGTGGGAAAAATGCCCCTTGCTCCCTGCAGACAGGTATTTCACAACCCCAGCACACACAGATGCACAAAGAATGATAAGCCTAAGCTTTTAAAAAGTGCTGATATTATAAAAATGATTTGGTAAAGCCTTTCATTCTCAAACAGTTGGTCTCTTGACAACGTGTCTGCAGCTCCTAAGCACACATATAATAAAAACCTCATCAAGAACAGATCCCTGCAAAGGGATAGATATGTGGTTGAAAGCTGTGAAAGTTCACACTTCTGAAAAATCAAACTAACAAACTGCTGAGCCCTGTTAATTGTTTCTTTAAAAAAATCCAACCCGAAACATAAGCTGCAAATAGCTTATCTGAGAGACTCTGAAACTTGGACTTATCTGTTTAACAGCAGGTTTTACTAACCTGCCATAGATTTCTTACATAAAAATATGTGGATTACAATTTTCTTTTATTTCTAAAGCATGTGAAATCTTGAGAAGAAAAATATTGACTATGGAAGCACGCAAGTGCTTTTAAAATCACTAAGAAATACTTTTGTTGAGTTTTTTTTCGTCTGTAGATGAACTCAGAAACCTGACTTCTGTGACAGACTAGCATACAAACATCTACAAAGCCAAGACTAGTGTCTTGAGATGGCTCATTAAAAATATAAATCTACCTGGTAGCTGAAGCAGTGTGACAGAAAGGCAGAGCACGCGTGTGGGCTGTGGGAGCACAGAGCCAGTGATGTCCTTCCAACACTCTACCAAGTACAGGAGTTCTCCACAGCAACAGGCAGTTTGCACAAAACATAGTGTTAGTGGAGCTGGATGCCTTAAAATCCTTTCCACATGAATGATGTGTCTTCAGGAAAATGCCAGCTTGGATACTCTTGCTTTCAGGTGCCAGAAGAAAGCATCAGGATAACAACAAAGCCTGTGATGTTTGGGTTGTGGGGTTGTTTTTTTTTTGGTGGGAAGAGGTAGGAGAGGAAGCACATGGAGTTCCTTCAGCATAATTTATTTGTTTTATTGTTCCTGCAGCACACTACATCAGAGTCAAGCTCACGCATGAAGTGTCCTACAAGGACAACTTCAGAGTCAGCTCTGCTCTTGCGTTGGGAGCAAGGAAGAAAGATGCAGCCAGGAGGGCACTGAATCCCATTTCTTCCAGAGGCTAACCAGGGAACTAGTTTTTCCCACATCTCTAAGGGCTTTAAATCAGCCTTTTAACACAGGAGATGGACAAGTTACTCCTGGATCACTTCAGAGTTTTTTGTAATTCAGGAAGTCAAATTAAGGAACTGAGTTGGGCTTTTTGTCAGAATCGACTGAAGAGATTAGATCTCTTGCAGTTTTAGGCAGGATAAATTTAAGGGAGCAGCACACAGAAACAGCTTAGCCTCTGCTTTCCAAAATACCATGATGATGACTCAAAGCACGCATCCTAGTATTACTGCTTTTGAAAAAAAAAGTCTTCTCAAGCAGTTATATATGCCAGACAGTACAAGGAATAAATAAGCCTCCATTCTCAAAGTGTTGGGATTTGCCTTCTATTATAACCATGAACTGCAGTTGAGTTATCTGATAAACATAGCCAGCCTCAGAGTTCCTTGGAGTCACAAGTTTTACAGCCCCCAAACAAATCAATCTCTTTCTTTTACTGGCTGCGTATAAAACACAACATTTGCTTCAAGAAGTGCTTGTCCAGAAGTCTTTTGAATACAAAATAGGGAAGGTCACTAGCAAGGAGTGAGACAGGGATGTGAACCAGTAGCTTGTTGTTTTGGGGTGGGTTTTTTTTTTTTTGGAATCTGACCCATTAGAGGCAAAAGAAGCATCTCTAACTGCTTACTGCATCAATGTAAAGAAAGACAAAAAGAGAGAGAAAAAAAAATGCAGTCTTTGGCAATCTAAGCTCCTAATCATTAAGTCTAACACAGAACAGCAGAACAATAAAAAGAGCAATTGCACTGTAAATTTATGTACCATGCACAGGTTATGGAATGTAGTGCAATAGGGCACTGTGCAGTGACAAAACTGCATTCCTTACAAAGTTAACAGCTCTAAGCTCATGATTTGTACATGTGGGCAATACGGAATTGACCTTCATGCTTTCCAACATTCACTAGAAGGCAGATTTATTTGTAATCACAAGTCAGCTGTTTTGTTTTGGAAGACAAACATATAGTTGGAAGAACAAAGGTTTAAACTTCCCATTAAGTAGCTAAATGCAGAGGCCAGTACATTACCTTTAAAAGCTGAATGTGAAGACTCTACTCCAAAACCCAAAGTGAGTAATGTTAGAATTGGAGTGAGCTCTGCCACAATGGCTGTTTGCTGCTCCTTTGGCTTTTTTTTTTTTCTTTTGAGAGAGAGGCATTTTCATAGTTCAGTTCCATTATAAAACAGTAGCCTCTCTAACATCCACTTTATGTAAGAATATGTCCTACTTCAACAAAAGAGAGGCAATGCCCACAATGGAGAAATAAAGTTACATTGCTCTCCGTGTAAGGGGCATAATGCAAGACTATCCTTTTTCTAACAAAGGAAATCCATCTTTTTCTTGGTTATTTTTTTTAATGTTAAGCAAGTATTGCCTTTCTCTTATTCCCCCTTTTTTTAGACATGAAATAAACAATACTTTGGAGAAGGTCCCTACTAAACTGGACTGCAGTACAACTGTATCCTAGGACAGTGTTATTTAATAACCAGCAGCTGTTCATTGCACCAAAACCATCCCAAGGATACAATAAACAGTAAATTGTGGTTTTTGTGTTACAGACCAAAGCAGTAAACCTTCCATTATCTAAAAATTCCATACTACAGTTCTTGCACTGCTGAAAACAAAGTTCTAAATTAGATTTAAGGGAAGTAAAGGGACTACGTTAAGCAGAACTATTTCTGGATGTAGAGAGACATGAGGGAAAGGGACAGGACTAGATATCCAAAGATCAAGATAGTTCAGAAACAAATAGAAGCATATATAGTTCCTGATGTTCCAAAACAAGTTGCAAAGAAAAATCTTATTTACAAGCATTTGATATAGAGCAGTAGGTATGGTTCTCAGCCTCCTATGAGTTGTAGCAGGAACTTAATTGCTACTTCACAACCCCAAATGCCCTGTTCTCAGGTACCTATACAATAAAATCCCCAACTGCTAAATAGGATGAGACAGCTAAATACTGAACATATAGCAGATTTAAGTACAGTATGGCCAATGGAAGGAAGCTCACAAAGCTCTCGGACAATTCATAAAGCCACTCAGATCTTTATGTAAAGGTTAATGGTTTGCTAGCCGAGTGCCAAGGTTCACAAAATGTTTTAAAATCAGTTTTGAACTTTGTGCTTTTCCTTACAGCACTTCACGAAAATCTTAACAGCAACCAGATGGGCTGAGGATATATTACTTCTAGGTGTTTTCAAGTACCTTATTAATAAAATAAGAGACTACAGGAAAGACAGAACACTCAGCCCTTTAGATACCTACTTCAGTTTGCTGCCTGACCCAGGAGCAGCATGACAGCAATCTGAGTACAGTACTTGGATGATTAACACTGAAATGGGTTGAAAACAGCAGCAATCATGACAGAGACAGTAAAAAAAAAACCCCAGCATTTGCACACAGATCCAGTGAAAGAAAAATTATGAAAAATAGCTTTAAAAAACACACACGGAAAAAAACCCCGGCTAGGATGCTAAAACATCCTTTCTTAGAGGCCACTTTTCACTGAAGGGATTATGTATGGTATTAACAATATCAGTACAGCATATGGCATAAGCAAATGTTAGTATGGGATCTTGGGACACCTTTAAGAATGAAACTTTAAGGCAAGTAGATTACAAAGTGTCATAATAAAAATATTGATATGTCAAGGATGGTGTGTATGGTGTTAAAAATAGTGATCAGTTAAAAACCCTGACTCCTGAAATGAAAGACACAAAGGTATATTGAGCTTAAAGAATATAATCTTTAGAGCTCTAAATATAAGCCACTGTCTTTGCCAGAGTGCTTAAACCAGAAAATTCTTCTGAAGCTTAGAATTTATAAGAAGACCAAGGCAGTGAAATAAAGGGATAACAGGGCAGAAATACACTGGGTGTATTGTCAGGTGAACATGAGTAAAGGGGTGCGTTAGGATGGTTCTCCCTCTCTCTTGCTGCACTGACAAAGGAGACACAAGGAACATGCACAAAGTAGCCCCTTTCCCTAAAAGACTTCACCTCAGGTCTCCCATCGAGATAAATAGGAAGGAACATATGAAAGAGTGTTTAAGGGTCATTTTCTGCAATGTCCAAAAAACTATCGGTCAGACTGGGGAGGGGGGGGGCAGTAAAAGAAGGTAAAAAGCGTAAGGACTGACTGATAGGCTGGTGTGTCTCTCCTCAGTTGCACTAAAGAACAATTTCATCTGCAGGAAAAGGGGTGCACAGGTTAGGGTAAACTGATGACAAAGACCAGGTTGAGGGTACGGTGTGATATTAGATGGTGACAAGTGAAGTCTGAGATAAAGACTAAATGTTTACAAAAGAGAGTGACACAAGCACATAGGCCTGCTAAGCGGTTCACGGAGGCTGCTAGCGCAGAAGACCATGGTCTGAGAATGCAGCCTACTCGGTACGTAGGAGGGAAAGAGAGTATTTGCCTGGGAATGCAGAGAGAGGGTGCAGGGCACAGCCTGGAGGACGGGAGGGGAGGGCAGGTGAACCGGCTGAGGAAAGGTTCAGGGCAGGCTGAGGCACGGCACGTTAGCAGCATGCTGCAACGCACGGGGAGGGGATCACCAGCGAAAAGAGTCGGGCGAGCGGCGGAGGGGTGCGCGGAGGGAAGGGGGCCGGCGGGGGCCGGTACCTGGGCGTCTTGGCGGCGGCGCTCTCCCGGCGGTCCAGCACTCCGGGCACGCAGTTGGTGAGCTCGGTCCAGTCGGCGTGCAGCCCGCAGCTCCAGCCCGTGGAGAAGCGGGAGAAGAGCCAGGTCTCCCGGCGGTTGGGGCGGTAGCAGGTGCACTTCTTCTGCCCGGGCCGGCAGTCGCAGGGCACCTCCAGCCGCACGTTTTGCACCAGGTGGCGGCCGAAGGTGGTGCCGCCGGTCTTCTGGATGTGCAGGAAGACGATCACGTCCTCGCCCTTCATGTCGAAGGCGAGCTCCCGCTCCAGCTCCCGCACGGGGAAGTAGTACTTCTTCACGTAGTGCGGGTCCGGCGTGGGAAACAGGTCCAGCTCCTCCGAGTAGGAGCGGCCGCTGGGGGAACCCAGGCTCAGCCCCGGCCCCACGTACTGGTACAGGATAAGCATGAAGCACACCGAGACGGCCACGATCAGCAAGAACTTGCTGGTCCTCTCAACCATGGTCCTTCCCGCACGCTTCATATGTCACCATCTCCCGGGGCTGCCAGCGCTGGGCAGACGGCGGCGGTGCCGGGGGGTTGGGGGGGGTGGGTTGGGGGGGCGGGCGGCAGAGCCCGGCGCCTGTGCCAGCCGCCTACCCCCACCGCTCCCCGGAGCAGAGCTTCCCCGGGGGCGGCGGGCCCCTCCCTGGGTTGCCTCGGCTCCCCGCTTTCCCCGCCCGCCCCGCCGCAGGGGCAGCCCGCAGCCAGCCGCTCCGAAGCGGCCGCGGCACAGCGGCGAACTTGGGAGAGAGGAGCAGGAGGGGGGCGGAGAGGGACCGAAATGCAAAACCAGCCCCCTCCCGCCCTTCCCCCCCCCCGCTTCAGGAAGCCAACCCCATCCCGCCGCCGCCTCCGCCGCGGCAACTCCGCCGTGCCCCAGCGGCAGCGGCACCGGC
>WBNH01010964.1:179163-430310 GCA_013401255.1 Urocolius indicus | reverse complement strand
CGCCGCCAGCCCTTCCCGGCGCCGCGGCGCGGCACGGCACGGCACGGCACGGCACGGCACGGAGCGGCGGGCGCCGCTGGGAGCGCTCCCCCGGCCCCGGCGGGGCGGCCGCTTCAGTCACTCTCACTGCAGACCCGGGTGGGCTGCGAGGCGGCGGCGGCTGCCTGATGCACTTACACTTTCAGGGACACAGTCTTTGTATGCCACCGTAAAATGAATCCCCAAAAAGGGAGCCTGGGCATGCTTCGGGAGTTAGATTTCTACTCCCTTTTTGAAACAATAGTTACTAATAACCAGAAAATGTGCATGGAAACAGGAGCAGGACTTCCCAGATGTGTGTATTCCCCACTGCAGCCATCACCTGGGACACCACAAGCCTTTAGTTTCAACGTCGCAACTGGATGCGACTGGGAAAAGCTCTGGCCACACACAGGACGGTCATATTTGTGAGCCTGTGCACACCATCAGCCACATGATTGGGAAATAATAGGTGAGGGTGAAGCAAAAATCAACAGAGGAGTTATATGCAGGAAACTTCTCCAGTGAAATGCTTTCTGCTGATCTGTCTGGCAGCAGTGCTGCTGCAGCATTCAGTTGCAATAGGGGGGTTCTCTCAAATGAAGCAAAACTTTGGAATACCCAGGAGTTGTCAGGTTCACAGCTGGCGTACAGCTGTATCCTCTGTATGGCAGCAGTTAGCAGGTTGAGATGCATTTGCAAGGATCAGTACAGTTAAGGACCTACAGAGGTGGGCTGTTGTTCTTACAGCTAAGCGGAGTCACCTTACCCGAGCAGAGTCCTCTCTGGAAGCTGCAAGAAGGGTCCCGCATTGGTCTGTCAGCCTGGTGTCAAACGGCAAGTGGGGTTCACAGCCACGAATTCTCCAGGCATCCCCAGAAACCACCATCTGCCACTTTCTGCTGCCTGTAAATGGAGGAGGAAACATGGCCCCATGTCAGAGAGCTGAGTGAGGGCCAGTGTAACAGCAGGAGTGCTGGCACTTCACCTAGACATGAGTTACTGTCAGTGTGGAATTAATATTATGAACAATTATTAACTACTAGGAAAAAAAAAAATCTTTAGCCAAATACTGTACCTCCTGCAATTACTGCTGTTGGTGACAGTTTTCTGAAGATTCCAGTGGTCTTTAAAATAAAAGTTATGACTAGATTTTAGTGCTCCAGCACTAAAATATTCCCATCAGATTCCACTTTTTAATCCATGTTATGTCTTATAACAACTGTAAGGAAACACATGCAGATGAGCTATTGTTAACTACTAGCTCAAATTTATAAGGGCCTAAGAGGAAATGAGATCCCAGGTTTTCATTTGAACACCATGACTGATAAATCTGCTAGGTTTTGAGACGGCTGCATTACTCACACGTTGTGGAGCCCTAGTGAGTTATGCAGTTCTTCCCAAACAAGTAACAATAAAAAGTTTATAGAGCCCAAAAGCATCATATATTGTGTTTCAAACCATTTATTTTGTTTGATATTTTCCTCTTAAAAATCTGCTTCTGATTTTCCTCTTTTCATGTAGGCCAGTAACTCCAGAAACAATGATGTCATTCTTACACACAAAGTTCAGCTCCATCCAGAAGCACAGCATAAACCCCATTGAAAGGTCGGAAATTTCTGTTATTGTTTGGGAAATACAGGCATATACGTGATGTTTAAGTCCATGGTCGGACTATACAGCACAGAATAAAAAACACAGAACAGGTTTCAGGATTTCATTGTGTTTGCCTGTGGTTATAAATGTATAAATATTTAGGAATGACAGAACTATGAAGAAATCAGCCATTACGTTACTTCCAGTTACATGAGCTAGTTACTGTTACTGAGTTGTTTTTAATTGTAAGATAGAAAATATTTTGGCCTTTTTCTTTAGGTATACAGATGGACACATTCCAGTAGACTTCAGACTGATTTCTATTTGTAGTAAGGGTAGTGCCTGTTAGTTTGTGAAACTCTAAAATACAATCCATGGAAGATAAACAGACTACAAAGGAAAATACAGAGTTATGGCTGAAAATCTGCACTCTTCTTTCCTGCAGCACCTTGTATCCAGAAGTGGGGAAGAGCAAACATGCAGGAAGTGTAGGGAAGGCGTGTGCCCTTCTGCTCCGTGCCCACTCACGACTTAAGTGCACAGCAGCCTCCCTGGGTGACACTGCAAAACCAAATCTCTGGGATCAATGCTTTTAGTTTTACTGAAATGCTGTGGAATCCTTCCCTGCTAATTCTTGACGCTGCTCTGAAGTGCTGGTATTTCAAAGATCCTTACAAATACGACTCACCTCAGATGATCACTTAAGCAAATAGTTAAATCAATCCCTATTTATACTCAAGGTAAAATTCCACTGAAGGCAGTGATAGAGTAGTTCTTTGCCGCATGGGAAGTTAAACAGCAAGTACTGCATCAGTGCTAGTTTAGATCAGCATGTTTCTTAGATCAGAGGAAGTCTGAGAGGAGTTAAAATAAAAAGATCCTAATTTTCCCTGGCCCTTCCACTGGAAACAACAGCGGAAAGAGATGAGAAATCCGAAAAATACAAGCTGTTACTGCTGCCTCCTGTTACCTCTTGTTACAGCCTGCTTATTCTCCGAGTCTGCCTAGACTGTGCATTTAGCCATTATCCCTCTTTCCAAGTTGCACCTTCCACTCTCAGGCCAGACCTCCCTAAGCTTTCTTATGTCTCATTTGGGGTTCATCACAGTAGGTCTGACTAGCTCCCAGAGGAGAACTCTGTTTTCATGGGAGGCTCTGAGAGTGACAGTCTGCAATCAGCGACATGCCTAAAAACTATCAGCTTTATAGAATGAAAGCATTTTAGGGGGGAAAAAAAGGAAATGAGTACTTTTATCTCTAACCTGTTGACTAGGAGAGATGCATTTCAGGTTTTCTCACTTTACATTCTTCTAGGCAAATGCAAACAGAAGACATTCCCCCTTATCCCACTGAAAAAGTTCTTCGACACTTTGTTGTCTATCTGATCCTTTGCATCCCAGTTTGGACAGGTAACATTTATAATCCATTCCTGGCATGAAATCAACTCTCAGTTGTCTAATGGCATAACTTACAGTCATTATATATATATATATTATATATAGTCATATGCTGGGATCTGCTGTCTCTCCCTTGTTTGTACAACCCCCGCTAAATCACCTGGAAACTCTCATACTGCACTCTGCCAAGCCTCCCAACCAAGCCTCTGATGGTGATAGTCCATCTCTGAATTCGTAACGGTCTACAACACCATCATATCCAGCAGAAATGTTACATCAGCTGTACAGTAACTCAACAAAAAGTTGAGTACTCATTTAAAAATCATACCAAACCTTGGCTGACTGAGGGTCATGTTGGTTTCAAATCTGCATTGATGCAAGATAGGACTTGAAAAAGTGGAGGGAAAAATAAACCACATCTTAGGTGCTGAGAGATTAAACCTCAACATAGACTGCACGTGGTTTCTTTTTTTCAATATTTTTTTTTTATTCTGTGCTTGACACTAAAGAGAAAAATCAGTTTTAGCAGTGGCTCAGATTCTGCTCATTTATACAAACACAAAGCTAAGCTATCTAGTGACTGTCCACTCCAGATCTACGTCAGACTGAGGAGAACCTCTCCTAATTCAAGCAAACTGAAAGACTAGGTTTGGCATTTTCATAGGAATCCAGTTGATCTAGGAATGTAATTTCCATTAATTTTCAGTGATTTCCACATGACTAAGTAACTTCAGGTACGTTTGAAAGGTCTATTGTTTTTGGACATCCCCTCACACTAGCCCATATTTGTGATGGCATTAACTTTGAACTCTCACTACAAAACAAATTAGACTGAGATCACACTTATGCTAGCTAAGTTGCCTAAGCTTGACCTATACTCAACCACATTTGTAGTCAAGAGAAACCTAGATAGCCATTCCAGCATTCATGATTTATTTATGGTAAGACATTGCTTAGGAGTGATAACAAATAAATAAACAGAAATTTTGCAAATGCAGTTGAAAAGTATTTAACATTGCTTGCTGCTGACCATAGGATGCCTAAATATTTACCTTAAGATCTAAAAGGTCTATACAGGGGCTATATATTCTCTGCAAAGAAGCTGTCAGTAGTAGCTTTGGTTTGACTAGGAGTAAGTTGACCCAGTCATACTGGTGGTACACATAACAATGTGCAGTACTACACCTCCACCTGGGTCTTCTGAGGGCTTTGCTTTAGTTCCCAGCACAGCAACCTGTCCATTTCCCATCCTTTCCAAGTCATTCCCAAATGCAGGCACTAGGACTGAGGCTTCAGTTTAGCCTATTCTCCACATTTACCAATACTGAGAACAGGCAGCACTTCGGCTTAGCTCTTGGTCCTGTATGATGAGATGGATCCTCTAACACACACCTGAGCTCAAGGTTTATGTATTTGCAGTTAGAAATCAGGTGAAGAGCAACATCTGAGTTAGTACTGAAGTGAGGACAAACTCAGATGTAGTAAGAATACAGCTTGTTAAAGAACATCTCCCATGAGGAAACAGCAGTAGGTAAGATGTAAACCACACATCATCTCTGCCACCAAGCCTCTCAATGTACTTTTTCAGAGCCTGATAAATAAATAGTAGCCTTATTAAGCAAGGAAAGTCTAAAGGCTTCTTGGCACCTAAATTGCACTAGTTTGCTGTGAACTAGTATAACTCAGTTAACCAAAGCAGTAAAAAAATCCTCATTAAAAACTTGCAAGCCCTAAGAAATACCTCAGTAACGGCACCTTAAAGTTCTCCTACTCATGCTTAAGCAAAAAAGAATGTATTTTCTTAGTTTCCCAGGGAGAAGCTCCCTGTTGTAACAAGTACGTTGAATCAAACCAGTTTATCCCAGTATAGTTTTGGTTGGTTGGGTTTTTTTCCTCCTGCTCCTTTAAGAAGTATGGGCAGGTATTTCTTGTTTGCTTTGCTGATGTGCATGTGTGTGTACCACATACTAAGTGAATGGTGAGGAGAGTTCTGAATGAGGATTTAGCCATTGGCCTGTATTCTCAATGCTCAGACCTATAGCAAAGCGCAGAACAGGGGTTTTCTAAACTTACGTTGCTCATCCACTGCTGTTGCAGCATCAGTAACAGTTCCCAGCCATACACTTTTGCACAGAGTGGCAGCACTCACACACTATTTTCATAAGATACTTGTACTCCTAATTGGAAACCCATAGCAGTTTTTACTGGTGTAAAGGCTCTATGGCTTCAATCTGAATGCTGTAGGTTAGCCACACCACCACAGAGCTCTCACCCAGCGAGGTGATCACTGCTCCCTGAGCACAGCACATTTCTGTTTCAGTCAGGGAAGTAGTTACTGAATTATGCCAAAATCTCTCAGACTTGGCAAGCCTTGTTCTGATTTCAGGCTCTTGCTCTATTTTTTTGGGGTCACTTGAAAGGTACCAAAGACAGAAACCCTGGCAGGGGTAAAAACAGTGAGCCACGAACAGCTGTAGTACACAAACAAAGGTCTAACTTCAGCAGCTACAGAGACCATGTCTGAGTTTTCAAACTACTTTTATAGACCATGCAGTTATGAAATCACCCCACTCCCTCTTCTCGTGTGGCTGCTATGTTTCTAAGCATCTGTGTCTTAGCAGGAGGTCATAGTTACCTAATGATTGTCTTATCTCTCTTGCAAAGTAAAGACAGTTGAAGTAGATCCACTCCATGAGCCTCCATTTGCAGCTCACTCCTCTGAGACCTCCCGTGGACAGACATCAGCCAAAGCTAAACTTGCCAAAGCTGCGTGTATGTGCTGCTATATAACAACTGCAGATGGCAGGACCTTACAACACTGGAAAGACCATAGCTGTCTCTCAAAATATGCAAATGCCTACAAGTTTAAGCAGGGAGTCGGGATGCAACTGAAGCATATATAGTTTCTATGGTGTTAATCCATCTAAGGGAGGAGCTGTTAGGTCCACAGAGAAGGCACAAGGAGCCAGCTGCTCCTTATTCAAGCCTGTTTGGTTGGTTTTTTTTCTACTTGCACTACAACAGCTGCAAGATGGTGCTGTCTAGGCTTGATGGAAAGGACAGGCCTATTTCTTGGTGGCATATTATTAGCATTATTAGCTATTCATTCATGGGGATTAAATAAATGTAAGGAGAGCTGGGGTTCTCCAAGATTTCACTTCTCCCTGGGCTCTCTCTCATGTAGCAGCTGTCCACCGTGACATGCCTGTTAGGAGGGAACAAGTGTAACCCTTTCAAGCTTTGTTCTGTGAAACCCCTCAGAACACGCTTGTCTGCTGGTAGGGACATATATCTAGAATTACCAAGATGATGGTCGCATCATGAAAGGAAGCTGGTGCAACTAGCAAGTTTCTGCATGTTGGTGCTGTCCCCACTTGTAACAGGTATCTAGACAGTCAGAAAATGGTGCTGGAATAATTTCTGTAGGAACAGCTTAGTAACTTTCTGCAGTGACCTGAAGCTTAAGATTGAGTTATGGCCAGGCTTGCTGGTGTGGATTTTTTGTCATATGTATTAATGTACATGTTGTCGGAAATATAATGTTATTTTATTTTTATGCTCTTCAGTAACTGCTACTCTGCATAAGGAAAATCCATGTCTCTCTGCCCTTGAGACTTAAATAAACATATAAATGTCCTGTTAACACATGCTGTGTTTCTTAATGTTTTATACCATTGTTTCCTTGATCTTGATCAAAAACCTGACAACTCGGTTTGGAAATTACATTCTGAAGCAAATGTGCTTACAGGATTTTGACTTGAGATCTCTGTGTGATCCTCCATGGAAAGAACTAATTAGTACAGGCATTCATCCTTCCTTGCTGATGTTGGAACATAAATGATGAACAGACAATGCAGGGATGCTGAAGTTCATGAAAACAGAAATACACCCACAAAAGTAACCAGTTGCTTTCCCTTTAAAGGCCCAAATTAAGAAGTTATGTAATGAAGGGAATAAGCTGAAATCTATAAAAGAATATAATGTTTATATAGCAATCATATGCTTAGAGATGTGCAGTTAAACTGGAAATGTGTACAATTCAGCTCCTTGAAGGCTTTTAGACGGAAGTCAACCTCCTGAAAAGTGTGAAGAATTTGAAGTGGCTGCTTAATGGATTATTTTTAAAAAAAGAAATTGTCTATTAAAGCCAAGCTGGGGATAACCACAGCCTCTGTCTTGTGTCCACAGGACCTGCTCTATGAATTATGCTGCTTCTACCAGCCATGTAGCAGAAGAGGTACAGACTTGATCAACAAAATCTGAATATTTCTGAACAAATAAAAGCTGCTGGTTTAAAAAGTGCAGAAATATGCCCCCTTCCTCCCATTTTGCAATATTTGGAGCACCATGAAATTAGGTCAGTGTTAAAGGAAATGGGAAGAGGTTTGCATTCCAGCTGCCCCTGTGTAGCAGGAGCTGCATGTCTGTGTACCAAAAGATCAAGGGCTTCCCCGTGTGTGCCCAGCACCAGGCATGGTGCTCAGCTCCAGCTCCAGGCACTCCCAGACCTGTTGACATTGCAAACCAAAGGGATTTTTCCACTGTTAGTTTTGTCACAGCGATTGTAATTGTCAGCATCTTATCAAAACAGTCTTTATAAAAGATACTAAGTCAACATTTAAGAGCATGAGGGAGAGAAATGTCATGAAGATTGCAAGACTAAAATTAAGTTCACAGCATTTATAATTAAGGAAAAGCTACCATAAAAAGAGATCTTGAGTGTTAAATATTTTTAAGCCATAGTAGCAAGAAAATTGGGAGAAAAGGCTGAAATGCCACCAGGCAAATTCTTGGTTAAAATGACAACAGTGGGGCCAATGCAGAGGACCAAGGAAGCACTGGGAGGCTGACTTCCCAGAATGAGTTTCAAGTTCATTTTTCTGGGTTATTCAGGTGACACTTCAGTCCCTTCTTAAACCTTGCCACAGGGTAACTTACCAAAGAGAAAAGACCAGTAAACTACACAAACTGTACTTGATAGAAGCGACTTAAGGTTGCATCAGATAACGAAGTGACCAGCTCCAGGGTGGATCACCAGTTAAGCTTGATACATACCCATAGGGGAAATAGTTTTAGACCCAGCACAGTCTCTGGGATGAGGGGTTATGTATTTCAATCTTGATCTACTTAAGGCATTATCCATAGTCTTTCAATCTCTTCTCTTTTTTGTTGGTTTTTGATTTGTGCACTGAGCATCACTGATAGCTGGTGGCACAGAGTTTTATGCCTCTTCAATTTTTATATAAAGTCCTAGAAATAAGCTTCATACATACAGATGCAGCCCATTGGTATTATGGTCAGGTGGGATAAAGGACTCATAAGAAAAAAGAATTTCTTAAAAAATTGAGACTACTATACATAGCAGAATAGAGAAATAAACATTAAACCACCACAAAAAAGTATTATTGGGTTTTAGTGGAAACACAGAAGTCAGTTGAGGGACTGAGTCTCAAAAGCAAGGCAACCATAAAAAAACAAATCAACAGAGGTACACTGAACTTGTGCTGAAGTTTTTCCTACATGCTAGATGCTGGCAATTTCAGTGAACTGATTCCTCCCTCTGTCTCCCATTTAAAAATATTTGCTGCAATAAAAAAAATCCTGCCTTATTCTCCTTTGTCAGGAGAAAGAAAGGTTACAGTCAATAGGTGTTTGCAGCACTCCCTGAGAGGACACAGTATTACCTTCTTTATTGTACCTCTTTCGAACCACTGCGTGATGCTGGATGGAAAATATTCCAAGGCTTTGTCAATGACAGTAAAATGAGACCTAAGCAAGGAAATGCAGCCTTCTTGTTTGGAAAAGTGCTACAGGAATATTCTTAGTTAAAAATGGAAAAAGCTAGATTTATGGAAACACATAACATTTTCAAGAATGAGTACTTCAAACACAGTGTCCTAGATTTGATGAGAATTTTCATGAAAAGGCTACTGAAGCCAGAAACTAGAGACCATTTTCTCTAATGCTGGTTGAAACAGACAAGAGTATCTCTTCCACAGAAACAAAGTTTTATTTTCTATAGACACTAGACCAGGAAGGATTTCCTCACTTCCTAGCAGTACATGATATTCTGTTGTAGACCAACAACAAGCTGAAGGGACAGGTAAGAAACAAAAGGAGAAAAGTTTTTATTTTCAGTGAGAATATTAAAGCTTTCCACATATCTGCCATTCTGGTAATGTCTTGGAAAACAAGACATGTCTTTCGAGAACACTGATATTAGAATTTCTGAACAGAAACAGGCCACCTAATACTATTCTTACAGTGGAAATAGC
This sequence comes from Urocolius indicus, assembly GCA_013401255.1. NCBI lineage: Eukaryota > Metazoa > Chordata > Aves > Coliiformes > Coliidae > Urocolius > Urocolius indicus. The sequence goes on along the minus strand of WBNH01010964.1, from coordinate 421,024 downwards.
CTGAAAGCAAATGAGTACACACAGGCTGGATATTGTTTAAAATAAAAGTATTATGCTTTCTAGTTTGTGCTTTGCAGTATAGTGGAGTGTATTTGAATAGTTCCCAGTGTGGACACTCTTCTATATTAACATTCATTTTTGGATAATCAGTTTTCTTCAAATGCAGAGTAGTTTGCCTTGATGTATATATACATCTGTACCCCCCCTCCACCCCCCCAGGTTATTTTTCTCCAGCAGTGTCCATACAGAGAACTATTCTGACATTTTTACTGTGGTAATTTACTACCTAATATAGACATGCTGTTAACTAATTTAGGAATTGAAAGAGATTCTAGAAATGCTTCATTTTGAGGGAAAACCAGTTTACAAGTGACACGTCTTTTGCATAAAGGAGTGTAGCCCATAGTCTGTGGCTTTGTCTCAATGTTAAACTATTGCATCAGTTCAGAAGAGAGACTGACAGTTGGCTAGTTATTTGCATTATTAAACATTGAAATGCAAAACAACAGGCAAAAAAGTAGGGCTATTGAAAAACAAAAGTAACTGTAATGCATTGAAGCATTTGAATTCAGAGCTTTCTCTGTTCCTGCTGCTGGCTTGCCAGGTTAACAGTGGACTATTTCTTGAGGGAAGAGGGTATAGGAAGGAAGGTGTTTAAACTTTGTCAGTGATGGAGAAATGGAAATTGGAAAAATATATGTTGTATTGAAGCAAAAGCTGTAAAAGGCAGAACAAGTGCACTTGTCCGCAGCACCCACTGAAGGAATACGTGAATCTTTCTGATAACTACTGCTGCCACCTGTGAAAAGAATCTGAATGTCCTTGGTGAAGCTGAATCCATAAGAGATGGTGAAAACATTATTTTCCTTCAGGTAATAGATCAAAAAAAACATACCAGAAAAATTCCACATCATTCCTGGAAATAAATCCTGGAGAAGATTTTTTGTTGGTTTTGCAGAAACTGAAGTAAATCATGTTTAGCACTTTTCACAGATTCAAGGAGCAAACAATTGCCTGCTGATAAGGTCAAGCCTCTGTTTAATATTTGTTGCCACTGAACTGGCAAGAATTCCTTTAGATAACTGTGTGCAATGAACTTCAAGAGTCAACAATTCCATATGCAAACTTCTAGGAACCATACGAGAAAGGGATATGCATCAAGCTGTCAGCAGACCACTTTGGTTTGGATATACAACCAGTTCTGATGAGCAGAGAATGGAAAATGTGGGGTGTTTTGTTACCACAGCTTTTTATGCAGCCAGGGAAAAAAAAAAGAAGTGAAGGAATTTGGTACAGTCCAACTTTCCATTGTCTGCACGAATCATGCAAGGTCACAGTTGACACGGTTACTAATGAAGTGCCAAAGTGGATGCACTCCAGCAGCACAGCTATAAGCAGCTGTAAGCTCTGGACTGACAGAGCTTGATGTCTTTTGCCAGTATAACCTCTGACAAAGATGTTCAGCTCTAGAAAAAGTAGCTAAAAAGTGCACACACTCCTGCAACAGACTAACAGCAGCAACTAGAAATCAGCAGAACGGATATGGTATCTTTGCTAACAATATTGACTATACCATGAAAATTTCACCTTTACTAGCATTCATGTACGCACAGGGGTAGCCTGAGCACATGAGTGTCTCTGGCTTGACAGCAATGCTCAGAGCAGATTTCATAGCAAGTGTACTGAAAACAGCTGTGGAAGGCTAGTTCTCAGACACAAGTTGGCCCAGCAGCAGTCAGAAGGCAGCATAGGTGCATATTGACCAGCAGTGTCCCCTGGCAGAAGACACAGAAGGAAGATGTACTGTTTTCTGGTACCCTTGCACTGTTGATCAGCAAGACACCGTGCAGGGGAATGGTGAAATGGGAAAAACAAAATACTCTTTCATTGTCTTCTCTCTTAGGTACCTCAAGACTATTTTCTAGAAAAGGCTGTCATTCTGTAAAAGAGTCAGAAGCACAGAAACACACATATCTGAGTGGCAGGAATAGCTGTTATGGTTTCCATACACATCTGCCCGTCTGACTGTTCACTTAAGATTTTTAAGAGGTATGAGCTGAACGGTAATAATTTACAGAATGGTAAACTGACATTGATTTTAGCTTTCCCTATTATGTCAGCTATAATTTGTAATGGTTTGGGAGCTCTTCAAATAACTGAGCCTTCCTGCATGGAGTCAATCTGGAATCTCTGTGGAAAAGAGAACATAGGCAAGCCGAGGATAGAAATGATCAGACCTCTCCCTAGGTAGGCCACCCGCCTAAGAATTATAGTCTCAAAAGTCAAGCCTAAAAAGTACAGCCATTTCTTTCTAGGGAAAAAGAATTCAGATGCCACTTTTGTGGCATGCTGGAGCAAAGAGGTGGGAAGGGAAGTGAGCACTTTGCTCCTACTTCAGAAAATCTATGGAAAGGAAGAAATGGGATCTTGGTTCTGGATATTATCCACCATTAGAAGAACATCTGCCTGTTCTGTACCGCTATGTCCCCAGTCTGAGAAGAGAACATTGATGCTCTGCAGCACATTTCCCCTCTCACAGTACTTCTGAGGCAGGTAGCTATGTGTTAAACCATAAAAGATCTTGCTGTGGATCCATGTACGGTTCTTCATCATGTGCTTTTTAAAAAACACAGCTTGAGCAATGTGCATTTAGGACCATTAAATGTGTTGGCATGAGAGTGTGCAACCCCAAGAAGCGATTAGAAAGCCTGTTTGCTGAAATAGGTGTGGAAAAACATTTGTTCTTGAGAACTGAAATCTATTATCAGTGGCTTGTGACCTTGTAACAGTAACAGATAAGGAAGCTTTGAAAAAGTATCATATTCATAAAAATATCTGAACTAAAGCCATATCACACCGTCCTGCTGTATGACTCCCTTTTTTTGCACTATGGTATGCTTGATGATCACTAGACCTTGTGCTCTTCAGTTTACAAACACAGAGTAAATTTTATGAGCTTTAAGCCATGATCATTGCCCACAATGTTTAGACCAAACAACTGCCTGAGTCCCAGATTTTTTGCCATCTTGCCCTAGTACATGAAGCAAAAGCCCTTGCCCCCTGCACTATGGCAGCTATGTAGATGGAAAATGCAGATGCATATACAGATGTGGCTGAGCATTAGACACTTGAATATCCAGTTTTGAACATATTTTACTCAAATTTACTTTTGTCTTTGTACAGAAACCATAATGGGAGATAATAAAGGGAAGGTTAGCTAGTACTTCATGTTTTCCTTCAAATAACTACCTCTAAACAAGCTGAGTTAAACTGATCAAACTTGGTATTAACTGACCAAGCTCTTACTGTAGTCAAAAAATGTGAGACAATCAAGTTCACTCAAATTTCAGCTCATCCCATCTTTTGAGTTGGCAACTACTGTAACTCACTGAAGAAGGATACACTGGAAGATTCTCAGGGTCACTTGAAAACAAGAATTAACTGCAGTGAAAAGAGTTCTATCTGTGCCAAAGTCTAAACTGAATACACATGAAATTTAGGCTACAGCAGACCACAGTTTTATAAATTGCCCTGATCTTTACAGTATAGTCAACTAAACCATTAGTGGCAAATACTCTCTGATCTGGCATTCTTAAAGATAAATTTATTTTTCCTGTGTCTAACTGAGATTCAGCAATCTTGTTTCCCCTTTCAGCTCTCAGTGTTATCATAGCAAACGTCTTTTTTTTTTTTTCCTAAAAAAGAAAATGCAGCTATCCAAAACCTAAGAGATCTATGTGAATACAGCCAAAAAACCCCTAATGTTTAAGTTGAGCAGCTTGGCAATCATAGTTTCAGCAAATTTATTTATTATCCTTGCTTTATAAGTAGCAATAGTTCACTTCTTAAAACCTCATCAGCTTTTGACCTTGTTCTAAATTCTCATCAACTCTATCTCTTTAAAGAAGAGTGTTCTTTTTTATTATCTGGAGTTTTGTATCGCTGCTCATTTTTAACAGTGCATCCTGCTGATATATTGAGTCAAGATCAAAAATCAGTCAATTTTCTATCTGAATATCTTAGTAGCTCATCTGACTTCAGCCACTGGTCTAAGTCATTCATATCAAGCTTTTATATCTTGCTTGGTTTTTATGTGCATTGTATTTCATTAAAATTATAAGTCCTCCTACCACAGATCTCAAATAAAGATGTCATGCAGATACAAGAAGTAAATGCATTTAATTGTTTCAAAATATCATATATCATTGGGAAAGCTGAACACATAATAAGCTGTTGCATCAGGTACTCATCACACTGAATCCCTGGACCTTTTAAGCTTTCGCCAGTTGCTATAGGTTGTGCCAGTAGCTCTGTCCTTAAACTTGCTGTCGAGCATCCTGGGCACAATTGTTTCCCTTACCTTCACAGAAGTAGGATCCTAGCTGGTACTCTGCTACTCTCAGGTAGCTTAAGAACTCAGTTTCCCAGGGCTCTAACCCTCTGAGCACTTAGGGTTTTCTGTCAACCTCTTTGAGAATATACGGTCACCAAAGCAAAAAGGCACCCAGGATTTGAAAGAGCTCCAAAATACCATCACATTCACTTATTTAAATCTATATGCCTAACCTGTCACTAGTTGTTTGCATTTATATATGTCAGCTACTTTGTTTTGTTCTTTGGCATCACCAACTTTGTAGAGTCAAGGCCCTGCTGGAAGTGACCTTTGCACCTCAATAATGGAAACTCCTCTTTTTCCCTATGCCACCAGTTTTTTCAAGCTTTTGCTAATCAAACTGTACTTCACCATGAACACACAACTCTCTCATTTCTCTCATCTACAGACACTTGCTGTATCTGTGATTCCTTTGATTCAACTCTTTATGGTTACCCTGTCCAGATAACATTTCAGCCTTGCTTGGATGTTGTCAATTTACCAAACTCCCTCCTATACGTTGCATTTTCTCCATTCTTGCATCTGACTGCTTTAGTTCAGCCCCAGTCATTCTTTGCTCACTTTGAAAGGGAATCAGTTTGAAGCTGGCCTTTTAGCAGTGTTTTGATAAATAGAATATGACTTGCGTTTCACACTTAATGCAATTTAGGAGGCAGCAGTTTGAGATATTAGAAAGCTTGGCAATAAAATGCCAATTAGCTGTGACTTTACACAGTGTATAAACACAGTGTTTGAAATACACAACACTCTCCTGTTATTCCCTGTTATTGAATTGTATCCATTTAATCCCATTATGCTCTCTTGATAAAGAGATTATGCAGTCCTTTCCTTGCCTGTCCACTCCATGGTTCTCAGGTGGATTTTACAGGCTCTTCTTAATACCACACTGCTCTAACCAGCTGCTCTGCTACCAAAACCAGCTCATTTAAAGCAAATTCTGTGATATATCTATACTGTAAGTATACACAACAGCTATGAAGCTGAGGCATATCTAGTGATGAAAGAAATTTTCTGCAAGGGAAATTCCAAAGGATATTATACAATTTTTTTAAAGAGTATGGTGAAATACTGGAACAGGCTGGTCATTGTGGAATCTCCATCCATGGATCAAGAGTTGAGTTGGACATCTGTGGCCAGTGGGATTCCATAGGGATCAGTTCATGGGGGCCAGTCTTATTCAACATCTTCATCAACGACCTGGATGAGGGGACAGAGTGACCCTCAGCAAGTTCTCTGATGGCACCAAACTGAGAGGACTGTCTGTGAGTCACCAGAGGCTGTGCTGCCATTCAGCCAGATCTGGACAGGCTGAGAGCTGGGCAGAGAGGAACCTTATGAAGTTCAACTTGTCCTGCACCTGAGGTGGAACAACTTGTATACCCTCATGGCCAAGAAGGCCAATGGGTATCTTGGGGTACATTAAGAAGAGTGTTGGCAGCAAGTTGAGGCATGGTTCTCCCTTTCTACTCTGCCCTGGTGAGGCCTCATCTGGAGTCCTTTGTTCAGTTCTGGGCTCCTCAGTTCAAGAAGGACAGGGAACTCTGGAGAGAGGCCAGCACAGGGCCACCAAGATGATGAGAAGACTGGAGCATGTCTCTGAAAAGGAAAGGCTGTGAGACCTGGGGCTTTCTAGCCTGGAGAAGAGAAGGCTGAGGAGGGACCTTATCAATTCTCATATCTCTAAAGGGTGGGTGCAAGGAGGATGGGCCAGTCTTTTTTCTGCGGTGCCCAATGACAGAACAAGAGGTGACAAGCACAACCTGGAACACAGGAAGTTCCACTTGAACAGGAGGAGAAAATTCTGTCCTGTGAGGGTGAGGGAGCCCTGGCCCAGGCTGCCCAGGGAGTGTGAGGTAGCTCCTTCTCAGGAGGTTTCCAAACCAACCTGGACATGTTCCTGTGCCCCCTGAGCGAGGGGAACTGGCTTTAGCAGGGGCTTGGGTTGCAGGAGCTCTAGAGGTCCATTCCAAGCCCACCATTCTGGGATTCTGTCAAATTCACCAGGAAAAGAGTTATATGAATTTTTTTCCTATTTGCCTGGTTTTTTTTAAAGTGTTTTCAACTAAAATAGTGGAGACTATTCCCACTTTATTTCAACTAAAAGAGTAGGAGACATTTAGTGACTCTAACTAGACACCCTGTTTAGGCATGCTGCATCAACCTTCTATTTTGATTGTACCATAAACTTAGGTGTCTGAACATAGATGCTGACAACTGCTGCTGAGATACATTAACAGCCTAAAGCAGATGTAAAAAATATTCCACTAACTCCATGCTAAACTGTCATATTTCAGACTATATCTGTTACACAATCAATTTAAAATTGTACCTGATGCTATAACATCCTGAAATATACTTATATCCAAGCCCACTTACATGCAATATGAAAAGGGCCCTTCAGGAGACACAACATACTTAAAGGAATGGCCAGTATCTTTCCCAATAAGCAAACCTTGCTGTTACCATCCCATTTTTTTTCCCCCCTTCTATTTTCTCCAATGGCTTTTCAATGTTTTCCCAAAAGACTCTCCTTCTGAAAAATGAAAATTACAACATAGAACCTTTTGTTTTGAGGCAGAAACCTCTCCTTCATACCTGGCAGTCAGTAATATTAAATGTTGCTGCCATAAAGAAGGTGGTAAAATTCTTCATTCATGGGAGTTTTGTTGATTTAATGGCACTTTTATAAGTGTAGAATTTCCTTATGCTTAAGCCATAGTTTGCATTCAAGGTTTCTTCCTTACCTCCACCCCTGCCTCCTAAGCTTATTTTTGGTTTAAATCAAAGACTTTTTTGTACATATAAGCCAGAGATCTGAGAAGTGTTTTACATGGGCATAAATACTTATAGTTTCGACCAGCTCACAGAACATTGGTTTGTTACACTGCCTTTGAACACTTGGGATTTGGAGTTATTCTGTTGAGTGCTGACAGTGGAAGACAATCAGAAGAAGTCGCACTGGAAGTCTGGTGGAAGAAAGAAAGAAGATCAGTATAACCTTCTTTACATGTAAATAGTTTGCTATGGTGTAGGGAAAAAAACGCTGTTTTTACTATAATCATTCAATGAATTTTGAATAAGGGTGCCCTGAACTTTTAGAAAAGGTCTTTCCTAATGCAAGGGAAACCCTTCAGTTAAGAAGAAAATACTTCTGACTTCTAACTGGATCTTTGGAGCAAGGGGACAGCTTAAAAGCTGGGTTATCTTTTAATTTATCAGAGTTTACACTGGACTGTTGCTATGTAAATCCCTGTAGAAAACATCCTCTATCCTAGTACTAACTGCCCTTATTCAAGGGCACTGTAGTTTATCAAAGCTAATTTTTAACTGCAGCCATTACATTCTTATGCTTACTAGTTGATGAAAAAACTATTTCACTGTGAGGGTGAGGGGGCCCTGGCCCAGGCTGCCCATAGAGGTTGTGGATTCTCCTTCCTTGGAGCTCTTCAAGACCCACCTGGACATGGTTCCTGTGTGACCTGATCTAGGTGAACCTTCTTCTGCAGGGGGATTGGACTAGATCTCTAAAGGTCCCTTCCAACCCCTACCATTCTATGATTCTAAGAAAAACCCACTGGTCTGTCCCCTAAATTACCAGTTCTTGGTAGAGAAGACAAGACAGAAACACATGAAAGTCAAACTTTGGAGTAGAAAGTCAGATTTCAGCAGATACCATTGTTGACAAGTCTTTCTTCCCTCATCGTGCTCAAACCACTCTCAACTTCCTGTATTAATCTGACTTGAGAACCATCCTTGCAGAAAGACATAGATCAAGGAGGAGGAAGGCAGCAGAAGAGCACAAACTTGGAGCTTAGTGACAAGAGTGACTGAGACACATTGGAAACTCTGTAATTTCTTCTTTGAGAAGATGGAGAAGTTGCTGCAGCTTCGGAGATGGTCTGTGCTCATGAAAGCAGAGCAGCAGTTGCAGATCCTGAAACAACATCTGATATTTTCTTAAACTGACATTTCACTTTATAATTTTGTAAATCCATTATCTTTTCCATGTTAAACTGGGTTTCAGAAAGAAAAGAACCTTATGTTTACAAAGTAAAATATTTGAAACTTAAAAAATACTAGAAAGAAAGGTTGCTTGTGTAATTTCAATGCTGAATTACATAATCACATGTACTTCTAATCACAGAGATACATTTTAAACAGCACACAGAAAGGACAATGCCTATGGAAGGGATATCTCTTTAATAGTTTTAATCTTCCTCATTATGGTGAAAGACCTTATTTACTGAACATTATTCCCATTTTGATCTGAAGGGAAAAATAAAAATGCCTTTTTGAAATTTCTGTTATTCCTTATTTTCAAATAATAAAAAGTATTTGTATACATGAACAAAATGGCTTCACGTGCACATCTGAGATGACTAGGGACATTACCTATATTACTGAAAAGATCTGAGAAACATCCACAGTAAGGTAAAACCACATCACCTAATAGCAAATGTCCATTTTTTTAATGACAAAGGCCTATCTTTCGGAACATTTCTGAGTTGCAAATATATTTCCTAACAATATTAGCATGATTGTTAAGACTAAACAACAATTCTGTAATTGACTCTCAAAATTCCAGCTAGCCACTTAGAAAGAATGGAACATACATTTAGTTGTTATGTAAAGAACTAGGTCAAGCAATAATCTGTGCAGTTTCTAACACTGAAGTATTTGACTTCTCAAGCTTAATAATATTTTTAATAGGGCATGTATATAGCATTATACAAGGACTCTTATTGACCAATTACATGATGCTACCAGACATCCACTATCCAGAAAAAAAAAAATTGAAATAATATCCAGAGACTTCAGTGCAAAAAGTTTGTGGCATTCTCATTCAAAAGTTTCAAATTAACTTTGCTGTTACTCTACTTTTCATCAGAGTTAGAGGGCATCTCTTAGGAAAGTGCAGGAGCTATGATGGTATGTGACTCGATGTTTGGATTATTATATTTGGTTTCGTACAGTATTCCCCTGTAAGAAAATAACTCAAAATGTCCTCTGAAACTAATGGCTATGTTCATATTACCATTCAAGAGGGATCTGGGAACAATCCCAGAATCACAGAGAATCACAGCGTGGTAGGGGTTAGAAGGAATCTCTAGGGATCATCCAGCCTAATCCCCTGCTAAAGCAGGTTCCCCTCTGAGGGGGCACAGGAATGTGTCCAGGTGGGTTTGGAATCCTCCAGAGAAGAAGACTCTACATTCTCTGTGGGCAGTCTCATGTGAGGGATTTATTTCTGATGTACAATCTACTTCTTTTTGTCTGGTCATCATTCTGATTGCCAGTCTGATTCCTAGGTGAACTCCTGGATGAGTTACTAAGTGCCTTGAGGGACCCTGAGTCCCGGAGGGCCCTAGCACACTACTATTGATCATGCATCACATTTTGCTGCCTGAAGACAAAACCAAATCTAACTTGAAGGCTCTAAGCAAAAACACCCCAAACCTTAAATTACTCAATGTCCAAGTAAATTCATGCAATTGTTCACAATTCTCAGACTCCCCTCCTAAATATCTTCCGTGAGTTTGCGAGCTTCATGGCCCACATCCTGATTAGAAGTTGTTAAGAGTGTCAGTAACATCATCATCACCATCATCAGTACGAAAGCATCAATAAAATTGGCTGTTATCTCATGAGTCTGCTCTGTAAGCATTTCTTACTGTGAGAACTTTGCAAGAATGCTCCTTAAAATCATTGGCCTTAGCTTCTTTATGAATGAGATTCCAAGTCAACAGCTACTTGATGAAGGTGAAAATGAAGCAAGTACTAGATATGAATACTTGCTTGAGGAAAACACTTGATAAATGACATCCAGATGCAAGTGCCACAGGAAAAAAGTTCTCTCTACTATCACCACAGATTATGAATCAGCTGCCTAGCAGTATCCAAGACATGAATCCCAATCAGGAACCTAGCCTTCAGGACAGGTAGAGGTCAGTGATCTCACTAAATCTGGAGTCCTTCATGCTTTTGAGTACTACAGAAAAAATGCTTCCTACAAGTTTTAAACACTAAAGGAATACGAGATGAGGCTATAGAAATCTTAAGACTACAAATATAGAGGGTTATGTTTCCTTTTCCTGAATGTTTTTGGGATTAGAGAATTAGTATCCATTCAACAAAAAATAAGACAAAAGTAAAATGCACAAAGCAAAAAAAACCCCCATAATACTAGTTCTAAACGTGTTCCATATAACTTTTACTTTGCTTGGTGTACATTTCTGAGTTTCACAATTACAAATACTGCATTGCTGCTCAAAAATGATTGAAATAATATGGATTCTGTGCCCAAAAATATATCACAGAAATTTGTTAAATAAAAAACGCAAATGGAAGCCACAGATTTTTGCACCTAGAGCTCATCAATTCCAGGAAGCCAGACAGACTTCAGTATTATTTGGATTACTAGGAAAACTTTAGAAATTTGGACATTTCAATGCCTTGTGTATTTTAAAGAAATACAATCACAGTACTGTGAATATTAGTATTTTGATTCTGGACATTTTATTAAAGATGTAAATACTATTAAAACCATAATATTGACACAGGTTTTTAAGTGCTTTTCTTCAGATAAGCATATTTATAGGAAAGCATGAGTATGGAAAATATTCCCTGCTGTCCTTGAAACAATCGATAAATTAATGTAATAAGACCAGACGAGCATACTTGTAATTCTGAGGACAGCTAAGGCATTGGAATTCTGCAGCTTGGTTACACTGTTGCCTCGGGCAAGTAATTTAACCTCTCTCCTTTCTTAGTTTTCCTACTGGTAAAATAGGAATAGCTTACTTCAAAAACATGTTGCAAACGTTACCAAGAACAAATGTTATCACAATTATTGAGGTAGGTAGGGTATTGTCAGTATACAGTGAAACATCCTCGTGGTGCTGGGACAACCTGGCAATCACGAAATGGAAGATTCAGCGTTGTTAATACAGTGAGATTAGAAAGGTCATAACACTGCAAGCTGGCATTACTGCCGTATTTGGCATCAGGCAAGATTGCCTCCATAGCACATTCGCTTCACTGAATATTGATTTGGCTTCTCCGATTACAAACAGAACCTAAACTGATTAGAAAACAATTAGGAGAAAATCGATATGAAAGGGTTTCTTTTTTCTCTTTTTTCTTCTTGGCCAGTTAACTTGACGTGGCATGAATGAATCTGACTGTAACTTTGCCACTGACTTGCAAAAGCAGTCAACAAGACCATAAGTTATCTTTGCTGATTCAACCATTAACTATGAAAATAAAAGTCTTTATTTATTCTATTTTGTGAAAACCTCTCCCATCTTTAGTTGTCTTGGAAAAGATTTAGAAAAAAACTAGGTATGGCTTCTGAAGAAAACAGTCCCTTCTTGCATCTGACCTTTGTGCAATCTTGCTGAAGCTATACTGCTTAGAGCAGTCTTGTTTGTCCCTTTAATCGCTTGCTTAAACACCAGCATAACAGTGTAATGGCAAAGCTGCTGTGGATTTGCAATAACTGCCTGATCTGAAAAAGACTCTAATTGTGATGAACACTAAAAAAAGATTTGCTTTTAAATTTTATCACCAGGAACTAATGCTTAGTGCTATTCCACTCACAGTTTGTATGTACTCACATGCTATATGAACAATTTCTCTGGACAAATAATGCTTTTTTTGTTCTGTGAACAGCAAAACTAATAAAGCCAGGGTTTGTACAGATTCGTACACTATGTTCCTGAATTCACCCCCGCTACACGTAACTCCCATGTTTTCACCATGCTCCCAGTGCCTCCCTCACATCTTGTATCTGCAGTTACACAACATTCAAGCTATACCAGGGATGACTCATCATCTCTAACTACTATATATATCAGAATAGATAAGAATATGCATGTGTAGGTCTATATATAACCGGATCTATCAGAATATTTCATATTCTATTTAAGAATGTGCATATATCACTGTAGGAGAATTCAACCCACCCAGCTTTCTTGCATAAGTCAGCAGTTTGTCTCTTCCCTATGTGCAGCTAAGAATTTTTCACAAAACTTGTGAGAACCTCCTGTCTTTGGAAACCCTGCTCATCTATAAAACTTAATTGAAATTGCAACAGAAACAAAAAGAAACAGCCTAATGTTAAAAACCAACGTCTAGATAGACACATAACATAGCTGGTTTATTCTGCTGTTATGGATCAAAACAGACAGAAACCCAAACAAACTAGTCTGTTGCAAGACGTTGCAGCTGTTACTTATCACCAGGCCATAAATGCTATTTGCCATGCCTTGGACGTTTGGCATCAATATTTCCTTTAACTTGAGAAACTGCTAAGTTCCATTGCTACAACGGAGGGAAGGAGAAGAAAATGAAATCTTTAGGTTGCAATTTTAAGGCACTACTAGCAGCTAGCTCTCAATCCCTTCCTTAGTCAATATGTAGACATTATTTTGATAGAGGTATCTTGCAAAGAGGGTTCAATGGTTCATATGATGTCAAAGATTGAGGGATAACTTCTGAGGGCCAATAAGATGGAGAATTCTGTCTCTCTAGTCCAGAGGAATTTAAGAAAATCATTAAAACAAATATTTATTTGGCATGCTAGGAGGGCTAGCACAAGAATATAGGACACAAGAATCTAGAGATCTTAGAGTCCACTACTTTGTACTTGACTGTGGGAAAACACTCTCCCCCATTAACAGCTTGTGTATTTAGGTACCTGTTTTATCAGCTCTGTTACCATGAATCAGCTTTTTACCCTGTATTTTATCCATAAGTTAGTAAAAACATCTTTCAGATGTTATGAAAAGCTGGTAGTTTTTTCACAGCTTACATTTTAACTGGTTCACTCAAAAAGCTGGGCTCGTTTGCTCAGCTGCAGTAAGCCAGGAGATGGCCTCTACATGTCACACATTCTCCTATGCAATCAAGAAAAAGGACTCTCATTTGGCAGTGTAAGTATTTTTTGATTAAAAATACTGTATAGATACTATTTTGTTAGAGCTTTGTGTACCACTAATGTTTTATGCTGTGATGAAAGACTTTTCTTCTTATTTGACTGAAGAAGTATCTGTTGCACATGAAGCTTAGATCTGTGATGCCCTTAGTTGTTTCTTTACTTTTCTGTTCCTAAATTTTGTGGGTGATATAAGTACATAACTGTCACTTAGCAACCTTGAACAATTCTCAAGAAAAAGCATTAGCTTGTAATTATAGGCAAAGGTCCTTATTCCCTTTAGCCCTTTTGACTAGCATTTATTCATTCTGCCTCCCTGTTCTATATCCTAAGGCTACCAACTTAAGCTTTTTAGATCATCTCCCTATGTATGCCACTGGTTTATTTTCCTTTTAATTTCATTTTTAAAACAAAATGTCTCCAAACCACATTTTTGGTCCCCACTGAGAGTCACCTGCAGAACAAAGTTCAGTCACACTACAATTTTCTTGATCACTTTTATTCTTATGTCGAAGAAAATTGAGACAGCATTCAATTCAAAACACATTTAAAGAGTATTTGGAGACGAGAAGCCAAGGTTTCTTGAAGTTACAGTACTCTAAGCCACTACTGGCAAATACTCTTTGGACGAATGCTTCTTAAATTCTCTCAGGGCATGCAGCTCTGAGGAAAAAGAAGGAAAATAACATGGCCAAGACAAAGCAGCATTGCTGGCTGCTGTAAGTAACTTAGGATGGTAGCTCACAAAAAATGAGAGAGGAGCACAGTGAGAAAAAGGAGAGACAGGAATCATTAACATTTTTGTGATTTAAGTGGTTTAGACCATTACCTTGAAGATTTACATTTTCCACTCATCATAGAGAAAAATGGAAGCTATTTTGACTGAAAGAAAGTACAGTCACGTAATGAATTGCTGCTTAAGGATAATGGCAATACTGCAATGTGTGTTCCATAAATAAAGTATTCTCCAATTAAACAAAGACATCTCATTCCTTCATCCACCAAACACAGAATAGAAAGTAGGCATAAAAAAAGTTGCTTGTTGTCATCTAACCTAGATCTAAAGTGTGTATGTAACCTAAACCCCTAATCAGCCAAATACAACCTGCTGACACAGATTGTTGCCAGGAAAAACTTCTCTTGGTCTTTTAGGTTGTCCAGATTTAAAGGCAACAGATGACACATTCCTTCCTTCATAATAGTTTGCTTGAAAGATTTTAAACCTATGTGGAAATATTCTTTGACTGTCATGAGGTTTGTCCCTCCATTGCAGGGCAAATGCTCTGCGTGGTGACTGTGAATATTTAGACATAAAAGCACAGGGGCAAAAGGGCAGAATCACATCATCTCAACTATTATTTTTATAAAGGGAGCTCAGGGAGGCAGACACCGTTTTTCAAACCCAGATAATGATGACACAGGTCCTGCTGCTTTACAGTGTGCTTCTAGTGCTCTTTCAGAATGTATTTTTTTTGCAAAGATGTCAATGAAATGGCAAAAAGTGAAGCTGAATAAAAACACTTCTGGGATACTTTTAAAAATGCTAAGTAGATGAAAACTCAAGCTTTCATTCTTTCTAAGCTTAAGTATTTTTTTCTTTTGCTTCACCTCTCAAAATGGTGTCAGAAATATTTGGGATATATCCCTTCATACTATACTCTTCTCACCTTGGTTTCCAGAACATAAGAGGTGGCGTTTGTTAAAAAGATGTTAACTAGAACTGAGAATGTAGCCTGAGATGACCACGCTAACCATTTTAGCATGCTAAGTATGCTGCTGCATACCTTCAGCCACTTCTGGAGAGGCTTGAGAGGCATAACAATAAGTATGAACTCTGCAATAAAGACTTCATTGAAAGCATGGAACTTGTGATGCTCTCATGTAAAAGCACATCATCACTATTATACATTGTCTGTTAGATTTCCAGGTTGGAACAAGAAAATGTTACTTCTTTGGATTGTAATGGCAAATGTAAGAGCAACAGCAGAATACAGAAGCAGTAATGTTTTTGCAAGAGTGTGAAAGAACAAGGGGATGAATGCTTCAACAAATAATGACTCAGCTTTCAAACATTTGAATGTGAAAGGTGTCCTGCAATTTTGATAAGTGGAGCTTATTTGTTAGTTTTATTTATTTTATGGTTTTATTTACTAACAATCTTAGAGAAGAATTTGAATGTGAGCCATATAACAAGGGCTGTTAATGAAAGCCTGGAACACCTGGAGCTGTTTAGCTGGGAGAAGAGAAGGCTGAGGAAGGACCTTATCAGTGCTTATAAATATCTAATGGGGGGGGTGTCAGGAGGATGAGACCAATCTTTTTTCTGTCGTGCTCAGTGACAGGACAAGGGGTGACAAGCACAACCTGGAACACAGGAAGTTCCACTTGAACAGGAGGGAAAACTTCTCTCCTGTGAGGGTGAGGGAGCCCTGGCCCAGGCTGCCCAGGGAGGGTGTGGAGGCTCCTTCTCAGGAGGTTTCCAAACCTGCCTGGACACGTTCCTGTGCCCCCTGAGCAAGGGGAACCTGCTTTAGCAGGGGCTTGGGCTAGAGGTCCAATACCCACTATTATGTGAATGAAAACTGTGATTTATGAGACACAATATGAACTTTACCTTAAAGGGCTGCTGTAACGTACTAGACTGCAAAAAATTTGGTAAACATATTGAGTAAGTGATCTTGGCCTAGTTCTGCAGCCTTGAACCTCCAGTGACAGGCTCCACAGAGCAGTACTTATTTTCTCGTGAGGATGATCTGAGCTTTTAAGCTCTTCAGTGTATTTTCATCCATGAGATTGCCTCACTGCTGAGTTTTGAGGCTTTCTGGGATAGGCATAACACTGAACTGCAGACTACATATGCAGATCTAGTTGAACTCAGAATACCAACGTTAAGCATTTGGTCCCATTCTCTCTCTCTCCAAATAACATAGCTTCTTTGATGGCAATTCTGTACATCTGCCTGATCCCTACAGACACATAGAAGAAGCATTTGTGCATCCCAGTATGGGATTTAGCATTAAGAGACAAATAGCTTTGTGCGTACAGAGCAGTGGAAATTGGCAGCAGGCAATGTCTGAGGAGCCAAGAAAATAAATGTTTCATAACTACCGCTTCTTCCCCTCCAAAGACTTTCAGGGACTTTGGATGCTCTGCAGCGTAAATGAGAAGCTAAAAGTTCCAAATCAAGCATATAAAGAGGAAAACACTCAAACTGCTTATACACTCTTTCATTATTCGAGTAGCTCACATGTTCTTCCATCACTCAAATAGCTCTTGTATTTGCTGTAGAGCCTGAGTAGTGTTCACCAAACCATATGACTTGATTAGCTGATCATACATGACAATACATTTGAAATGCCCTACTAACTGTCAGTCTGCGAGGTTTATGTGGTCTCTTTAAACTGACTTCTGCAACTACTTTCTCAGTATCCAAGTAGAGGTGGAAGTTCATAAACCATTCAAGGCTTTTGAAGTTGTAGCATAGGTTAATAAAACATGAAGAAATCGGCTTACTATAGCTGTTCCCAGGGAGCAGCTTCTCTGTGCTTTCTGAAAATCTGGAAGGCTAACAGCCGTGGGCAACAGCAAAGTGCTCAAGAGCCTGATGAAGCCTACAGGAAGTGGTTTTGGTATTTTGGTAGGATGCTTTCCCTCTCTTTCAGTAGTGGGCCTGTGCTCTCTCCTTGCTATGCAGCACCATGACCATTTGTGATTATTGAAATCACCATAAGGTAACCCAAAGATGCTATATCATAAGCAAATTCTACTCAGGAAGGTGTACTTCACATTCTTCTGTTTTCCTTCCCACAGCTCAACCTCTCCATATTCCTTTGCTTCTTCCATTATCCGCTGTTTATGGTACAGCTGACTACCCCATCCTCAGACAACTTTTCTAAGACTGACTTCCCCAAAATGTCTTTGTCAGGGTCCACACAATGTTTGCCATCTGTGCTCTGAGACAAAGACACTTCTGTGCAATTCATATTGCACAGAAACTAATTCTACTTACTTGCCAAGAAGTAAGCCTCAAAAGATCACTGGACTGATTTAATACTGCCACAGACTTGTCCATTGCTATTGTCAGTTATTGTCTTGAGAGGAAAGAGTCCATATTTATCACATCCTTCCAGCATTATCTTTGATTTTTAAATTTCTTTTAGTAGAAACTCTTCATTACCTTCATTGCAGATGAGAAACATGAGACAACAGAGCCATGACACTATGGAAAAGGTCTAAAAACTCTGGCTTCCTTCTCCCCAGCATCCTTGATCACTCAGACAAGTACTTGTTGGTCATGATGGATAGAGTGATAGGACCTGCTAGCTGAAGCAGGCAGGCTGCATGAAGCATCTGAACAGCCTGGAGGCCTGTTCACACATTTCCCTCTTGGCTGAAGAAAGAATTTTGCTTTTGGATGGCTTTGACATGTCTCTGATATTTACAAATCACTCCATTTAGATTGGTTTCTGGCTGTTCTGCTGCACCTGGTCCAATACAATATGCTATTTAAACGTATGACCTTGAGCTGAAAGGAACATGTGCCTTCCCTGTACCAAGAGTGCAGTGCAAGTGGAAAATGTACATGCAGGGAACTGCTCTTTAGCCTAAACATACACACACAACCACCCCAGCATATTTTCCCTGCATCTCGGCTTCTGCTAGTTCTGAAGGTAGTGAGGATTCCTGGGGCATTTAGGGAGCTTATTCTACCAGCTCCTCCCGGTGGTGAGAAGGAAGTAGAGCACAACACACCTTGCTCTGGATGTTGGAGGAAAACAATCAAATTTTATCTCCACAAGATTCTGTGGGCAGTATCTCAGACACTTGAACTGCCCCTTCACAAGACACTTCTGACTGTAGCCTCAACAAATTAAATGCTCAAAATAAAGACCTGAAAACCCTCAAATATGATGTGTTCCACCACAACTTGTCAAATCTTATTCAGCATGGACTTGTGCAGCTCTCAGTGGAGGTCTCTTTCCTTAGCAAGTGATGCTACACACTGGATAGGATCAGCCACCCTGATCTCTCACCTGCTGCATGTTCTTAGCAAAATCTTGAAGGAGTAGGGAAATGAAAATACTATAACACTCTTTGATATTCCTAAGTCAGCAGAACATCCAATTGGAAGAGGCTGTGCTGGAAGGTACCATTTGCTCTTACAGTAGAGCCCTTCCATTTTCAAGCAACTAAAAGTACAGGACAAGTCCTTCCATAATGGCAATAAAGATATTTGAGAGATCTGCTAAGAGAAAATCCTTCCTCTGCATGCAGAATCTTAACAGCCAGTAAATTTATCAGTGATGAAGTGGCTGCACTGTATCCTACACATTTTTCCTATTCAAATTCATCCTTTCTACCTCTACAAAGAGTGTTTTTTTTTTCTGCCAGCCATTCGGTTTCATGCTGCTGCAATGCAAAAGCGAAAATACTACTGAATGGCAGAAGTGATTTATGAGAGGTTTTTCTATGAAAAAAACAATGATCCAATTAAAAAGACCAGTGATGGATGTGTGGTTAAAGATATTCCCAAATTTAGTGTCCTTTGACTTCTCTTGGCTACCACATTTGGCAGCTAAACAACAAAAACAAACCCTTCATCCAGGCTAATGGCTTTAGCGGTCAGAAGCTAAAGAGCATTCACCACCTTCTCCGTGGGACTTCAACTCCCAGCCCAGCCCACAAAGGAGTTCTCAGCCCAGCCCCACTCATTGGCTTGCGATTCCAAGTCTCTGAGGCTGAAGGGGATCTTGCATAAGGGAATGTTGCAATTAGCAATAAAAAACCTCTTAAAGATGATGGCTCTTAGAGTATTTTACAGCAAATTTAGAAACTGCTCTGATTTGAAACCACTGGCAGACTCAGGAGCAGTACAAATAACAGGAGAGCACCATCCACTTTTGCTGTGACCTGTCTGTAACCCAGTGTCTGAATTCGTTAGGAATTGATGACTTCCACTTCTCATAGAAGTGACCTTGGAGTGCGGTTATAAGTTTACAAGGGGGAATTTTTTTTCTTAACAGTAATTGGAAATGATTTCAATTAGCTCAACATGCCATGCTTGCAAATGTCTTATCCCACTCCTGAGGAGAGGGAAGAAGCACAGTAATAGTAAATCCATATGACAGTAGGAGACAACCTAGTTTTCAGATCTGGTACAATAACATCTGTGTATTCAAAGGAAACTGAACAACTCTGTATTTCCTTCTTCCTTGCCTCTTAGGAAAATGACTGAGATGAATTATTTCCTAGTGTGTGTTAGTGTAGCTTTGCTGAAACTATTGGTGTCATACCACATCAAAAAAACAATCCCTTTAATTCAGAGATGCTTACTTATTTCAACAGTCCACTAAGGATGCTGTGGCCTGCACTCACCTTTCTTATTGCTTCATTAAGACTGGATGAGGACAGAAAACAAAGGAGAAAGTTAATGAGGTGAGGTAAGCAAGAAAGAGACAGAAGAGTATCTTTACTCTGATGCTCCTCCCACTCCTGCATGGCTTTCATGAATCTAAACTTATCAGCTAATCAAATCTGAGGACAGTTATTCCAACCAGATCCCTTCAAAATGGAAAAAGGAGTTGCAGCACTGGCCAATAGTGACAGACAGTACAGAGGTTGTGTGAAAGCTCTGTTCTTGTGCACCGAGACCAGCTTCTCAGTTCTTGCTGTTTCTGACACATTGCCACAAATTCTGCTGGTACTACACACTTGAGCACTCAGCAGAGAAAGAAGCAGGTCTTTCATGCCGTCACAGGGGTATGCTGAATTTCCATGAGGATGTGGTGAAAATGTAGTCCAAATCAAGTATTTAAGAGTCTGGAAAAGAAAGGTCTGTAAAATGCTCAGAGAAACATCCTGTTCACCAGAGCGAAATTTCACAGCAAGACTAGAGAGCTCTGCTGAGGGAGATACTGTATCTGTTGTGGGGCAAGGCATGATGGAAATGATGGAAACCTCGTGAGAGCAAAGGAAAGCAAAGACTGTATTTAAAACAACTTTAGAAAACATCAGATACACTAACTGTTGGATGAAGAAAGATGAGAACACTGCAGTGGAACCAGTAAGGTGGGGAAAAGAGTGCTGTTTTTTTTTCTTCAGACCTTCCCCATATCTCCCTCTCTCTTGCTATTTTTCTGTATAGCCTGGGTTCACAATCATGCTTGACATTTCTGCATTTGCCTGTGCCTCAGTAAAGCATGTTTTCCTGCAATCTTACTTCTCGAGAAAAGGGAGGTAGCAAGTCTCTCATTAACATCAGCAAGGATCTCTAATATTTACAAATATCTAAATGGTGGGTGTCAGGAGGTTAGGACATCTCTTTTTTCTATTGTATCTAGCAACAGGACAAGGGGTGATGGGATGAAGCTGCAACACAAAAAGTTCCATTTTAACACAAGCAAAAACTATTTCACTGTGAGATCAGCGAGCCCTGGCCCAGGCTGCCCAAGGGAGATCTTCCTTGGAGATCTTTAAGGCCCACCTGGGGGCCTTCCTGTGTGACCTGATCTAGGTGGGACTTGCTTTGTCAGGGGGGTTGGACTAGATGATCTCTAAAGGTCCCTTCCAACCCACACCATTATGATTCTATGAAGTCACCATCAGCATTTCCTCAAGTGTTCATTTAACAGAACAGATTAAAAGAAAGAAACTTTGAGCTGCTCCAAAAAGACCAGCTTTCAGTAAATAATTTTCTTTGTTCAAGACAGCAAACACTAACAGTCTGTGGAGGGAAAATCAGGTGTTCCTTGATTTTTTTTCTCCAGCAATACAGTGTGGAAACAGGAGATGAAACTTTGTTGCCAGCAAGGCTGGCAATCCAGCTGTTGGCCATCAGACCAAGTCCATTATTTTCTGACAGCCCTACTTTGGAAGAAGAAGGACAAGCTTTTGGAAAAGAAAGTAATCATTAAGAGCCAACATAGATGCAACCACGAGGAAATCCTGCTTAACCAACCTGATAGTCCTCTATGAGCATATGACTGGCTGGGCTGATGAGTGGAGAGCAGTGGATGTCATGTACCTTGACATCAGCAGTCTCTTGTAACATCCTCATCAGAAAGCTCAGGCAGCGTGGGCTGCATGAGTGGAGGGTGAGGTGGATTGAGAACACGTTGAATGACAAAGCCCAGGGGGTGGTGAACAATGGCACAGAGTCCAGTTTGAGGTCTGTGGCCAGAAAAGAAACACAAGTGCCAGTGTGCACAGGAAGGACCAGGAGTGCAGCACAACTGTGCTTCTTGCCTGGGAAAGGCAAATTATTAAAGCAAGGTACCAATTGACCTTAATAATTTGTGTAAACTGTAAACACACTGGCTAAAAGTTTGTGCCCAACTTGAAGCACATTCCTCATGCTGAGAATGGGCAGATACAGCAAGAGATGAAAACTGCAGAAAAAACAACTGTACTGAAATCAGGTGGCAGAATGCTCTCTGCTAAAATGTTTTGCTTGCTCTCAGTAACAAGTGGCTCAACACGTCACAGTGATTGGGGTTTTTAATTTTTTTTTTGCAAGACAATGAAGATATGCTCCTAACTCTGCCCGTTTTATACTTCACATCAAAGTATTTCCCGAGGCTCTTGACAGCCTTTCCTTTATTTCACTTCTTCAATCAATAAATCATCATGAATCTCATTTCCATTTATAAGTCCATTACTGCAGTTACTGACTCTCAGCAGAGCAAAAAGTTTGAGATATTAAATTGTGTCTCCTACCACCTTTCTACTAACACTCTTTTTTTTTGAAACAAATTTTCACTTGATTTCGAAAATTTATGCCTGGAGCTTGAACTGCTGACTAATTTACAGCATGCCAGTTAGGGGTGTCCTGGTGAAGGTGCTTGGTTGCCTTAGTGAGATAGAATCTCTTCATTAAGTCACTGGAGAAATTTTATGTCCCAACAAGAAAGGAAAGGCAATAAAAAGAGATGAGAAAGAAGGAGAAACTAAAAAAGGACAGAAAATTATAGCTGATAGGTGAAATTAATGTTGCATTTTCCATATCCAGTCTATGTTTTGCTACAAAGAGAACTTTGAATTTAAAGTCAATATCCCAAAGATTAAGGAAGGTCAGAAGACAATGAAAACAACTTGTAGGACTTGGTCATCAAACTTTATCATCAGCAAACCTTATCGTACTAATCAGACCTTCATTTAAGGTTCTCTGGGGCAGGGCAGCACACTGGAATGGCATATCCTAGGATAATCTCATCCTAGGCAAGATTCATTATAATCCATTGACTCCCAAATTGAGTGCCTGAATAAACTAGACTGCCTAGGCTATCCTCAGCACTGAAATCTCCCCATGACAATGACCAGAAAGCACAAACAAAATGCAACTGGTTAAATCTAACAGCAATGCCATCCAGTTAGGAATGTAAGCTTTACTAAGAAAGAAAATGTAACATGTTTGGAAGATTTTCTGTTACAGCAGTTTCCAATAGCATCTCTGGGTCATATGCCTATAGAGTTTAATTTAAAATTTAATATCTAGCTGGACAAAACTTCCTTCAGCTTCAGATGTAAAGTTAAATTCATATGTGCCATCAGAAAGTCCAACTCTGCCCTCAGTAATCAGGTACAGCAAGAAAAAAACAGAGTTAATATTAATCCTATTCTATTAATATACTGCTGACTTTTTTTTTTCTTGCTTTGCTAAAACACGGTAATTTGGGAGAACCTGAACCTAATCTCAAATTGACCAGGGTATTCCTTTGTATTCTTTACACCATTAAGATCAGCTGAACCTCTCCCAGATATAATATTCTTTGTCATATTGTAATATGAAAATTTCAGAGTGACTTTATCTGCTCAAAACCGACAAATTGCTGATAAACAGAATCATGGAACCATTTTGACTGGAAAATACTTATAAGACCATTGAGTTCAATCATAATCCTAACACCTGTCAAGTCTACCACTAAACCATGTCCTTAAGCACAAGGTCTACAAGTTTTTCAGTATCTCCAGGGATGGTAACAAGCCACTTCCCTAGGCAGCCTGTTGCTTAACAACCCTTTTGGTGAAGAAACTGTTCCTAATAGCCAATCTAAACCTTTTTTTGCACAACCTGAGGCTATTTCATCCTATCACTTGTTACACGTGTGAAGAGACCAACACCCACCTTGCTACAACCTCCTTTCAGGCAGTTGCAGAGAGCAATAAGGTCTCTCTTGAGTGTTCTTTTCCCCAGAATGAACAATCCCAGTTCCCTCAGCTGCTCTTCATAGGACTTGTTCTCTAGACCACTCACAAGAATAGATTTGATGCCCTTCTATGATTTAACACCAGAAGAAAACCATTCTCAGGACATTGCTAACTGAGCTTCCAAAAAGGTCAGGCCTTTATACCAGAAACACAAGTCACTAGGTTTGACAGTTTCTATGTTACTAACACACATAATAGCCATTCAAATTTATATAATCTTTCATTGTCTTTCTTTATCTTTATTCACTAGTTTGGACTGAGTTATCCTTTTGTTTACTGTTGAATTTTGGATGGCAGTATTCTCAGCAAGGTCCAGACATGCCCTTTATTATCAGCTTCCTGGACAAGGACTATACTGCTGAACTAATTCATGCCTAAGGTTAAAGAGACTTCCAGTTTACAAAAGTGCCCAGAGAACCAATATACTGGGGACAATTTCTGCTATTTCAGCTTCTATATTCTCCTCCCTTAGCAGAGGAACATTGGTAAAACATTGGTTTTAATTACCAAAAGTCTGTTTGTACTTCCCTGGTTTTGTACCACTGCATTACAGTGCAGTTATTTCAGCTCTTATGACTTCCACCTCCCAAGCTTAGCACTAATAGTGTAAGTTATAGGAGGACTTCAGACGGAGTACTTTGTCCTCAATAATTGAGATTTAAAACTATTATGTCTCAAAATACATGATTAAATTTACAAGGAATATTAAATTATGCTTCTAAATCATGCCTGTGCCTAGAACTCTTTCAGTGGTAAGTGTCATAAAATAATTGCACATAGAAACTAAAATATGTGTTCGAGTACGGTAAAACTCACAAGTAAAATCTCTGTGGGTACAATGAACTCTCTCTCACACACCTAGGCGAGGACTCCCAGTTACCAAAACAATAATAGTTTACTAGAAGTTGCTTACACTAATGAAATATCCTATATAGCATGCTAAAAGGAAATATTGCTGTTACAGGTCCTTTGTACTAGCCCTGCTCACTCCATTTTAGCCAACTAATTCCTGTTTTAAAGATAAGCCTTAGCCAGGAAACAAGAACTGTAGCTTCTAACCAACAGACTGAAAGTCATCCTAATCTTTCATTCACCCTCAGTGAAGAGTGAAGGAATCAATGACAAGCTCATATCTTCAGGTAGACTCTCTTTTGCTCTTTTCTCCTACCTAGTCTATCCATCCGTATCTGCTTCTTGTTCCAAGCTGCTGGACACTAACATTCATTTTACATCATGGTTCTCATGCTGTTTCCCATTCCTTGTTGTTAGCCTCCTTCTCACAGCAGTCTTTTGCCGTTGCTTTTCTGCTGTTCACTTCTCTTCAGCTACCTATCTATGCTTTTCAGAGTACGTTGGTAGTAAAGAAGTTTGTCTCCTAAAATTGGAACATAAAAACCTTTCCTGAATACAACCAGTTTAGTCAATGTTAGCAGTACAGAGGACTGAAATCTCTAGGAAGTGTTCTGAAGGGATGGGGGAGGGATGTGATTCTGGCATCTTTCCCAATAATGTAGGAGACCTAATATCCTCCTTCAATACTTACAGTAATGCTGCAAGGCTCTGCTGCTAGTTCAGTATGCAAGTGTAAATAAACACAATTTACAGAGTTACACTTTGGATATTACTGGGTAATCTGGGTAAATATGATAACAAAATATTTATATTCTATGTTTATATAATCCTGCTATACTCTTGAAATATCCTTGGAAAAGTCCTTTGTCTCCTTACATGCTCCAGTGAATATACTGGTAGTGAAACAGTTTTCAATATGCCTGTCTTGTGCGTGCTCCTCTTAGGTAAATGCTGGCACCGAGTCCTAAATCCCTACGGCCCTACTTGTTGGTGCCCCAGGCTAACTCCGGGCTTTGGAAATCCTGCAGCTTCTATCCTGTCTCTTACTACATCACCTCCTTGTGCTGTTACACATAGCTACAGATACAAAGATGGGTGGAAATTACACTTCCAGCAGCAGGATAACTTGAGTATACCGGTAAATAGCCTAAACTTCCCTTTTGGTTTGTCCACATTACAAGAGCTTTCCTTGTTATTATCTCTAAGCAAGGATAACGGTAATTCAAGTATCTCTACTCCAATTGCCTTTTAAGATCCTCAAGACTGCTTAAAACTCGGCTGCTTCTCGGGCCCAAAGCGCGAGGAAGAGCGGGTCAGAGGCGCGCTCTACCCCCGGCGCCAAGAGATGGCAGCAGAGAGCCCCTCCGACAGCCGCGCTGCTCCTCGCAGACACTCGGGCATTTGGGCTTATCCTTTTCAAATCGATCTGACAAAGTCTAGATGCGTTTTGAACTAAAAGCTAATAGGGAAAATCATCTTAAAGTGATGTGAAAAAAAATAATCTCATCCTCATTAAGTGACTTGTAACGACAACAGCACTCACCCCTGGAAAGATCCCAAGGCTCTTGTCTTTCTGATCTGGCAAGAAAAGAGCTGAAGGAATGAACGCGACTTAGCTCCTTCAGCAAGCAAAGAGTCCTGGAACATGCCAGAGCTATACAGGGAGCTGCACAAAAAGTAACTCCTTCAATACTGCAGCAGCCACCCTGCAGGTGAGAGATCCCTTAGGGCTGCAGTGAGCTCCACCAGCGCTGTCAGCTCCCCAGGCACAGCTGCATTGCATTCCCCTAACATTGAGTTCCACGTTCCCCTATTTTGGCTTCACAATACATTTCTAGCTGTGTTAATTTTTGCTTGGAAAAACAATTCATTGCCCTGCTCTGATAAGGATGTCAGATTACTTCTTCCTCATTTTAGGTGCTCAGTGGCTGATAGTGCCTGTCATACCAAATCATGTGCTTCAGGGTAGTTCCTGTATTTGAACCGCATTCACTGTTAGAGGAAGCACAAGGGAGATTGTAGCTGAACTTGTCATTCACATTTTGACACAGAATGGGCTTGTGCTCACATGTTCCAAGCTACAAGGCAAGGAAGGGTCACTTGTCCAGCCTTTGAGCTGCTTTGGGGTTGAGAACTCATTCCCAAAGCACAAAAATGAAGACAGACACAAGTATGGAAGAAATAGGAGATCATTTTTTCATGCCCAGTTTCCTCCAAATTCCTGAATAATCACACCTATTTACAGGACATTTGCTCTTCTTATATCAGCTTTGGGAAAAGCTGATATAATGCAAACATATAAAGGATATAAATTACATTAGGATCTGAAACACTGCTGCTGTTAAACCTGTAATTGTAATTTCTTACACATCATAGTGAGTTTATGTCATGCTTTAAAGAGTGTGGAATTTCTGCCATTAGCATGAATTCATACTGCTCTGATAGTAGAACATATAGCTATGTTCAATAGCAAATAATATTATTCATTAACACAACAGTCAAATAAGCTTTTTCCCCCCTCAACTACTTTATAGGGTTAGTGCTACTTGTTGTTTCTGTATCACTTTGATAAATGAAGCAACCCTTCCCCAACAATTCTTTAGCAGTTAACCATGTTGGGAATCTATTGCAGTGTCTTCTACTAGACTGGCTATTCCTTGTGGATGTAATAGAGTAAAGAATGGGGACCAGCTCTAAGAGGCCAAATGTATTTCAGAGTGGCTGGAAAGGTCCAGAATTTTTAGTTCTACCAAAGGTCAAACGAGATGAATGTTAATCTGAAAAGCTGTATAAAACTATCAGTACCACCATCTGACTTGCTACTGATTTGCTCCAGCCTTGTCAAAACATTATATTACAGGCCGTTTCTTATCCAATTGTACACAAATAAACCTCCAGCTGTGTTAGTCTAACTTGGGTAAGATAAGGTGAACATCGCTACTTATCCCTGCATGAAATAGGTATATAGATCTGGACAAGACAATGGAAAATGAAAAAAGGTTTAAGTTTTTTGTTTCCAGGCCACTTAACCCATTTTTCATTTTGATTTCATTTTATAAGCCTACACACCCTCACATATGTGCACACACACTGCCTGTCTCTTTTCATCCAACTGTCACAAGCCAGTGTTGCAATACACTAACCTTCAATTGCATGCAAGGTCTGCTCTTGCAGGTTTAGTGTCATTGTTGATCTGACATCATAGCCAACAAATTACCTCTTCTTTTGAGAAGATCCAACAAGAGGTTAATCCTGCCATGGATCATTCTTGTGTATTGGTAACAGAGAGGCTTGTGCATGACAGACTCCAGAGGTTTCTGGAACATGCAGATGAGGTGAATATTCTAGTTAAGATAGGACTACATAAATTATTTTTTAACAGGTCTCCCCTTGGGAACTGCAACCTCATTTAGACTTGTAGAGACCTGTCATCAAGGATGAGACTTTGAAATCTTGTAAAAAGTTAACCTAAAAATAATACCTCAAAAGCCATAGAACTGATATAAAGTTAAGAGATGCAAAGCCTGTAGAAATCTGGCTGTTATAATGCCAGGATAATTATCAATCCCTTTGGAAAGATTTTAAATGGATTATCTAGAACAGCCTTTTTTTATTATTACTATCTCCAGTGATACTTTAATGTCTTTGAATTGCCTTTAAATATCAAATAAAGGTATTGTTTGATTTATGAGGAATAAAAAATTTCTCTATTCATGTTATTGTAGGGGTTTGACAATAAATGCAACAACATGTTGCCCAGGGATAAGAGAACAGAACCTCATTCCCATTTACAAGTGAGAGTT
Source organism: Urocolius indicus (assembly GCA_013401255.1). Classification (NCBI taxonomy): domain Eukaryota; kingdom Metazoa; phylum Chordata; class Aves; order Coliiformes; family Coliidae; genus Urocolius; species Urocolius indicus. Next base: position 392,835 of record WBNH01010964.1, on the reverse strand, counting down.
CCCATTACCTTTTAGCCATCAAACTGGGCAAAGTGATGAACTCTTTTAATGAACAGGTGAATCAGGGTCAAACCAATTAGCAGATAAGCTTTTATTTAAAAGAGAGGTTTAAAGGTTCTTGTGAGAGGGAAGATAAAGCTTTTTATGTCTGTTATTGCAGTCTATTTGAGAGAGGTTTTGTCATGGTTTAGCAAGGAGTTGCTTTTGCTTAGTAACAGGGGGAGCGGGTTGCAGTGAAGACCCGGTAAAAGTTTTTTAGACTCTCCCCCGACTCCTGGGTTCAGACCCACCCCCCGGCCCGGCTGGGCCAATCTGGTGCCTCTGCCATCACTATTTAGGGACGGGAATTTGAGGTGCCAGGCAGGAGGTGTAAGAGTGGTACAAGATGGAGGCGACCATGCGGACCCCACAGTCGGAGAAGGAGGAAGGATGGAGCATCAGACCAGAGACCCCTCTGCAAGCCGTGGTGAGAGTGCAGGCGGTACCCCTGCAACCTATGGATAGCAACGGCAGAATTGAGAGCCAGCAGCAGCAGCAGCTTCATGTGAGTGTGCCCGGACGGGCCAGAGACTGTGTGGGGGAGGCGGTCATGGCACAGGACATGCTGGAGAGCCTGTGCACCGCAGAGCAGCCCCACACGAGAGGCAGAGAGGAGCAGCAACTTTTGGGACAAATGAGCATCGGTACAGCCCGTGCAGGGCTTTGGGACAAATGTGCGTCGGTGCAGCCCGTGCAGGGCTGCCATGTGTGTGTGGTACCTCACGGACTTGCAAGGAGGACTGGTGCAGAACCCACTTGCCCTGAGGTGAGACAAACGGCAGAAGCCACCAGGAACGGACTGACTGAAACCCCCACTCCCTGCCCCCCTGGGCCGTTCAGGGGGGACGGAGGTATAAAACACCGGGATCAGGGCTCTGAGCCCGGGAAGAGGAGAGGGGTGGGGAGCAGGTGGTCTTAAAGGGCTGGTCGGACTCTTCATCTCTGTACCATTCTGTGTTGTTTTGTTTTGGTTCTGGTTTTTGGGGTTTTATGTTTTAGTTGGTATTAAATTGTTTTCTGTTTTTCTTCCCCAAGCCGAGTAGCCTGCTCTGTTTTGTCCTGCACCTTAAGCGGCAATTAAGCCCTCCCTGCCCTTTAGCAATCCTTAAGTCTTCGGTACTTGAGGCTAATCGTGGTCTTTTGTTCCCTGATGGGCCGAAACCACGACAGGTTTCATCAACAAAAACACTCCACTGAAACTGAAGTCAGTTTCTAACCCCGCTAACCCACAAAAAAAGACTTGTTTTGTCATGTAACCCTACAAGGCCACTCACCACAGTACTAAACAGACACAATGTTACTGGAGTGGTAGGTAGTTGGACTGAGTAAGACTGAGCAAACAGGATGCAGTAATGATTGGAAACTTAAAGATGACAGGAGTGTGGACAGAAACACAGAATTGTTCTCTATAAAATGCACAAACCCTATCTTGTAGTAAAACATCCACTGAGAGGTGTTTGCACACATGAAATTCAATTCATTCTTTCCAGTCAGGAGAGCATTACTGAGAAAGGGATGAGGACAAGAGCTGCAAACTGTTCTGCAGGAACTGCTCACAATTTCCCACAGCATATTTTCATATGTTCTTAGTCCATGTGATCTAGCTCATTACTTAGTGGATGTGCTTTGCTTGCTTTAAGTACTTCCACAAATTGTCAAGATGTTAAATTAAATTTTCTAGTTTTTTTTTCCTAGTCTAGTTCTAAAGAATTTTTTAATGTAAATTCTTTTGTCACCAGGCATTGTCACAGAGGTCTTTGCCTGTTGTGTTTCCTTTGGAAAATTTGTTCTGAAAAGCTTTGAGAGGAAACTTGAAAATACTTTCAGGATAGTTAGTAGAAGAGCTTTATTTGTAATGAATGCAACAACATTTAGAGCTTAAAATAATCTAGCATGTTCAGCAGCCGTGCAATCAAAACTTGAAAAAGTATAACTTACCTGAAAACCAGTTACCAACCCAGAATATATGCAAGTTCTAATCCTCTTGAAACGAAGGTTTTAGAAGCCTGAAAATCTGTATTCCAGTTCAGCAGCTTCAGAGTGACATTCAGAGGGATTACACAGAAGAGATGAATTATACTTTAGTGCTCTTAGGATCAGGTCACAAAACTTTACTTTCCCTTTTGTGTTTCTGCAAAGCTGCCCAGAGAGTTTGTGGAGGCTCCTTCCTTGGAGGTCTTCAAGACCCACCTGGACATGTTCCTATGTGAACTGATCTAGGTTGACCTGCTTCTGCAAGGGGGTTGGACTAAAAGATCTCTAAAGGTCCCTTCCAACCCTGCCATTCTATGATTCTATAGTCAAACTTTGGTTTCTAGAATCTCTTTCGCGGCTTAGTCTTTGAAATTTTATTCTTTTCCATACCATTATCACTAGCCCATGTCTGACAAAAGCATGAGTCCTTATATAGACCTTCCTTTGCCTACACAACACACTACATCTAATCTTTCTATGATTATAAAGACTGGAAAAAGAATTAGATTAGCATTGTTATATCCCAGTTTTATAATGATTATTGAAGTAGTTGGCAGATATTCCTTGATATCATGAGCTGGGGAATAATCAGATTATATTTTATTTTATAGCTATTTCTAGCATTTGTAGTTTTAGAGAAAAGCTTGAAGTTGTTCACAGGCAGAATAAAAGTGAGGCAAATAAATCCTCCATTTTGAGTCCTAAATGTTTAAATCTCAATCACTTTTTAAATCAATCTCAATTTTTGCAAGAGCTTTCCAAGAAACACAACAAGGATCTGGGTGGAGGATCACCTTTAAAAAACATGAGGCCTTTGACAGTAGTGGTTCCACAATCAATAGATGATACACAAAAGTTAAATTTGTTTAATCTTTTTCCACTGTAAAAAAACCCCTCAATCAAAGTGCTCTCAACATGAAATTTGGTAGCCCTATCACACTCCTGGAATTTCAGCTCTCACCACAACAATTGTATTGTACACCTCTCACTCACTTTGACCATCTATTCTACTTTTAGGTCACATCAGCAGTTTGCGATGCTAATTAAAAGTAAATTTATATATCTCAACCTATTCACTTTCTGACATAACAGTAATTCAGTCTTCTGCATGAATTAAGAGTTGCTTGTGTGTCTTTTCAAACACCTTTTCCTCAGCTTTTTGGTCACTCAGCTCTAAAACAAGATCTTGAAATACTATCCTGAGATGTTGTATTACATACTGTAAAGACTGTTTTCATGATCTGAATATGCAACACCTTGATTTATTTCTAACTTTAAATATTACGACCAGTTCATAGAAAGTTCCAACTAGACTAATATTTAAAAAGTGGTAAAACAAATAAAAAGTGTTTGATTTAATCCAGGTTCATTACAAAATATTTAGTTTTACTAGTTCTTACAGTAAGTACAGCATCCTAAAAGCTGGCTCTGTTTAAGACAGAGGAATGGATGGAGTTTTGTGCTTCTAATGCTGCATGCAGTTTTAAAAAGGTCTGAGTCTTGTGGTGTGCTAAGTACAGGCCAATGTGACGGTTGCTCTGCAGTGGAAGGACCGAAGTATTTCCACTAGCATGGTGAGACAGTTTTACATGTTTAAACAGCAAGACATTTCTCTCAAGCTCATGTGAGGGGAGATGACAAGAAATCTAAGAGAAGAGCAACTGCTTTTCCAGAATAAGATAGAATGGAATATATGTCAGCTGCACAGTACCTCAGTATATGTCAGTGCTGGAAGTTTGTCACCACTTACCATCTGTATAAAGTTGACATGCTCTCTTTTTAAAAAGAAATGACACTAGCACCAATAATTTTGTCCAAATACTATCACATTAAAGTTGAAGTAAAGACTTATTTTACTTTAAAGCATGATGAACAGGACAGCAACACAGTGCAAATTCCTGTTGATACAATTTAGATAGATGAATATATATGCACAAAATTTATTAATTATAAGTTTATTTTAAATAAATTTTAAATGTATTAATTTATTTTCAGGCTGTTCTGTTAAATGTTTGAATCTCAAATTGTACAGTCTAGAGTAGGTACTGTCTTGGGAAGCTAATACAAAGGCAGAGTAAACCTTTTCAGAATACTTCAGGTTATTCAAATTTTGCCTCTATCTGTAATTCATTACAGGCAGCACTTCTTGCAAAGAAAGCAATATGGAATATTTAATAATGAATGAAACCTTAGACCAGCTTAAGGCTACATATAGCAATGCTCTATTCAACAAAATGCTTGTGCATTGAAAAGTATTGCTGGTTTTCACAATTTTAAGTTTAAATTGTCTAGGAATTAGAATTACTATTGGTCCATTTGCACATAATAAGGGAGAAGAAAAGTACCAGAAACAATAAGAAATAAAAAGAGACAGAAATAATATATGTAAAACAGCACCAGTGGTATCATGTAGAAAAAACAGCTGTAACATCTGAGGTTACTCATGAGATTTCACAGCAGATATTCACAGAGAAACAATAGAGGGAATCCAAGATGTACCTAATTTGATTTGCTTCAAAAAGATTTTCTTGTAAAGTATTAAAAGCTTAATGATATAGTGATACATCAGAGCACAAACTGAGTTTTACTGGGGAATGAAACTGTTTATTGACACACACTTTTACAGCCCAGGCTGCAGTAAAATCAAGTATGCAACTATATATCACTTACAAACACATGAAAGAAACTGTTGCATGTACCCAAGTCAAGATTATTGGATCATTGCTATTGATTCTTGAAAAGGAAGAGAAGCTACGAGGAAGTATCATTCAGCTTTTCTAATGAAATACTTAATCTAGAAAGTCTAAAAGGCTGTATAAGACTAATGACTCTTTCCACAACAATTATATCTCAATCTGTTTTGGAAAAGGAGAGGTATATTAATAGAAATGTCAAAAGGTGTGAATTACTTTCCAGACCATCGTGCTCTTATTCTGCTCCAGCTCCTACTGACCACAAAGAGACTGAGAACTCGCATGATACCTCACAGCTGATGCTTCCACATTCACATGCACTTAGAAACAACTTTCACAAGTTATTTATAAAACCTGGTGCAAGGTTGCAATACTTGTGGTATTCTTTTTGTTCCTTACACTTGCAATCTACAGAACATTTTTCTTACTGAAGTATAAAAGGCTATATCACTTACAAAATAACTTCAGAATTTGGGATTGGCTAAATCTATATTCCTGTGCTCACTAGCTATGCTGATTTTTCTTAACACCCCCACCCATGAGAAATCTCTACTGCCTTTCTTTTGGTTTTTTAACTTCCATTTTAGTTACGCTTAAATACTTCTAACTCTAATCAGAAACTCATTATTTAACATAAAATCATGCTAATGTCAATGAGCTTCAGATCCAACTTTTAATGTTAACAAAGCCATTAAAGAACTACTAATTTCTGCCTCACTTTTGTAGTTAAATGTCAAATAATTTTTAGCTGATATAAGAATTCAAATGTTGGGCTAAGGCCATGGGCTCCAACCTGTTTGGTTTAAGCATCTATAAAAAATATGTTTTTAAAGAAAAAAATCCCCATTGAAACCCCACCACTAAATTCATAGACTTCAGTGAAAACTTTCACACTGACTTTAATAGACTTTGGACAAAGGCCCTATAACTTGAAGAGCTCTGTTACAAATGGTTCTGTTCAGGGCTATCTGCCAACATAACTCAGATGTGAAAGAGGCTGCAGGATGAGAAAACTGACCTTGCTTGTTGGCAAAGGCTGAGAAGAACTGCCTTAAAGAAGGAAAATAGGAGTGCTTTGTGTCCCTGTCCTTGCTTCTTGCAGAAGAATGAAAAGTGGATGTTGGTGAGAGGAAATAGGTTGGCCAACATCCAACTAATTCCTTTTATTTTTCATGTCTTTGATGTACAATTTAAATGCAACTTCCTCCCCTTTTTGAAAGGCTCAATAGATCAATGTTTATATCCAAAATGCTACTCAAAATATTTCCTAATTATATTTGATACCAGTGTGTATCAACCAGCAACAAAAAAATCAGAAACATGCTTCCAACAGTAATAAAAAATTTCAGGTATTTTCTCCCCATCAGCATTGTTTGCTGAGAACATGAACCCAACTCACACTTATCTTCAATAGCCATAAAACCAAAGCAGACACACAGTTTGCTACAAATTATATGACTGCCATCACCACTTTGCTATGCTAGGATCCCATCAATGGAAAGAATGCCTTCACAGAACCTCAAGGGTTAGAAGGGACCTCAAGAGATCATCCAAGTCCAACCCTGTGCTAGAACAGGACCACCAGGTCACACAGGAACTCATCCAGCTGGGTTTGAATGTCTCCAAACAAGGAGCCTCCACAGCCCATCTGGGCAGCCCCTGCCAGTGCTCCCTCACCTCAACAGGGAACAAATTCTTCTTTGTGTTTCTTTGGAATCTCTTGTACTCGCTGCCCTTTGTGCTGCCATTGGCCATCACTGAGCACAGCCTGGCTCCAGCCTACTCACACCCACCCTTTATGTATTTGTAAACGTTAATGAGCTCACCCTTCAGGCTCCTCCAAGCTCCAGAGCCCCAGCTCCCTCAGCCTTTCATCACAAGGGAGATGCTCCACTCCATCATCTCTGTGGCCCTGCACTGAACTCTGCAGCAGCTCCCTGTCCTTCTGGAACTGAGGGGCCCTGAACTGAACACAGTATTCCAGATGCAGTCTCATGAGGGCAGAGTAGAGGAGGAAAACCTCTCCACCTACTAACCAAACCACACCTTCCTTAAGGTTAGGACTAAGGAGAAAGTGGTGGGAGCAGAAGCAGTTTGCTCATTTTTGCAGATGAACTGTAAATAATTTCCAGTTCATGTAGGTTTCTCTTCTTTGTCCAGTACCTTAAAGAACCAGATAATTTCCTTTTAAAGTCAAATGGGTGCTCCTCCTGTCTCCTTTAAGTCATTGCATCAGATTGGTTTTGACATTAGATGCATGGGAAATTTAGAGGCATTAGCCAAAAATCATAGATACTGTGCTTATATATCACAAAACAGATGTTTCTAGTACTTCAGTGAGTGGCAGAAGCTCTGATAACAAAACCATAAAATTTTGTTGCCACTTGGGAGTTTAATGCTTAAACACTTGTTGCCAAAATTATTTGCAACTAGAATTCCTGGTGACAGTTATATCCCTAGGGGAGATTCACTGTCAATGTAAATGTCTAGTCGAAGAGATAGATATATGATAAGTGGATCACTTTCTAACTCTTAAAATATAGTTTCACACCAGTCATTTGAATATACTATTAAGTTGCATCTGGCTTGCAAGGGTCTCATCAAGTAAAGAGACAGCCATTTGGTGCAGGTGCAGTTATACTACTAGAAACTATACACAGTAACACATTATCACTGCTTTTTCAGCCCTCTGCAGCAATGAAGCCTTGAAGTAGTTTAGTACTTTAAAAATGGCCACAGTGAGTTATATCATAGAATCACAGAATGGTAGGGTTGGAAGGGACCTCTAAAGATCATCCAGTTCAAGCCCCCTGCCAAAGCAGGTCCCACCTAGATCAGGTTTTTAAGACCTCCAGAGAAGGAGTCTCCACACTCTCCCTGGGCAGCCTGGGCCAGGGCTCCCTCACCTCAACACTGAAAGAGTTTCTCCTTATGTTTAAATGGAAGTGTTTGTGTTCCCAGCTTCTTTACATCATCCCTTGTCCTGTTGCTAGATACAACAGAAAAAAGTGCTGCCGCAACCTGCCGACACCCACCCTTTAGATTATTTGTAACTGTTAATGAGATTCCCCCCTCAGTTTCCTCTTGTCTAGAACAAACAGCCCCAGTTTCTGCAGCTTTTCCTCATAAGGAAGATGCACCAGTCCCCTGAGCATCTTGGTGGCTCTTTTCTCTTTCAGAAATGAGGAAAAAGGAAAAGCTAGAATAAGTTTCAAACATACATCTTGCAATGTTATTTTAAAGAATTCATTGCTGAGTATTCAGTGTGGTCAATCACATTGTTTCTGTAGCTGCATGCCAGGATATGGAAAAAGTCCAGATTGTCACTGCAGCAATTAGTAAAGCAATGGATGACTTATCTCAGATTTGATTTTATAAAAAATCAACTATACTTTTTTTTAAAGGAATTGTTTCCCACCTTATGCTTGCTGATGATTTGATCTAGTGCTTGCAGTATGGAAAAAGAGCTTATCCATCCTTTCCAGAAGATTTTCTACAGTTTAGCACTGCCCCCTCTTTTGACATTCCCCTGCCTACAATACCAGCCTCACTTCATGCCAGGACATACACTTGCTTTTCACACTATAAGGGAGTACAAAACCATCTGAGCCACACAAATTCATACCCCAGTAGACTCTAGATCTTATGTCATATTAAAGGCTGCAATGCTATGAGAGCAATTCTGGTTGACAGCACATTGGGAAGAGTTATTTGTCACCTGTGTTTGGAAGTAAGCATCAAACCTCAACAATCAGAATGCAAATCTTGCCTGCTAGCATCTTTTCTGTAATTTTTCACGGCCCATCACAAGGTGTTGGGGGTCTATGCTGGTTTGGTTTCATCTGCTTTCAGCAAGGAACAGAAGCAGCCTAGCCTCTATGGAATTATAAATCTGAGCTAGTATTTGTGTCAAGAAGCTGCAATGAGCTGAACATGAAAACAGTGTGAACAAAAGAAGCTAGCAAGGCTGGAGATGGCAAAAGGCATAGTAGTTTGCTCATAGAAAGAGAGCAAGAAGATGGTACAGGTAAAGAGCATCCTAAAAGGCAGTGAGTATCTTGAGCTGCCCCCCTTTTACTTATGCTTCCTCTTGGGTTGCCTCTTTTTGCCTGTGTAAAGAGATAAACAGAAAATTATTTCCTTATGCCTGTATGGAGCTGGCCTGTGACTGGAGAAATTCCCACCACCATAACGATAAAGCAAGTGGCTGTTTCATAAGAGTCGATATGAGTCATTGTGAGCCCAAACAGTCCTTTCATTCTGTTTGCAAAGTGCTTGACACAATAGGCTTGTCCACAGTCAAGATCCTAGATACTGCACTAAAATGATATAGTCAATGTGGTTTCATGAATAGTAGAAATCCATTAGTATAAAAGCAGCTGCAAAATCAGATACAAACTTTGTCAGAAGCACAGTGAAGACATCACATACTGGGATTAACAGTCTTCTGAAAACAGAGCTATTCTTTTGAACTTCTGAAGCATTTCTCCAACTGATGGGAGCCTTAGGACAAATTATCTGCCTTACAGTAGAGACACTAGCAGCCTCCACAAAACGTTGTTAGGAAATATCAACCTTCAGTTGAAGGCTGACTTCATTGCTCAGCAGCATAAATTGAATTCCTTTTGCCAGACTTATCAGCTATATCTTTTAACAACACCGTCAAGAGAACCTCACAGTAGACCATTCATCTTGGAATCACAGTAGTCATGAGATCATAGCTTTTACCAGTTGCCAGCACATACTTTGCCTTCTGTGCTTTGTTATTCAATTAGAAGTTCCCATTTCAAACACCCAGCAACACGCGAGGCTGATGATAAGTAACAGTCACGCAATTATGGTTTAATAATTGTATTGTTAGAACGTAATCCACAAAGCTTCAAATTTAGCACTGTAATTAAAAAATGTCTTTGGTCAGCTACTAGGAAGCAGTGCTATTAAGGGCAGTGATGAGGCTAGAGGTCTTGAAAAAAAGAGGTATTGCTGCATGCTTCAAACTTCAATCTGATTTTCAGGCTAATGATTTGTTTATAGTATATATATATGTATCTATATATCACTTCCAACTGTCTTGTGCTTCACAGACCTTTCAAGAGACTAAGTGCTGGGCCTCAGCTTTCCATTCTTGTAATGGCATCAGGAAGCAAGAGATGATCGTCTGAAATGCTGCGAGCATTGGAAGGCCCTCACAGCTCCCTGCTACTGACATCTCTTCATATGAACAGAAATGAAAGGTGCTAGGTTGCCTCTGCAGTCAGAGACTAAGAACTTGGTCAGACAGATGTTTGTGGTAGCAGTCAACAGACAGCAGCTTTTGTAAAAATGTGAAAAGAACATTTAACTCCAAAGAGCAAAGGTAAAGAATACTAAAAGTAGACTGAGGGTGGGCAAGAAAAGCCACACCTAAGCTGTCAGGTCATGCTTTCAATTCATTGCAGCATGGAAATACTATCTAATCAAAGAACCTTGGGCTACAATCCTGGTATGGGATTTATACCAAGTCCTAAAGGAATCAAAGGAACCTCAGCCATTTGACAGGTGCTGCTCATATGAATAGCATTGAAGAACCAAGATTTTAAGACTATGGGAAAAATGTGCCTGTGGCACCACCATTCTTACATACAGTACCAAAATTTCAGTATTTGATTAAATTCTTGGATTCTAGGCCCTTTCTGTAAAGCTAATGGAAAATTTCTGCGGTCTTATTTAGGACAAATAATTTTGTTGCCTTTTTACTATGGTTCAGTTAATGAAGGCCTTATTCCTTGAACCTTTATCTCTTTTTTTGTGTTTCAATAAAGTCAGAACCTTTACAAAGGCTGGTAAACCAAAAATAAGTGTGTCTTCTACTTCCCTCAGATGTCCTCTGTCCCCATTTATAGCTACATTAAACAAGATTTGTGTTTAAGAAAAGTATTTTTCTTAGACTAAAAAGCATGGTTAAAACAAACCAATCCATCTCAGAATGAAAACAGCTCTCACAGAAATCTACATTATAGTTGCAGCAAAGCCCTTAGGGCACACTTTACTGCATATTACTGTACTTGGGTGGTTGAAGGTATGAGGTCATCATCACATCCCAGAGGTAGCCTGTTATGGTGGAATAAGTCACGTCCTATTGTGGTTTTGTATTCAGATGAACCACACAATTATCAAATTAACACTTCATTCACTTCATTTTATTAAACCTAAACTATATCTAAGCCATAATTTTAGTGTTCTACAGTGACTTGATCTACTGTGCTTTAAAAGCAAATTATATAATAGTAGTTTTATGAAGTTCTGCTTTGGCTAAGATTTGCAGGTTAAACAGAGTTTCATTTGTGGTATCAGTTGGGATAATTTAAAGATTCAGTATGGAGAGAACAAATTTCAAAAAAATGTGTCTGGAGCAGTGAGATGGCACTTTTATGCCATGCCGTGCCCTGCCATTCCTTTTCTTTCCCTTTCTTTCTATGTTAAACCATTGGATCCTTTCTAATCAACTTAATAGAATTTTATTAAAAATAGAACCAAATGCAAAATTTGGAAAATGTATAATTAGCAGTAACACACATAATTAGGAAGCCTACTAGTGTTAAATACATTAACAACACTGCATTTGGCACTACTTTTTAAACTAAGGATTACATAGCTTGAAAAGCTAAGTGAATCGATTGAAACAGCAACAGCCTTAAAATTCTCCACAGTTATAACAACTTCTGCTTTAGTAGTATCTCAGTTCCACTATAAAACTCATAGCCAAGTAGTGAGAACAGACACTTAAAGAAGGAATCTTTTTTGCATCCATATGTATGTTACATTGAATGAGAGCTTTAACTGCTACTAGGGGGTTTGCTTGGCTGGAAAGTGTGTAATCTACTGCAAGGTTTATCCCAGGAGTTCAATTTATAGTTGGGCTCTTCACCTTATTTGAGTCCAAGTTTTGTTGTCTAGGAACAAAGGTATATCTTGCCAGACACTCCAGTGCAGGAATAATGAAAAGGTTTAGGAAATCATTCATTATAATATTTTAGAATACACAGATACTTTCACATTTGGGTCTGGATAATCATATTAAGCAGAATGACATATCTTCCTAGAAAGCATGGAACTGCACATGTATACGACCAAATACTGCACACACCACTTAAAATTGAGATTATTAGCTGCTTTCAGAGTATTGCTGAAGGAATGAATGTCACTGTCTAGCAGCCAGGAGCTGTGGTCTACCCAGGTATGCCACTGACACTTTTTCCAAGAGGGCCCTCCCCAAGCACAGCTGTCTCCTTATGCAATTATAGAGTAGAAAGCATTTATACTCTACAGTAAATAGCAATTATTATGGTTCTCAGACAAATATTGTAACTAAAGACGACACTTTCTAAGCTGAAACTGATTCTCTGTAGCTGTGTTGTCATCAGGGGAAGTTCTAGCCTTGAGTCCAGAGAGGGACAAATCCACAAAGTGCCTTTATACAGATATGTTTCAACTTCTTACAATTCAGATGTTTCCTTTCTGTGTATAAAATCCACTAATATTCATTATTTAAATCTTTTAAATCTACTGCAAGATCAACAGCCAAGAGTGGGGCCCATAATTAGTAGCTGTACAGGTTCCTATTGAAAAAATGGAAGATTTTGTCTTTCAACACAGGGTGGTAATTTGCCTTTGATGTGGACATATGCAAAAGTCAATTTACCTATGTGGCTAGAAGTTACTGAGCAGAACACGTAATAGTTGAATGTTTCATCCAGCCTTTTAGCCCTCCTCCTGAATAGATTATCTATCAAGATTACATTAAAATATAAATAAAAATTAGAAGTAAAGATTAAACTATTTCACTCTGCAATTCACTCAAATATAGACACCTGATGCTCCAGTAGCACCATGACCATGGCAAAGTTAACACTCACTGTACAGTCAACTGTGCACCTCCAGTAACCAAGCAGAGGTCTGCCAGTGCCGGTTCTGGTGTCTACATATCCCTACCAACCCTCCCCTTTTCCTCCATTCATGTCTGAATCAGTCTCATGCTCTATTAAAGAAGCTTTATGCCTTTTTTCCCAGCCTGTAGGCCAGAAATGTTTTTTAGCTATGAGTTTTGAAAAGTTAACAAACAACAATGTTGACTTAGTGAAGATTTTATCAGCCTTGCCTTAATTGCTAGAAGGGAATAAATGGTGATAAAAAATCATGTGCCTTATTAATATATAAATAAATTATGATAGCAGCCTTTCTATCTCTAGGAGGTTGGCTGAAAAACAGCTTGTCATGGCTGGGTGGCATTTACTTTTCTATCTGTCAATATTTGGAGGATTTTATTACTTTGCAGTGCTAAGTTTAAAATGGCTAATGGAAATATTAAAATGGAATTAATCTAACTAACTAAATAAAACTGGTTCTTCAGGTGTTATTCCCTTCAAAGTGGCTTATTGTGCTTTCTGAAACAAAGCTATGGTGGGAAAATGGGTTATATATAAGTTTACATGTTATTCTTTTACTTTCTCACAGAAAATTTCTTTTCCAAGCAGAGAGAAGCCATGAGGGTTTATAATAATTATACCACAAATACTTTCACTCTGATATACATAGAATAGAAGGTTAAAAGTGGCCAGAGGGTTCCCAGTTCCACTAACTTACCAAATATTCTACTTTGGGAAAACAGCAATGCTATAGTGGCAATTAATGACCCATGCCAATAACATCACTGCATTGCAATAAGTTAATACTACAGTTTTGCCAGCCTGACAGTGGTGGCCTCACATGAAAATGACACACAATCCCATCTGATACTGTACTGTTTAATGAAACTCTAGATGTCAAGACAAGTCCTTTGTCAAAAGAGAACCCTCTTGTCAAGTTAGCTTTGCTGCCTGCAGTGACAGCACAAGTTTGTCATCTGTGGAACAGATGCTGCTTGCTTTTCCTGTGAGGAGATTCCATCATGATAGCTAGAGCAGCTGCTATTCAGAGGCAGCAACAGAAATATTTCTAGGCAATTTATGAAAGAATCACAGAATAAGATAATTTCCCATTACACTTCTTATTGCACTATTTTTTTTTTTTACTTCATACACTGAGTTCTATCTTTTTGGACAGAGTTTAGTGAGTTACTTGCAATAAATACACATCTCTCTTCATTTTCACTTTAGGAAACCGAAAACAGAAGATCCAGGAAATGAAATAACACTTGGAAAGCTCTGCAAGCAATGACTTATGGAAGAAAGCCTAATAGAATAATCAGCAAGGAATCAGAAGCTGGGAAACACAAACCATGATCTCGTCTTAAAAGCAGAAACTACTCCAGCCAAGATGATTTAGGGAGCTATGGGAGGTAGACAGACATGGATCAGGTATCTGCAATAGATCTCCTGTTCCATCCACATACAGGCAGGAGTGTCTCTCTACCTGATCATGTGGTTGTTACCAGCAAAGCTCTCTTGTAGCTGTTATCACAAGGAGAGCATAAGCAGAAACAAGACATACTAATAACGTGCATGGAACTTGAAGATAAGAAGTCACTTTTCCCTTTTAGCCATCGAAATATACAGTATGTGTTTTACAAGTATATTAAGAGAATACGGAGTGGAAAGACAGTATATGGCACAATGTTTGAGTTCACTTGTATTATTCTTGCATTCCATTATCCACACAGTTAATTTCAGTTCCCTGTCACTTCCTTCCTTCTACCATATTAGAAGCATGTCAACTTTTTCATTAAACACTCAGACTCAGAGCTAGGGAAAACATACCAGAAGAGTGGGAGTTATTGGCACACTAGAAAGCTTCATGACTCTGCTTTCCTTTCCAACAGCCTCTATGAAATCTGATTAACTTCCTCATTCTGATCTTTTAAGATATCAGTATCAGCATCTCAAAGTTTCATCATCACTGCAGGGAGCCTCCTACAACTATGCAGATACATTATTAGTCCACAGGCAATAGGAGCAATCCATCTATTTCTCATCTAATATAGAGATCCAACCAACATATTCAAGTCATGGGAGGGGAATGTGGCTGAGAACAAAGGCAGAGACTATGTGAGCCACATCCCACCTTCTGACTTCTTTATCTGGTGATGGTTTTTTTTTTCTTTGTTTGTTTTCCAAATGCCCCAATTCAAAAAAAAATAATCAAGAGTATAAATAAGAGTTGTATCTCCAGGTAGCTTTGAAGGATAAATATTCACTAGGCTACATAATGATTATTTCCACGTGATGATGCTGGAATCAGGAAGGAATTATTAAGATAGAAATATCTGTTTATCTAAATCTTCTTTAATAAGTTAAACAATATGCTGTTATTCTCATTTCATAGATGGGGAAATGGACACAGATTAACAGGGATTTACCCAAAGTCCTTTATTACTCACTGGTAAAATTGCCTTTAAAACAAATCGTAACTTTTTCTCTGGTTTTCTCACTACAGAGCTATGCTGTCTCCTGCCTTCATTCAATGGAACCCTTTCCGTTCTTCCCTTTACATTTTCTCTCAGCACCAGGCCAACTGACACACATGCTGGACACAAGCACCATGACTCACTCCAAAAGAAGTGGAACAAAAAACCTGGACATGATTCACTATGAGATAACGTAACACTTTTTTCTCTGGAGACAGCCATGGTGCTAGTACATTGCCTTAGGTAAGAATAAGGCAAAGCCAGTTGTCTTAGTCATTGCTTCACAGGGTGAAACAATCCTGAACCATATGGATTTCCATTTGTTGCAAATACCAGTGGTGACAGAGGACTACAGCATAAATGACTCATCAATTTAACTATGGTAAAATAGCTCCAGAACTTAGATTGCAAGAAGCCAAGATGTTCATCCACATCCAACAGCCTCAAAACTTTTAATGTCAATTTACAATATGTGAGGAAGATAACATGATCCTTAGCCTAATTCTGCTTTGTAATTGCTGGCAAAAATATATAATACCTAGAATTAATCAACATTTTAGCCATAAGCACTTTTCTGATCAAGTCTCATTGTCAGTAACATTAGCTGGGTAATCTGCCAGGACTGGAATATTAATGCAACATCAGTCTTGCTCTTAATTCCAACTCGAATTGGTATGCAAAAGATCTCATGTCTGTACTGCTCAACATAAGATAACACATTCAAGACTACGTAATACAACTGCTCAGAAGTTAAACAAAGGCACTTGACCTCAGCATGAAACGCAATGATTAGTGTTAGGTTTTGTCATTCTCCCTTGTGCATTTCCTGGTAGCAGCAGCTCCTCCTGTCACTCACCTTTCAGGGATATTTGGTTGTCAGTCTACTTCCAGAAATACTTTGCCGTAAGACTCAGCTATAACAGAACATTATCTCCAAAATTAACATGTAGCTCAGAGTAAAATCACGAATCCTGGCATTTTTATATCTAGGGCATTGATTGGACTGACACACCGCCAAAAAAGTAACAGCATCTAACGTTACACTATTTGCAATTAAATGTCATCAAGATACTGCCACTGCAATAGATACAAAGATCTCAATCACCTTAACCCTGAGCCATGCCTCCTCCAGCCTGTAGTTACAAAATGAAGAAGTTACAGGAGCATAGAGCTTAGAGAAATATTTATATACTGGGTGTGGCCTTGTGTTCCCAAATGATTTTTCCATTAGCTGATGAAAAACGTGTTTCCAAAAATTGTTCATAATCCTTCATTAATTATTTTGTTCCTATAGTCTCTTGGGTTGTAATGCACTCATTCCTTCTCAGTGTTCTGATCTTGTAGACGGAAATGTGAGCCTTGTTAGTCTTCTGGTATGTCTTAGGTAGATGCTCCTATAGTTTTGTGAGAACTAGCTTCCTAGTTAGTTTTCCTAGGGAAAAAAAAAAAAACATATGAGCCTCTGCTCAGGATTGGAGTTTATTTTTTTTTCTGTCAAGTTGTGGCTGAAGAAGCTGAAGCAGTTCTTAATCCTGGGTTTCCTGTGTATCAAATGGCCTTTTCACATCATTATACTAGTATCACATTTATTTCAAAAATACTCCATGGAGTAGGTTTTCATTTTGATGGGACAACACTACTTTTGCTGAATGTAGATGAATGTGCTACATGAGTTATAGATCTTCATTTCTCTTCACTTTAACTAAATTCTTTGATGCCTGAATGAGTTTATTACATTTTTACATTTGTTGGGCAGGTAAGATAAATATTTAAGGTAGGGTCTATAAAAGTTGGTGAATTTCCTCCTGGAATGTAAAAGATTAGCTGCACCTTGAAAGCCCACCCTGTTGCAGACGTGGTGGCCTGGGGTTCCAGGAACTGTTCCGAATGTTTTTTCAGCATGCAGGTACCATCCAGGTGATTTCATGGTGTTTGTATTTCCAGGGGATTTGACTTTCTACAGCTCATAGCCTGGACTGCTTTCTCAAGCTTGTCATTATGAAACTCCAAGTCTTTCCCTCCCTCCTTCTCATCACCATGACAGAGATATACTGACAGCAGCTCATTCTCATTCCCACGTGCTTTTCCGATTGCCTCAAGTGCTTCTTATGCGCTTCCATTATCAAGTCATCCTTATTCTGCTTGTTGCTTTGCCGTCAAATTCAAAATCTTGTCACTGACACTGATGAGTGATCTCCTTGTTTGCCTGGCCATTCCTTGACAGGTCTGATACTGCTGCACTTGTTCCTGACAGATTGAGGGGGGGAAAAACTGGCTTCTGCCCTTGAGAATTCATCAATATTGTTTTCTGTCTTTGGAGCTGCAAGCAATACCATTGTGTGCTGTTCCTTTTTCTTATTACTGTGCCACAAAACTTTGCCACTTTTGTAGAGTTGCCCTCCCAGACGAGGAAATGGCAAGTGAACTTCACCTTCCAACTATTCAAACACTTTGGTGGATGGGGATGAAGATGAGGAAGTAACAAGCAGAGGCCCCATAGAAAGACAACAAAGCAATGAGTGGAGTACTATGGCCATCTCTTTTGGGCCAATGCAGTGCTGTAAGATATCATAATAGTTCAAGTGTCAGATTATCTATTCCAGGCACCTGAAATGGGATCCTCTATGACAAAAATCTTAGCAAACTGAAAAGAAATTGAGCAATGAAGAATTTCAAATGTTATTGAAATTACTCCGTAATGATATTCCATTTTTACACACCAGGAACAGATTAAAATTATGATTAAAAAAAAAACAGCTCCCAAATCACTGGTAGAATACCTCAGTAAAGGTGTGGTTTGACATGGTGGTGAGTGTCCTAAAGTGCACTTACATTGTAACTGAGGCTGGGATGTGACTACAACCTTTTTTTCTTTTTTGAAAGGTGTCATTTTGCAATTCCATGGACTGGCATTTTTACCCTGTAGAAGTGATTTCCTACAAGTCTAAACTCCACACATGAAACTGGCTAAAGCCAGGAATACTGCAAGGTCATGTGGGAGCAGCACAGACAGTGAAGAATATCATACAGGAACATGTTTATCTGTGATTCTTCCCATTCTACTCAACTGCAAAGTCGCAACACCTAATTGGTGCCAACAAGTATTGTAAGTGGAATTAAACCAGTGAAAGCTATGAGATACTCCTGATTAAAATATAAAATTACTCACAAACTAAGAGCTAGGAAGTAAGTCTGTCTCATCATACTATTAATCTGATCTTTTCAGTGCTATCATTCATTTCAGAAGGTGGCATTACAGCCGTCGCACAATGTATATTTTATTGTCTAAAAAAATTGTTATCTTGGTGTCTAACAAGTACTACCTTGATGCATATACCCAAAGCTAACTGCCACTTTTGATGAAGATGCTATAAATCTCCCCATTTGCTTAGTCTATTCTTCAGTATGTAGGATACCAAGACATCTGGAATGTTCCACTTGGTTGAGATTAATCTTGAGATACAAACTGTATATAATTAAACATGGAAAGTGAAAAAAAGGTCTTAACATGTCCAAAGTTTTTTTGCCACGAGCTTTTCAGAAAAAGCACTACAAAAACTTGGAGAATGATGTATGCTGCTGAATTATATTTAGCCATCTTGCTTTGTTTACACACTTCAGATGGTGCTGTTGAACTCTCCTCTAGGCATGACAGATATCTTGAAATTTTACCAAACGAAAAAGTAATGTGTGCAGTTTGCAAAATGATTTTGTTCCTGTGCACTTATTTGGCAAGAATGATGCTGCAAAGCCAGACAATTAAGTTGTAATCAATGTGTGCATAAGTAAGAGTGTGTTTAAATAAATGTAAAACATAGTTGATACAAATACAACACCTTAAAACACACAGGCTACTGGCAATTGAGGTCAGAGCTTCTGAATCTATTCAGGCAATGATCTGGTCACATATAATCAAGACCAACCTTCCATCAGGTTCTAAATGACTATATATTTTTTTCACTATTTAATTAATGTTCCAGAAGACTCTTGTAGTAGAATACATTATTGGTTTTGTTTCTCTTTTGTACACCTTTAGATTGTGAAAAAAAACTTCAGAATTTAGTGAGGAGGATGGTGACTATGAGGATTTTATTGCTGCAAAACTGGCACATCAGTTATTTTGGAAGGTATCTGCTCATCAGCTATCTTGTGTACTAATTAAATTGATGGATTATTGGACAGGGAGAAATCTTCAAAGATGTTTTAGGAATGCTGGAGGCACTTTGTATAATCAGAAATATAAACACCTTGATGGTTAACAGGATATAATTAAATGCACAAGTGATGTTACAATACTGCCTGTGGGTTGTCATAGAGCCTTCTCCCCCTTCCCATCCCAAACTAGGTATATTAATGGCACTATATTAAGGAACTCTTAAACACTCCACTTCAACATGCAGCTAGCTTATTCTCTGGAGAAGCCTATTCTTTAACGACATTTTCACTTGCTTAGCATATTTTACCTTGCATGCAGTGCTGATATGACACCCCAGCTGAGTATACCTTGTATAAGGAATCACATATCAAGTCACACGTAAAGCAATGTGCACACTGACAGCAACTATTTTCTCCAATGTTATATTTGTAAAAAATGAGAAAAGGCTGATTTAAATTTAAAAGAAAAATCCTATCCAAAATGTTATTTCTATCCAAGCAAGTATACAAGCAGTCTGTTATCATGATGATAAACCCTATGAAAATATTTAGTAATATCAGAATTTATTTGAAGTGTCTGGAAGAATAAAGACCTGTGCATTCTGGCCAGATATAGCTAATTGGGCAATTTAATCTTACTCAGTTTACTGAATTCATTTAATGACTATACATTCAATATAGCTGCAATAAAATCATCTTTACATTTTCAAGTTTATACTCTGGAGCACAATGAAAAGTCAGATTTCAGTTCTGGCCACCACTAAATCAGATGGGACATTAAGTCTTTTGTTCCACTCAATTCACAAACAGTATCTCAGGCTGTGGGAGGGATAACCACAGCAGTCTCTGAGTCTCTAACTTTGGTCTTGTTAACCTGCATATAATAAGGAAAAATAAAAAGAATATTTTCTGAACTTCTCATGCAGGAAAGCATTATTCCTGCATGATGATTTGTTTAGCCTCAGAATTTAAACTACAAGGTGCAGAGTTATCAAACATCCTCTTTGTGAAAAGAAATTAGATTAAAAGATTTATGGGAAACTTGAATCTCAGCGTCCTGTAGATCACAAACAGTTCTGAATATGCTCACCCTAATAGTAACTCATTTTGAAAGTGATTTACTTCTGAAGACCCAAACTACTCACTTGATACCAAAATGCTTCTGCTGCTTGCTTTTTGCCAGCTAAGTATCTATGAAATGTCATCCTGAATAGAAGTGTCTAAGGGCAATAGAAGGGAATTAAACAAGATAACAAAAATGCCAAAGAATCCAGTCAAGATAGCAGATTTATCATCCCAAAATCAAATAAGGGACAAAAACATTTAACATCTCCACCCCCTAAATTGTGGTATTCTGAAAGAATGATCTTATTTAGCACATTGGAATTCATTATTGGGAGAAGAGAAAGCTCATCTCAGGCCAACTTTCTGGTTGCCCACATGATACAGAAACTCTCTTGAAGATGTGACCTTGTGATGGAGAGGGAATACTGACTCTCATCAAACCAGGATTCTGTAACCTGAGAAAACCCCAACTCTCTCAGCCTGTCTATATAGGAGAGTTATTCCAGCCCTGTAATCATCTTCATAGTCCTCCTCTGGACTTGCTCCAACAAGTGTATGTCCTTCTTATCACTATGAAATCATTATTAACGTGTCCAGGCGAGTCTTGAAGACCTCCAGCGAAGGAGACTCCATAACCCCTCTGGGCAGCCTGTGCCAGGGCTCGCTCACCCCACAGTGAAATAGTTTTTTCTTACATTTAAATGGAACTCTTTGTGTTCCAGCTTCATCCCATCACCCCTTGTCCTGTTGCTAGATACAGTAGAAAAAAGTGCTGCTCCAAACTCCTGATAATCACCCTTTAGATATTTGTAAATGTTAATAATGTCTCCCCTTAGTTTCCTCTTCTCCAGACTAAACAGCGCCAGTTCCCGCAGCTTTTCCTCATAAGGAAGGTGCTCCAGTCCCCTGATCATCTTGTTGGCCCTGCACTGGTCTCTCCAGTCCGTCTTGAGCTGAGGAGCCCAGAACTGGACACAGGCCTCCAGATGAGGCCTCATCAGGGCAGGGTAGAGGGGGAGAATAACCTGCCTTGACCTGCTGCCCACACTCTTCTTGATGCCCCCAGGCTGTCATTGGCCTTCTTGGCCATGAGGGCACGTTGCTGGTTCATGTTTAGCTTATTATCGATCAGAACTCCCAGGTCTCTCTCTGCAGAGCTGCTCTTCAGTAGGTACAAATGCTTAAGACAAAAACTTGCATTGCTTTCATTGCCTTTCTTGTTAGGAAAGGGAATTTACATGTAACATGGAAAGAATCAGTACAGTACAGCACTGACATAAGTACTGATTATGGAAACAGGCTCAAGCAGATATCTTCCTTCATGCTCAGGCTTTTGAAGCCATTTCACAGTTCACAAATCTTTGCTGGTTGGAACTTCCATAGAACAGACAAAGAATAGATGACAGGCCAAATGAGAAGCAGGAAAAAAGATCAGGACTATATGATCAAGAAAAGTGTTTAACGTTCATTAGCAACATTGGTTTGCCCTTTCTCATTTGGTAGGAAATAAAATTTCCACTGAAATGGTTTCTTGGCATGCATTGTTTCTTTAGGCCACTAACAGAAGAAACACCCTTAAAAAAATAGATTTCTAATGTGAAGCCTTCCTCATGTTCTCAACAAAGAAAACAAGTTGTCCAGGCCATTTTCTGAGGCAACTAGGTTATAGAAGCTGCTGACAGCTTGCTGGAATAGAAGCTTTCGGCAAAAGCAATATGCGGTATCATTCAGACTTCAGCAGGCAAACAAGGGCAATTTTTAACCCTGTTATTTGAGAAATTTGTACACTAGACATAATAAGTGAATGATGCCTGGAAAAGAATCAAAAGTACTCCCTTCTGCTTGAACCACAAATTACATTAAACCCAAACATTTCTAAGCAGTATTAAAATAAAAAAACATAAAAGAACATAATTAGGCCATTCAGAGCAGGGAGAACTCAAATCAAGCACCCTTTTACATTTTTGGATGTTGCTTATTAAGAAAAACGCTCCTCTTCTATTTTCCCAGATTGTTTACAACAGTGGTAGGTTTAACAACTGTTCTGTCCTACAAGGAATTTGTAGGCAACTGCATTAGTACTTAGGAAACTGCCTTGTTTTTAAAATATCTATGTTCTAGATCAGGAAAAACAGAATCTATAAAGCAATCTCAGTGCTTAACTACCCTTACATATACATTTAAATAACAGTTTTTTAGAGGAGATTACTTTTCATTGACTGTAAGTTAAAAACAGTCAAGCAAGTACTGGCAAACAGTGAATCCTGTAGCACAATACATCTAAACTTTGATGATTTGTGGTAGCTTGTTACTTATCTGTGCCACCTGAAGCTCTTTGATAAGAGGAACCTAAGTACCCAGCTCCTACATTCTCTTGACTATTCTTCTTCAAAGCTTTCTGAAGGATATATGTCCACTTGTAACAAGGCCCTGCTACCAAGGAAATTAATATTCCACAAGAAAGTTGTACTAAAGTTTAATTTATTGCTCCTTGATAGGTTTTGCTTATCAGTAGCCTCATTTCAGCAACTTCTACCGTTTATGCCAGCATATACAGTTCTAGACTGTAATGAACCACTCTCCATGGTTTTCAAGAGAATATGGAGTTAAGGGTTGGCTGGTAAATGTTACTATTGGTACCAGTCATTTTTCAGTGCTGCATGACTGACGGTTTGGCATAATCTTTCCTTTCCTGCCTGTCCGATTCTCATGGAGACTTTTTTTATTTTAATCCACATAGTAGCCACTTTTTATTAGATTCTGGAACTTACAGATAAGAAAATTGTGTGAGTTTTCTTTTTTTATTTCTGTGTAGCACTCAGTATGCGTTAACCCATTTTGGAACTGCTGTGCTCTGCAAGCTAATCTGCCATTTTCACACAGGAACACATATTGATCAGTGTATCGGTTCTGTTTTTTCATCAAGCTTCAGTCCTACACAAGTGTGCATATTCACCTGATTTCCATGGGTAGGCTCACTGAAATGAAAGGAAGCAGGGTTGGTTTGTTTTGGACAAAAACATCTGTATAGGTAAGTGTGTGTACTGTATAGGTAAGTAAGATTTTGTTTCACAAGACTTTTATTTTTGGAAGTACTTTGGGAGCCACATTTCAAGACAATGCTTAAGTACTTTTTCCAGAACACTCTAACTTCATGAACCTCTAGTTATTCAAACTCCTGCTCATCTTGACCTCGTGACTCCCATAATTTCTGACCCCTACTCTTTTGAGGGGGTTCACTAAAGATGTTCTGACATTTGCCTTTCTTTTCCTTCATTCAGCAACTACAGAGCACACATGTATCTTCCCAAACTTCCAGGCTCCTTTCATCTCCCCTGAATTCTCCTTCATTTTTATGTATCCCTAGACCAGTTTCTCACAAGTAATCCAGCCTCTTAAACATGTACAAGAGACCAAGCACTGAAGAAACTGGTTACATTTACTTCACTGAGTCAGTTACACCTAATTTTCAATGCATTGTTTAAAAACTTGTCTGCTTTAGTGATTCACACACTAGAAGATGCTTAGGTGTTTTGTACAATATTTTGGGTTGAGTTGGTGCAGTATGAAGTTGTGGGGGGGTCTTCTACAGTTTCTGAAGAAGCAGAAGTGTTTGGTAGGTGTGGCTTATCTGTAACACTTCCCTTGAGTTCACTGATTTTGACCCTTACAACAGATTTTTAGACACTGGAACATGCTGCCCAGGGAGGTGGTGGAGTCACTATCCCTGGAGATATCTGAAAGATGTGTAACGAGATTTAGTGGTGGGTTTGGCAGTATTAGGTTAGTGGTTGGATTTGATAATCTTAAAGGTCTTTTCCATCAAAACTATTCTATGATTCAAAAAGGCATAGAAATGGAGCTTCTATTAAAGCATCAGGCATATTTTTGTACTTGCTGCACTTCATTAGAAGTACAGAGGTTCAAGAAGTTCTAATTTTACAGGTTAATTACTTTACCATAAACCAATATCTGTAATTTGGGTGCTGGGAAACATCAGAATGGGGGGATACAGGAATGACCCAGTGGTTTCCAAATCAGAAAGAAACTGGAGAAATATTATTCACCATAGGCAGTTGCACTGGATTACTACTAAATATAGCCACAGCTGCAGAATAGATAAGAGAAAAATGGTATTTTAAAAACATTTTTTTTCTCATGGCTGATATTTGAGTCTATGTTTGACCTGTACTTCTACACATTTACCAAAAAATGTTGATTTACTCAATACTGTTAATCAATGACAAGAGAACACAGTAGGCTATTCAAACCTTAAAGCTTTGAACTTTTTTTCCCTAAACATTGAATAAGGGTAACTTGTGATATTTACTGTGTTTTTACAGTATATGTTAGAGAGGTCTTTGTGGACTACATTAATCCTTTTTTTCTATTAACTATATACCTTCAAAGTTCACTCTGGCATTTCTCATACACTTGACAATAAAGGGTCAAGCAAGGAGGAACAAACTTCATTAGAACGTTATGAAAGCTGCATGAATTCACATTTAAAGCAGGGACAGTACAGTTATTCAATCCTTACAGCATTCATGCAGTTTGACAGAGCTAATTTAAAGGAACACATTTTCAGCAACAGTATGACCTATACAAAAACCATTTTCCCGTGGTCCCATAAAGAACCTACATTGCACAACAATCTAAGTAAGCCTGGATGTTTGGCTCTGCCCAAACTGTTGCTAAAATTGCTTGGCTTTCTACTTTTATGTATTAATCCCCAAAAGTGATAATAAACATTGTAGCTCAAACATTAAGACCTTATGCAACTGCAATTAGAGTGCTGATTCCTTATTGACAGGTCTATCACACAGGCATTAAGCAGAGACAATACCAAGTGCTGGAACAGCATTTTAAGTTTCCAGGTGACACAGTAGGAATTTCTAAATTATATAACAGATACTTAGAATTAATTTGTTCAGACCTTTCTACTGCAGAGTTATTTTCCTCCTTATAACATCCAGCTAGACTTTAAACAGAATAGCTGAATGCTTTTAGCTCTTTTTCCCCCTCCCTAGTTTGGAGGTTTTTGTTGTTTTTTTTTTGCTGACCTGCTTGAGCTGAATTATTTTTAAAATTGAGTTAAGCTTTTTTCAAAACCAAGTTAGTACTGTGCTTCTCTAGTACTAAATACCTAACTACTCTTCCCCAAGGTGGCCAAAGAGCTTCTTTGTCTTAGAGCAGGCTCTCTGAACCAAAAGGAATCTTCCCATTCTCATAAATGCTTCTATGTAACTTTTGCACAGACCCTGCAGTCTGAAGGGTTGATTTTATAGTCTTTGGGCTGGGGTATTTTTTTTTTTTTGTGTATCTATGTCAGGATTCTTTTGTTAAATTGTTAAACTCTTATCAGGGACTAATCAAGGTAGATACATCAGAAAACCATCAGTATATCCATCTTGCCCCTCTCCTAAAGTCAGCAGTGAAAGGAGGGGAAAAAAGTAATGCTGTTAATCCTTGGGCAATGTTGTTCTTGGAGAAGAATTAAACCATACAGCTAAGGCAGCAAAGGACTGAAGTGCTGTTCTCTATGTTACTGAAAACTTGCTGTTTGTGAGGGAGGGGGAAGCTCATCTCAAGTGCAAGAGTGAGCTGCAGCTCCTTTGCATGGGTCTGGTGTGGTTGGCCTCCATCACCATGACTACAAAAGAGGCAGTAAAGAGAAAGAACAGAGAAGCTGGATTTGAATAAAGGAACTTTGGCCAAGAACATGGAAATAAGACATAAAAATAAAGGTCACAAAAGTTTTCCTGAGCTCTTGAGGCCCCACACTCTTGAGGCTCCTTACACCTTCAATAAAGTTCTGTTCTTTAGCAAAGAGTATCACTTTGCTTCATCCTCCAGAAGTCAGGAACTTCACTTTTCAATTTGGCATGACTCTGACAGTTCAGGGCCAACTTCACTTGCTAGAATCCAGCGTAGCCCAGCAAGTAGCCCTTTCCAGCAATTACTGAGAGTACAGCTATTTTAAGTGCAAACTTCAGATATTTAATCAAGCTGAAAATACACATGTGGGACAGATATTTTAAAATCCAATTTAATTGCCAGCAGTTTGTAACCTGCAGGGCTAGACACTTCATTATCAAAAAGCAGGAAGTTTCACAGCTCCCCAGCAAGAGGTACTACGCTATTCTCAACCTCAAAAACTGAGAAATTGAACTTTTATGAAGTGATCTAAAATAGCTCCATCACCAGGACAAGTGCCATCATTAGTATTTCTAATCCCTAAGTTAGTTTACTGTTTCTTCTGGTAAGCCTTGCACAGTTGAACTTAAATGTTCATCTTGTACAACCTAAGCCCATTCTACTAAAGTAAGATAATTTACGTCATAGAATCAAGATCCAACCTACATCAGATACAGCATTATACACACAAAGGCAAATATGATCTGAAATGCCTTAGAAAGTCTGTGCATGCCTTTCATGTGAGGAATCCAACACAAGTTTGGCTCAGAAAACTTGAGAACAAGCTGACAAACATCCTAACATATCCTGAATTACTAGCAAACCTCTTATACTGGGCACAATCCACTGAGAGCTTGCATGAAATTACTGCTTTTTTAAAGTATGGCACTTTGGAAGGTCAAGTCTTCTTTGTGCACTCACATTCTTTAAATTTAATACCTTGATTCAAGTGTTCTCACGAAAACCCAGCATTAAATTCCAAGGACCGTGCTCCCTAGACAGACTAGGCTCTGTACAGTACCCTTTTATCCTACATTGGACTCTACTGGCTGCAGGAAGAAGTAAGAGAATAAACAGAACTTTCATTTCAGCACAGACTTTTCCAGCACATAAAGGTAATCACTGTCCTCTAAAACAACGTGACCACTAATATAATGTGAATGTGTTACATCTTTGTGCTGTTTTCCAGCTTTGATAAAGTTGAAGATTTACAATTGTGGCTAAAAAGAAATTAAATATCTTTCATGGAGTCTGCTTTCTTTAATTCTAATTCAATAATATTTTAGAAAAAATAAGAGACTGGAAAATTCATCTGTAGCAAAGCAACAGGTTGAAATAGGAAACAAATGTTCACTCTCTTCCCTTTTCTCCAGTACAGGTAGACAGCTATTTCACTGAATGGAATTACCTGAGACAGTTCTGTACTTAATAGAAAAAAAGATCTTACTTCACCATTAATTGCCATGAGGAGACAGTTGCAAGCATTTGTTTATTAAGCTGGATAATCGTCTATACTTCCAGATCAATGGTATCCCATTGGAATACCAAGAGCTGAAAGGAGGATCAAGGGAACTACAGGCCTCTCAGTCGGATCTTGATGCCACAGAAGGTTAAAGAGAAGATCGTCTTGAGGGCCGTCCTGAGAAACATATAGGACAACCAAGGGTTCAGGCCCAGTCAGCATGGTTTTTTAGAAAGCAGGTCCTGTTTAACTAACCTGATCCTTCTGTGGATCAGAAAGATTTAACTAATCCTTCTATGACAAGGTGACCTCCTTAGTGAAGGCTGTGGTCTACTTGGACTTTTGGTAAAGTCTTTCACCTGTTGTCTACCAGATCATCCTCCTGTAGAAACTGGCTGCCCATGGCTTGGATGGGCGTACCCTCTGTTGGCTGGACAATTGTATGGACAGCCAGGCTGCTGGATGGATGTGTTGATCTGCTTGAAGTCAGAAAGGCTCTACATAAGGTCTTGTCCAGGGTGGACTAATGGACCAAGACCAATTATATGAAGTTTAACAACATCAAGTGCTGGCTCCTGCATTTGAGTCACAACAACCCCAGGCAATGCTACTGGATTGGGAAGAGTGGCTGGAAAGCTGTGGAGAGAGAAAGGACCCAAGAGGGTTGACAGAGAGCAGCTGAACATAAGCCAGCAGTGTGCCAAGAAGGCCAGAAGCATCCTGGTCTACATCAAAAATAGTTTGGCCAAACGGATCAGGGCAGTGATTGCCCCCCATACCCTGCACTGATGAGTGGTTGCCCAGGGAGGTGGTGGAATCCCCATCTCTGGAGATATTTAAAAGATGTGTAGATGTGGTGCTTAGGGACATGGTTTAGTCGTGGGCTTGGCAGTGTGAGGTTAGTGGTTGGACTCAATGATCTCTAAAGTCTTTTCCAATTGAAATGATTCTATGATTTTAAGAATAGATTATTCATATACAGGCTATGTTTGCTCAATAACACTGCCTTCTCTTTTTCTGCTTGGTAACCTACTTCTTTGCAAATAGATGAGTTTGGGTAATCTTCCTGTCTCTTGGGAATTGTGCTATGCAGTCAAGTGGCAACCGGCCATTCCATATGGTTTTCATTGCCTTCAGTCTAAAGAGCTGAAAGAGAACTTCTTGTAGCATAGATATGAAGATTTCACATAATCAGTATTTGTAAGGGTGGTGGAAGGGGAATTTTTGAGCCATACAGACCATTTGTTTTGATTTTAAAAGCCCATATTTGTTTCTTTTAGGTTCCATATAGGACAGTTATGACTATTCAGTGTCTTGTTTTTGATCTGACCAGAGGAGCTCCTTGCCAGCCCTGCTGGTTCTCATTCTGTCTGGGTGGCCTCTCCAACCAAGTTCTCCAAAACCATGAGTTCATAAGAACTATTTAAGCTTTTTCTTGCTGCTTTACAAACAACTTCTCCTGTTAGTATAATCCCACAATACTTCTGAAAAGCATTTATCAGTACCATTTTGCATCTTGTACATCAACACAGCTTTTCCAGAGGTTCCTGATTATTTATGAGTGTGCCCTATGTATAATAGTTATGGAGACAATTTTGCAGTCAGGCATACCTCAAATCAAGGCTGCTGGCTACCTATTAGCACAACAACCAGAGATTAAAAAAAAAAAAAACCAAAAGCCTACAGCTCTTCCCCAGCTTTTTCAATATTTGAACAAATTATATCCTGTGTTCCCAAAAAGTATTGAACATAGCAAAACAAACCCGATACTTGTCTGCCTTTGTCATGTTGTAAACCCTTAACCTCAGCACCAAAGCTAAAGAAGCAGTACCATAGTAGCAGCTCAGTATTACACAGACAGTATTAACTTCCTTTCGTACAAAAGAATCCTTCTGCAAGGCACAGACAATGGTAGTAGATACTATTATCCAAATGCAAATCAAATCATTTTAGTACTGTTAACTTTTCTTGATGCTAAGCACTGCTGTACTAAGGTCTTACAGAGAAAGAAATTACATGTTGAAGTTTGTTTTCCAAATGTCAATTAACCCTGATTTTTCTCATTCTCAAACATTTGAAGTTGAAGACTGATCTAGAAAGATGGATACTGCAGCAAATTAAATCTGTTTTATGCAAATGCTCCCCAATTGTCTGGACATTTGGCTGTCCCCAGTTTGATAAGGCACCCCAAGCTGCATCTAAAATGTGACTCTCAGATATGATCCCGTCTGGGTGATGACATAGAGTGTACTCTAATGAAGTTTGCTCATGATACCAAACTGACTAGGGAAGCAGACAGTTCAAAAAGGGAGAAACCCTGTATGAAGACCTATAAAAGCTGGAAAAGTGGGCTAACAAGAACTTTATGAAGTTCAAAAAGGACAAACGCGAGGTCCTGCACCTGGGAAGACAAAATCCAGGAGTACAGTACTAGGTAGAATCTACCCAGCTAGGGAACAGCTCTATGGAAAGAGAGGTAAGGGTCCTGGTCCACAAACTCAATGTGTGTACTGCTGCAGCAAAGAAAGCTGGGTTGCATTAACAAAAGCATCACCAGCAGAGATAAAGAAGTCATTATTCCACTCTATTTAGTACTTGTCAGGCTACACCTGGAATACTATGTTCAGTTTTGGTGACCACTATGCAGAAAAGATATGAACAGGCTGGAGAGGGTCTAGAGAAGGGCCATAAAGGTGATTAAAACTAGGAAGCCTGCCATATGAGGAAAGGCTGAGAGAACTGTGTTTGTTCAGCTTGAGAAAAAAAGGCTTAGGGGAGACATTATCACCATGTTCCAATATTTAAAGGGTAGCTTCTCTTTCTACAATGAATCACATGGAAAAGATGAGGGGTAATGGGCATGAGTTACTCCTGGAGAGATTCCAACTGGACACAAAAGGAAAGTTTTTCACAATGAAAACAATAAGCCATTAAAATCATCTTCCCAGGGAAATGATGGCTTCCCCTAGATTGGACACTTTTAAGATGCAACCACACAGAGTGCTGGGCCATCTGGTCTGTAAGGTGCTTTTGCCAAGAAAGGTTGGACCAGATGATCCTTGAGGTCCTTTCCAACCTAGTATTGTGTTACTCTATGGCAAGATGATGCTCCACCCTTCTATGAGAAGTACCTTGAACAAGCTTTCTAAACTATCTTTCAGACAATCCTTGTAGCTGTCATCTAGCAGCTGTATTTCTGACATGCTGTCATTTTTAAAAAATCACGTCCATTTTTAAAAAGTCAACTTCTGAAAGCCCATGGTGCATCTTTTATTCCAAAGTAGATTCAGAAAATTCAATTCAGAATTAACTTCCTAACAAAACCCTTAAGAAACTCTTACATAACCCCTATTGCCATCAATGTTCAAGGTTTTCAACTTCCAAAGAGACCAGACTTTCAATGCCAGTGAAATCAATGGAAAAGAGAAGTCCTCTGCAAAGAGCTGGACATGTCATAATGAGTCCAGATATTTTGCTAGTAATGCTTTGCTTTGAAAGTTTAAGGTGAATGTCACATAACTTTTTATTTAGTAAAAGTAAATTCATCATCTAAATAAGCCTTTTTATGGATATATACTTTATGGTCCTGCAGTTGGGTACATTTCAGTGAAGACTTGAACATTAAAAAAGGCAATCCTTTGTGAGAAATGAGAATTCTAATTTCCAAGCTCTTATGACATTCTAAAAAGACATATTTCCTTCTAAGTGCTAATAGGAAGATTTCCATGACCTTGTTCTTGTCAGCATGCTATTTAGAAATAAAATACTGATTTGCAAAGCGTCAGATAAACACAGCTGTGCACATGTGCTCACTTGATTGCAGACTGCGTGCACAGCTTTGTTTACATGGGCCAAATCAGCTTGCAATTGCACTTGCAATTGTGCGTCTGAAATCAGTAGAGGCTTTACAGGCGAAAAACTGTCACCATAGACACATATAGCATACTTAAGATGACCCTACATGCTGCCTGTGTCATCTATGACATTCGATGTCAGTTGTGGTGTAAATTTATCACTAGGTTTCTATTCAAGTTCCCCTTCCACAAAGTGTACAATACTAGCTTTTTCCATCCCCCTTTTTAGGCTATTCATCTTCCCAGAAGGAAAGAAAGCTCAGCAGTGAAAGAATTATCTTACTAAGTTTACATATAGCGTTGTATCCTACTTAGAAGTTCTATATTTTAGCAGTCTTGTTTTTATACACTTGGTGCCAAAGAAATTCCTGCATGCCTAGCTGTTTGCTGTTATCTTTAAAGAACTGTGCTCTACGTTTTTGCACAAAACATTAATCAGACAGCATACAAATGTTCATTCTCTCTGCCTCATGCCAGGCTGGATCTACTGTAGAGGCAAGCTGCTTTGTCATTATAGAAAACACAGCCAGAATCTTTATGACAGCTAAGCTTATTTTGTACAAAGGTTTTCCAGTAGGGCTGAATTTCATGGAAGAACACAGAAAGATAGTTGTGGGAGCTGATGCTACTTCATCAGGCCATTTTTTTTTGACTACATCTACTCTCTGTGAAACCCTTTGGCAGCTCCCCTGGCCAGTCATAGCTGAGTAAGTCAGTTTGCTAAACTTGGTCCTTGTGGTTCAGGCTGTTTTTCTGTACCTGCTGAAACCCCAAACGGCAACAAGGAAACAGAAGAGCCTTTCTAGATGGCATGTTCATAGTCAGGTTGACAGAAGCCACAATACACAGCAGTCCTGAGTTCTCTTGTTTGAAGCTTTTCAACTAGGATTTCTCATTCTTTTGCCAGTCTCTTTGAAATCAATAGGGACATGATAAATTAGGGAACCTTTACTTGCTACTTTGAAATAAATTCTATTTAAAAACACATGCTGCTTTGCTGTCTGATTCGGAGACTTAAGTATCGTAAGATTTAAGCTTCAATTTCAAATTTATGTTCTGCAAAGCTAGGATTGAACAGTTCCTAAGGAAAGATGATGATTAATGCTACTCTGCAACGTACTTCTGCTCCTCCAGAAAGGTTGATAATAGCAAATATAGGCTAATGATAACAAAAGATTAACTTGGCCTTCAGAGACAGTTTGACTCTGGAAGTCATAAATGAACACAGCTCAGACAACAGGATCAGATGAAGTATTTCCATGAAGAATTTTTAATCAAAGACACGTGTGATAGCTTCATAGGTTTTATAGTGAACACAAGCCAATAAATCTAACAACCTGCTGAAGCACAAGTCATTAAGTTTCTACCAGACATTCCAGTATTCAGTGTAGTAACCTAATACATTCAGCCAGTCTTCAGTAGACTGTGAAGGAGACTCCACAAGGAGAGGCCAAGGTTGGACACTGCACAGCATAGAGTTTACATAAGGATGTCCCTGTCTTCCATCAAGTTAGTGTCCTTTATAGGAGAGACCCTACTATTTTAATCTGGGAAGACATTTCTTCCTGAATGCAAGTTTAATTAAAGGCACATTCTTAAAGAATCATGAAGACAAACCAAGCAGTCATATAAAGAAGACTAGTATGTATGATCCATTTTATTATGTGTAGGTCGTAGTACATACCCTTGTTCAGGATTATTTCCAAGACAATCTCCTTAAGACCCTGGAGTAGAAGAAATGTTGGTTCTCTTACGACGAGAACGTTTTGCTATATTATTTGCACTACACTGCCTTCTGGTTCTGTTTTACTCTGAGACCACAATAATTGTTCACAAGGGTCTAAAATGAAAACAGGTTTTAGAGAAAAGTAAAAAACCCTTAAATTGCTAAGGAAAATCTTGTTTGTTGAACCATAATGCTAATATATTTCTTTGGAAGGTCTGCAAAGATTAGGTGTCTAGTTTCCAAACTGCTTGAGAACTCTTAGAGTTAACAGGTGTTGCCTAAGACAATACAGAAAAATTATTTTGATCTGCTAACTGCTGTCCCCACCTGACTATCAAAGTCTGCATTCAATGTGTACATAAAAATGATTCTTTTCTCCATGAAAAAGGATGATACTATAGCCTTTCTAAATACTGAATCTTACTTAATGCCTGGATTTAATAGTTTCTGTAAGATTCCATCTCTCACTGCACCATTTTCAGGAAGTTAGGGCAAAAAAGCTTCTTTATATCATTAAAAAAAAAAAAAAAGATTCTTCAAGGTGTTTCTAATGAAAAGACAGCAAAGTTCTTATCTTGTTTATATCTCTCCCAACATTTCTACTTTGGAAAACAGTTGAACTATATGAACTATAGTTGCAGCTATAATCTGCAGGCCAGCTAGAGAGACTCCTGGACATTTAGTAAAAATGGACATAGGTGTTTGCATGTAGAAGAAACTACCACCAAAGTGGGGGTGTATTCTCAGTAAATAAAAAAGTGTATTAGCTTTGTCTTGAAATTCCTGAGATATGAGGAATCTGATAAGAAATGCAAGCTTGGTTGCCATTTTTCTTTCTTTACTCTTAAAAGTTCTACACAAGGTCTCTTCCTGCAGTGGCCAACAGCAGAGACTAGAAAAGAGCAGCTTCATTCTCTGCTGTGGCTTTGTGGAGAACTGGCAGGACCAAAGGAGGCTTACTTTAGCTGGTTAGCCTCCAGCTGTTCTGATACATTACTTTCCTAATACTTATTTTCTAAGCACACTGCTAAAACGCCTTTAAAGGTCTCCAGAAATCACCACTTGAACAAATAGGTCTCTGAGCCAGTGGGAGAATATTCTGAAGGCAGCAGCAGTTTAAATAGTTCAGGCACAGAATGAAGTTTGGCTGCTCTCCCTTTCACAGCTGCATGACCTTTCTGGCTCAGCCCTTCAGTATAGAGCCAGAATGAAGTTTGGCTGCTCTCCCTTTCACAGCTGCATGACCTTTCTGGCTCAGCCCTTCAGTATAGAGCCTGGGAATGGTAAGAAATTTTATATTGGAGCAGAACACAATAGGAACATTGTTACAGCTCCCATGATGCAACTGCATTTCAGA
Source organism: Urocolius indicus (assembly GCA_013401255.1). NCBI lineage: Eukaryota > Metazoa > Chordata > Aves > Coliiformes > Coliidae > Urocolius > Urocolius indicus. The sequence goes on along the minus strand of WBNH01010964.1, from coordinate 358,432 downwards.
ATATGCTATATGCACAGTTTGAGCAGACACTAATGCTGCCCAGTCATTTTGTTAGTATGCATTTTCCTTTAAGAATTTTTTAGGTTAATAATAATAATAAAAAAATATATATATATATTTTAGAGTTATGTGACACTATCATTTTCAAACAATAAATTACTCAATGGGAGTTCAAATGAAGACTATTTATTTCCATGTAGGCTATTCATTACAGTGCAGCAATAAGTGAAAGGTGCAGTTATTAATTCCAAGACCTTTTTTTCAGCAAGAAGAACAGAAGTTTAAGCACCTTAGTTATAAGAAATTCTAAGACCAAATATTAATTAAATGCCAGTCAGATTCACAGCTGAATCTGTTAGCAGTACACAGAGAAATCCGTGTTTGGGTGCATCTATAAGTGATTATTTCCAGAGGAGTTGGAGCTACAGCAGAAACCTGTCAGTTTGGGCAAGGTGATCTTTGCCACACGCTCTGACGCGATGTACACAGCTGAATTACTGACAGATGACTCAGTAACTCTCCAATTCTGAAATTATTTTAATTTTACAGCAGTTGTTTCTGTAACCTGCTGGTCCACTTGTTTGCCAAGCAGACAGGGTTTCCGAAAAATTGGGTAATTCTGTTCTCAGAATTTTGGTAAAAATGGAGCATTTCAACCCTCTCCAGGTTTTGCTCTAGCTCAAGTGGAAAGAGGATGTATTACTCACACTGTTATCTAGAACCATCTAGCAAACCCAAGTGAGCAATAAGAAGAATCAGTTATATAATTAATCTTACAAACTTAGACAAATAAAAAATAAAAACTAAGAATGCCAAGACTGATTTGCTTTTGTAGCAAGGGCAACTCTGGCTTTTAGACAAGGAAAGGACTTAAACTTATTCAGAAAGCTCTGTTTTTACAAGAATGATTAATAGTGATATTTTGCTTTCTTACCAAGTTACTATAAACACTGCCAGCTGGATTTGGAAACTTGAAACAACATGAACTTTCAGATTCATTCACTGGACAAGGATCCACAAAAGAGCTACAGAAACAGAGCCCCAAACCCAAGTATTCTGTGGCTTTTTTCCATACAATTGGTAATTTCCACTGGTCACTGGTGAAAGTGTATCCTACTTAGTTTAGTAGCCAGATTATTAATAATGTAAGGTATTTTCAGGTAGGAAACCTCACAGACTGCCAAAGAGTCCAATTCTGTAGAAGTAATAACATGAAACACTTCAGGGGAAGATCTGATTACATTTGTTTCATCTATAACAATAACCAGATTTTCCAAACTGATCAGGCTGTTGTTGAATTGGCAATCAACAGCCTTGTCATTTCTAGAAATGAAGATGTTTTGTTTTTTTTACACTATTATAGAAATCTTTATCATTTAAAAAGCTACTCAGAAGCTTACATGGTAATGAAAGACTCTGCTGTGCACCTTTGCTCTTGCTGATCAAAAATTCCCTACTGCTCCAGTGAAACTACTGTTGCCCATTCCTGGATAGGAATATGCTATGAACTCAAAGAAATTAGTTCAAAGAAACTCAGAATTCCAGTTTTTAGCAAACTGCTGATGAAAATGTTTTTCACAGACCTCAAGATAACATTCCACAAATGCCTGGCCAAAAGCCCTTAATACAGCCAAATAACTCTTTTTTTTTTACCTTGCAGTTTGGTTCTTAAAACTGTGGCTATCCACTAGTCCAGGTCAAGATGAATTGGAGGGGCAAGATGAGGAAAGGACTATCTGCTCTACTTGCTTTGCATGATTGAGGAACCACATAATTCCTGGAAAAGTAGTTGATGATTTCAAAGCTAGAGGGTGGTTCAGTTGTGCAGCTGCTATTAAATTTGTATCCCCTCGGGAAGATATTAAACCTCCATCCAGGACTTTGGCAAACGGTGAAGCAACACTCTTTCAAGATTAATTTACAAAGGGGATGCTGGGGAGTTCAGCTTCTGTAGTTCTTTTCTCTAACTGCTTCCAAGCTTAGCCACTGTATATTTAGTTACACACCTGGCCAAATTATGCAGCATAAACAGACCAAATTGTTGCAGATCTTCAGGTAGATCAGAGCAGGTATAGACTTGAATATGCTTTTCTGTCTTGATAGAAAGTAGCTACCAAGACCTGACTCTACCCTCTTAATCATACAAATTTTAGGAAATGCAGTGAAAGTGACCTGTGACATCAACTTGTGCCCTGCATAAATGGTTTAAGGAGAAAACAACAGATCTCTTTACAAATGCACTCAAACTAATTCTCCAGTACCTCCACAGCTTGATCCATACTGCAACAAAACTAAAAATGAGCCCGGAGGGAGAACAGGCAACAAACTCAGATACCCTACTTCTAAAAAGTGGATCTAAACCCATGGAAACTGGCACATAGAAAAGCTGTTTAAAGACATTGCTGCAAGTGATGTATGCAGCATCACTTTATGTTGTAATTATCTGTGACTATGCTTTTTGTGCTTTAGACAACTGGTACATAGCTGAAAGCAGGCCAAGACCAGTGACATAACAGCCACTGCAGATCAGCTGTGTTCCAGGATCATAGAAATCAGAAAAGGCCTGAAAACTAATCTTTGTGTCTTTCAGCTATATACATACTGACTAGAGACACTACAGCTTCATTTCCAAAATGGCTATAGGAGTGTCAGGTTGCAGGTTGCTAAAAATCATAGAATAGTAGGGGTTGGATGAGATCTCTAGAGCTTATTCAGTTCAGTTCCCTGCCAAAGTAGGTTCACCTGGGAACACATCCAGTTGGGTTTGGAAACCTCCAGAGAAGTATACCCCACACTCTCCACAGGCAGCCTGCGCCAGTGCTTCAGCACCCTGAGAATAAGGAAGTTTTCCCCTGTGTTTAAATGACTGGGTGTTGGACAGAACTCTAGTAGGATGCATTCTTAACCTTTTGTGACAGGCTCACCATCATGCAAGACTCCTCTAAAGCAGTACAATACACTAATGTATTACAGGAGATCCAGAAACCTGAAAAACCTAGCAATAGCTCTTCATTCAGTAATTTCAAACTGTTTAATTTCCATTGCCTTTTTTAACAGTCAAGAAATCTGCATTCAAAGAATTTTATAAAAGAAGGGCAGCAGGGGAGTAGAATGCAACACACCGTTGTTGCAATTTGTAAAAGTCAAGATTTGATAACGCAAGTGAAATGCAAAGCACGTGGCAATTAGCCATTTTTGGTTTACTGTGGTATTTTTGAAGGTCGGTCAGCTAAACTGATCTAATGAACACTGCAAAAACTTGGTATGTTTTTATTCTAAGGCCCCAAACAAAAGGAGAACTCTACTAATATGTATCCTTATTAAACTCTCAAGATCATGGATCTCCACTTAAGTATCCCATTGAAAAAAACCCGAAATCTCAGCTGTTTTAATAAAATCCATTGCCACAGTTTCCTTTAAGGGAATACTACTGCGTCATAGCTGTAACACTAGATCTAATTAATTGGGATTTTATGCCAGCACAAATATTAAAACAGCTGATACTTCGATTTTTGGCTGTCTGTCCTCAAGACTATTCAGCAGGTAATAAACTTAATTACTTTCTTAAAATTCAATTATAATCTAAAGTAAATGCAGAGAATTCATTTGTATGCTGTGACTTCATTGAATTTATTCCCTTGCTCTGTTATTGCTTTTAAGGATGAAGCATCACAGTAATAGTTGCACACAGAGTGTAACTAGCATTTAAAAATATATCTATGTCTGTTAAGAAAAGGCTGAAGTACACTATGGCAAATATTTATCTGTTTTGTTTAGCTCTGGACTTAATATTTTGGAAATGTATATTTAGATTATACTATGTCTTGCTTCAGTGATGTAAGTTTCAACATCAGAACATCAGACTTAACTATATCACTAATGTAGTATTAGAATAATTCGCTTTAACATCCCTTAGAAGAGGTACAGAGCTACTTATTACCGCTGTTCCCTAAATATACCTTTTCCATCCTAAGCAGGGTTGTTTTTTAACATTGTGACTCAGGAAGATATTTCAGATATGTTGTTAAGTATCCTCATTAACAGTTCTGGGCATGACTTTAAATACTTTCCTAAAGAGGTCTGCTTATGCCACTACAGCAAAAACAACCGAAAAGAAAACTGAAGACATGTGTCATGTCTCACTCATTTATCTGGGGATTGATACTAACTTGAGGTGAAGTGTTGCTTCTTCTCTTTTGCTGCTAAAGGGCAAGAGCAAATTAACTGAACATGATGCTCCTAACAGTTAAAGTCTGAATAAGTTTTGACAGCATAAGGCCATAGCTAAAACCACGGCTCTACTATTTCATACCACTGAACAGTTTACTTTTCTTTCCTGCCTCAAAGTACAAGATAGCAACCCTTTCACATTATCCTTTCAAATAACGGCAAACAGAATGGAGCACTGAAATAGCTGCTTTATGCAAAAAGAGGTAAGACTTCTTCAGGCATTGAGTCTAATGCAGCTCTAGAACAAGGTGGAAAAAAATTAATTTTGAGCACAAGTGATGTATTTTATTTGTTATGAAGCATGCCTGAGACTAGACATGCTTATAAGCCTCATCAGAGAGGTCAACTTCTGATTTGTAAGCACATTATGGGACCATTTCTTGACATTAGGCTTGCAGATAGGCAAACAGTTCACTGGAAATTGAAACATTTTTGAGACTCTTTTGCACTGCCAAATCTGACTCATGTACAATGGTAAAGCAAAACTCCAGTAACACTTTTGCTCTCCCTCACTTTCAAAACTCCACTTCTCCTAAATTTGTACAGTGTCAGATGACAGAGAGTTGGTGGAGAGGAAGAACCCACAAGTGTCAGGGTATTTTATGGTCCCTTTTAGCTACCTACACGTCACAGTGAGGCTTGATCAACATCTGAGATAAAGCCACTCATCTATTTAAACAAGCATACTCAAAATTTACTTTTCCTCAGTATATATGATAATCATTAGAAATTATCTGAGAATTTGATGGTCTTCATCTCCACTGAACTAAAAAAAGCAGCTTAGGAAAAGAGAGCTAATTTGTGCAGGTCATTTCCATTAGTTTTGCTTTTATTTTTAAAGCTTACTGGAATGCCTAAGTATAATATAGAGCTTAAAGTAAATGAAAGCCTATTGGTATCACCTAGATATTTGGAATATTTTGAATTGCTTCAACAGGCATCAAAAAGAATGTCCAATATTTCCAATGTTTAATGATCTTTAGATTGTAAGTTGCACATAAAAAAGCACAAAGCAAATAAAAGGGCTTTGATTAAATGGCATACAACTAATTTCCCCAAACAGACATCAAGGAGCTCCTGTGCTATGAAGTTTTGCTATTAGACAGACGACTTTGCCTGTATTCCCAATAATATTACAGCTTTTAAATTATTCTACCCTGCATAGAAAACTGATTCTTTCAACAATTACACTGCAAGATAGCAATGTTATAGCTCTCAAATTAGATTTTAACCCAGTGACACTCACTTATAGATAAGTATCACTTTAAAAGGTGGTAATTCCTCTCTCATTTATACCAGCATAACAACAAACTTCAGTAACCAGACTTAAATCACACTGAATTAAATAAATAAGCTTGGCTGACCTGTTAGTTCTGCCCCTTGTGGAATCACCTACAGTTGTTTACAAAAAGAACGGCACATTGCACTAGTATAATCTGCACATTTTTTAGCCCAAATCTTTTTACACATTTATATTCAAAAGGCTATGAAAGTATCAACTATAGGAAACAAAATCCCAGTGGATGGGCTATTCTACTCATATCCATTAAGCAGTATCTTGGCATGCCCAAATAGCTCATTGCCATTGCTGGGATCCTATCTGACTGCCACTTTAAAATGCACACCTACCGGCCAAGGTGCTAGGATACTGTATCATTTTAACTAAAAAATGGACTAAGAAATGGCCAAGGGAAACACCTACATTATGCATGTATATTAAACTCCAACTCAGGATTCATCACAAATCTTTCTACAACTCCCAGTGTAGTACAAAATAATTCACAATAGATCACAGCTTTGCTTGGGTAATACTTACATATCTAACCCCCAACAGCAACTACCTCACCTGATTCTTTGAAATATGCTGAATACACAGAAAATAGCAGTAATTACACAGTGAAGAGACAAGAGTGACAAGAAATATACAGCTCTCATTTTTCCATCCTTGTATTATGACCAGATTCACGGATATTTCACTCTTCTTATTAGTAAATCAGGTAGCATTTAATGTTGTCTGATCTGAGATTGGAAATAAGGTATGAAGATATGCAAAATGATGACAATTCTACCTACTGCTGTACAGAGTAAGACAACATTCTGCACAGTAACAGTGATTTCAGTTTCCTTATTTCATTTCGGCCAAGCTTTGTGTAACATCACATTTCACTGACAATTTTCATTCCATCTATGCTGTGTACTGCACTTTGCCATTGTGCTGTCTACGTCTTTGACAATATGCACTGTAATTTGCAAGTTTACTTTAGCTTTGCAATAAAGTTATAAATACAAAGGCTATGAAATACTGTAGAATGCAATGGTTAGTTAAATCTTTTAAGACCATTTATCAGCCTTTTTTAGTTATCCATCTTCAGTCTTCAAAAGCACATATCTCTCTAGAAAGCACAATACCTGCTCTCAACTTGAAAAAGCATTATGTCATTTTCCCAAACATTCAGTATCAACTACAGTACTGCTATCTGTGCTTCACCATCACTGCTTCATGGGAGATCTCCAAAATGCCCTGATTTTCTAATTCAAGCTGCAAGTGTAAGTTAATTTTTTTGGCTTATCATTATTGATTTGAGTTCAAGCTGCTTAAAGGAATAATTTATCACCATACTCTGATGTTCAAGTGTGTAAAACAGAAGAACAAATTGCACTAGTACCTTACAACAGTCTGGACTGCTGACTTCATTGCAACTACACCAAAAAGGTGGTGAACCACAATGTGCAAAAGATCACTTTACACAGAAATATTAAAGTTGCTAGCTGGATCTTACTTTCTTTCACTTTGGTTTCTTTAACACAATTCCTCAACTTCAGCAATGACATACATATGCTGACTCACTAGTATCATAGCAATTTATCTCTGCTAAAGCTCTAGCATGGTAACCTCTGTATTAGAAATCAACAATAAAGAGCACACATTTCTCATTCGGTAATAAGGCATACGGTGATTCACAGTCACAATGAAAATGCAGAGAAAGGAGTTTAACCTGATGCTTGTGTCCAGCTAAGCTATATTCTGGGCAAAGCTAAAAAAAAAAAAAAGGGTTGAAAAACGTTTTGTTCAGCTACTCCCAGTGAGAACAGCTGGTAACAGCACTCTAGCATCTCAGAGAAGGAAGTAAAACCTGGGGCATCATCACAGCCAGCTGTTCACCATCTGGGATTTCCCTCACATTGGGAGGAACATTTAGCTCTGCATTTCAGGTGGCTTTGTAGCTCCCTTGAGCAGACATACACAATCTAAACCACAACTAAGTTGCACAAGTCATAATAGATCTGTCATGTTTTGCATCCACAACTTGCTTCTCCAAGTCTGAATGAGCAGTTCAATGACTTAGTCTAGATACCACTCCTTTAGCTCTTTTCTCCTGCTTACCTTCCTCTTCTGTACTTCCACCATCTGCATCTCTCCCTCTTCCTCTGCACTACACTACAAGAACAGCTAAGGTTGCCAAGTTTAGCCTCAGAATCAAAAAGAAACTCTGACTTAAGCAGATGCTCAGGTACAGAAGGTTCAGTTAAACAGTTACAGTTTGGCAAAGACCTTATCTTTAACTGTTCACAATAGGAAGTCTCAGTACTAATAAGCAATTTTGTCAATCTCAAGAATAGTAAGTATGTCAGTAATGCTGTGCATACACACACGTACATCTATTTTCATACTGTGCACAAATTTCCTCCACATTAGATTAATTTCAGTTTTCCCATGCTTCACAGCTTGGTTTTGATCAGTTACAGAAAAGTGCATAAAATACCAGTGTTGAATGTATTTGTCTACTAACTTATTTTGTTTCAATAGCTAAGGGGAGTAGTGTGTGATTTACTAGACAATACTTCCATCAAATTGCTTCTCAATTGGTGTGATGTCATCCAGAGTTAATGTGCTCATAATGAATAATGCATTAGAAAAGGATATTTTTTCACAGATACATGCAGTTGAAATTATTTCCTTATTGTGAGAAATGTTTTAGACCTTTTGTTATCTTTGCACAGTTGTTTTTGTTTTTAGGGGTTTTTTTTTGCTCTTGTAGCATCAGCAATCCAAAAGAAAAATCTCTGTTGCAAGATAACAATACGTTGAGCTCAATCAGTCTAAAGGTTTGTGGTTTTAGAACTATACAGTCACAGTAAGCCCATAAGAACTGACTGTAGAGTCATTGACCTCTATGTATGAAACCCTGCAACTCCCAAAAACACACTACTAATGCAAATCACAGCTGTGTCTTCTCACTGCTAGAATGCCAGAACACAGATGTGGCCTTCCTGGTTCTGATGCATGCTCTGAAAACAGCTATTCTGCTTGTGAAATAATTTATAATCTGTTTTCATAAGCTTTTGTGACAAAGGTTTTTCCTGGTCACAAGCAGGGAAACTGTCATAGTTAAGTTTTATCTGAAACTGTCATAGTTTGGAATGAAAAAAAATTAAAAGCCACATTTCTTAGCTTGTGTTTAAAGTTTTAATTTAAACCTTTTTCAATATCTACTTACAAAGATGCTAGAAGTCACAAGATATGTTGGCCAGTCATCTTTAAAGGTACCTACCAGATCTGTAAGCAGAATTTGATTTACAATTTCTTTGAATTAAAGCACTTCATTCAGATTGGCTTTTGATTGGTGTGACATTATAAATAAGGAGCATTAAGTTTATGCATATAGGAACTTCTAAAACACTAGCTTGAATAAAAGCTATTTGTTTTTTTTTTCTACCATGAGTTCCAAGAAGATTTAGAAAATGATACTATAATTTCACTGACCAAAACCAAGCCAAACAAGAACATTCATGATCTGATAGTTTCTGGATCAAAATCATTAACCTGCATCCACTAGTAAGGCTGGAATAAATTAGACTATTCACATCTTACAGGACAAACTCCTAGGGAAAAAAAAAACCCAAAAAACACTGCTGAAAAAAGTGTCTAAAAATCCAGAGCGAATACTAGATAAACGCTGCATTACAAGAACGTAGCAGGAACGACCCAAACACAGGCCATGTAACCAATCAGACATTCCTGTGGTATAACAACCTTGCCCTGAACTTCCAGTAGTTGATAACATGCCTTCATTTCCCTCAGAGTGGGAAGGAGACAGCAAGACTTTCAATCCTTCTTTAACTCTAGAGGAGTTGCAGCTTTTTGTATTTGCTCAGTGGACTTCGCCTGAACTCAAAGACTAAGTTAACTGGTAGAAGGGAATTGTATGTTAAGCCAATCTAGGCAAGGAATTCAATACAAAAACCCAAACTGCCCCATTCAACATGCAGATCCTTCTCCCTTAACAATTCCTCCTTACCTCTCAGAGGTACTAATCTAGAATGTGGACTTCATGACTTGTTACAGCCTAGTGACCGTTCAGTTTTGAGTTTGTACTTCCAACAACTTACTGCTATACATTAAAAAAGCAGAAAAGAGGAGAGTCTTAGTTTATACAGCTATATTGATCTATCTTCCCTAAATAACAGAATAACTGGATATTAAAGACACTACCCTAACAAAGTACTGAACATGCCAGAAAAAAAACCAGAAGAGTTTGTGAATTTCAATGAAAAACTGAATTTTTTACAGCTTTTCAACATTCCAAAAACAATAGAGTTTAAAGTGCCTGGATCCTACATTCATGATGCACAACTTGTTATTTCTCTTTGGAGTGAACATCATTCTGGGAAATTCAAACTATGTAACACAATTCTGTTCTGTACTCCACTGATTTTATTAACCTGTTTAACTTGAATTCTCCTACCCATCCATCCATTCATATGGGGGGTGATAAAAAACTTTGACTAAACTAATGAAAGAAGTCAAAGACCATACCTCTCTATGATGGTCTCCTGGTGTCACAGAGCTTCATCTGTAGCTGTCACACTCTGATATGATGGGAAGGTTGTAATTTAATTTTTTTGATGTCTTAATGTTTCTCATCTCTATTATAAATATAGCTGTTTATGAAGAAACCAGCCATTTTCCAGTCAGTTTTTCTGCAAATCATAATTAAATTGGTAGCTCATGAGTAAGTGAGATTTCAGGTTTGAATGGTTGATGTATTTCAATGAATTCAGACTAAGGCATACAAATCAAGAAAGCATTTGTGCATATTTAAATCTTACCAACCGCAACTGGATGTGGGTCTCATTCACTGTAATTTATAAGTGATCAAATCAGACATGATTGTTCAGACATATATTGAGGGCAACCAAGATCTTGTTCAGTCTCTGAATGCTCTGATACCGGAGATGCCTTGTAAGGCAGAGGAAAACTGTAACACTTCAATACCAAAACAATCAAAACATTTCAGCAAGATGAACTATCTTAGCTGCAGAGGAATAAATTGTTTAGAATAGACTACATCACCAAACATATAATAAAACAAGAAATCTTAATATAGATGCTAATTAGCCCAGATGTAAGAATTACAGGGTTAATTAAGCAAGATACTCCTCCTACAATTTTCTCTGCTGCTGACAGATGAGAGGAGAAAAACATTACCATTTGATTAAATTAGCCACAAGCCACAGTGGGAAGTTCTGATAAACATTCTTGAAATCATTTAATTTTGAGTTCTGAAAAGGATGGATTCTGCATTTACATTACATCAATTTTTGTTATTGAACATGAAATAATCAAAAATGAAAGCAGTCACTGTAATAGCTATGCAATAAATGCTCTTCTGCAGCATAGCTGCTAAACCAAAACTTATATTTCCAATCAATTCAGTTTTAACTTTAGCATGCAAAAACATCATTATCTTTAAATTAAATCCTCATTTTAAGCACAGAGTGTGACCACATATTGGTACAGTGTCTCATTATGTGGCATTTTTCTTCTTAAGCTTTGTTCTCAGTTATCCTGTTCATTGTTTGCACCTCTCCCCAGCTACTTGAAAAACAATATTCTCTGCTAAGACTCAGGTAACTATTTTGTTGGTTGATGGAAGAGAAGCCTATTCATGGATCGGATTCTTGGCTATATACACTATATTCTTTGGGAACTGGGCGAACTCCATGAAGTTAAGGTTATTACACTCTTCCTTAAGTGAGCATTGATTCTACAAGAACCATCAACCTTTAACCTCTAACATCTAAAGAGTCTCCTTCCCTAAGAAGCCAGCTGACAAACAGAAGCCTTTGTGCTGGGAGTAGACCGGAGGCACATGTTCCTAGCTTGCGAGTCTCCATTTTTAACAACCAACAAGTACAAAGGTAAAGGAGTCAAGAAACCCTTTTCCATACCTTGCTGGCATCCAGTGGCATGGTCAATGTGAAAAAATGGGAAAAACTGTGATGAAACAGGCTATCACTTGGGACTGCTAGCATTCACACTGGAGGACTGAGATGTAAAAATCACTCTTCAATGATAATTTTCATAAAATATTTCACTTTCTTCTGCAAGTGAGGCATGCTGAAGGCATACAAGAACAGAGCTGTAAGGGCATAATAGTTAAGCTGCACATATCATTTCAATGACTTGAACTCTGAATGGGGTTTCTAGCAGAAAGTACAGGTTGGAAATCCAAGAAGACTGAAAGCAGAAATGCAACACAACTGAACAGTCCATAACTACCTGTACAAAATAGTCTTGGCACGGGCCATTCCCTCATGGTTACAGATTACATGGTTATAATTTGAAGTGTCTGCATCTGTCCTCATGAGTGACAAGTGGAAAAGTACATAAAGCATGCATGAAATAAGTTGTACTTTACAATAACTTATATTTGTTCAGAATTAACCTTCAAAATATTGTATATTTTTTAGAACTTACTATTGAATGTTCAGCTGCATTTAGTTATTTGAGCTTTTAAGATACTGTGCTAAATACACCAATATGGTTGTACAGCACTTTTGCCTACAACAGCAAATGCCAGACAGATGTAGTGAAAAGTCATAATAAAATGTTTTTAAAACTTTCAAGGTTTCAATGGTATCTTGGGATACTGAGATGGCAAAGTTTTCAAGTGTCCATCTTTTTCCAGTATTGATTTCTGGTGGCCATACTGGAGGAACATTGACAAAGTGTTCAGAATTACAATGAGTCAGGAAAATCTACAGGAAAAATAAAAACTAAGCAGATTTTATAGTTACTTAGGATATTGGCATGTGGTGGTCATAGGACAGAAGCTGAGTTCTTGTTCACACTGAAGAGGCTAAAGTAAAGGTTCAACACCCATCAAGACAGAAAGTCTCAGTACTGTCATTTTACACCTCCCTCAATCCTTTCCTTTTATACTTGTGCACAAAATTAGACAATTCATTTTAAAAGAGTATTTAAAGTTTTAAAAACAATATGTAAATGTTTTTAAGATTTACATACTCATGCTATATTGAAAATTGCTGTCACCGACCATATTTAACTTCTGCACATCAAAGAAGCTAAAATTATTTCACCTGGCCACAAACACCCCCATTACCACTTGGCAATTCAGAGCCCTAGTCCTATTTGGTTTTTTAAAGACAAAGTAAGTTTGGGAAAATTTTTTAAGTTTAATGAAATTTACAAACTAAACTAGTACTAATATTGGCACAATTTTGTTTTTCAGTACTGATGAATTTTGAATAATACAGCTTTAACTTTTGATGGCCTAATTGTTTCAGTATCTATGCATCCCCACGAAAACACTCATGCTCTTGTTCTTCAAACCATGCATGCCCTATAGAAGGGTTTTAATTATGACTGCTTACTTTGACCTGTTTTGTAAAGTCCAGGTGAGATACTCTTGCAGCTGTGGAATCTGAAGAAATTGTCATCTTTAAATTTAAGTCTCATTAGACAAAGTTTCAAATTAGGCTTTATAAAGCCTTATTTACTGTCATTCCATCTTGCTGAGACAACTGTAACACGACAGCTTTTCTTTTATGCCCTATCAAGACGTACATGTTTAAGGATGCATCTTGCATCCTGACACAGACAAAGCCACAATTTAAGACAAAGCTAGTTTGTTGTTTTAAATGGTTTTCTCTTCATAATGCAGGTCAGTACACTTCTTCACACATACTTACAATCAGTCTCTCAAAACAGCAAAAGACAGAACTGACACAGACTTTGATTTCTGTAGGAGTTGCCCTCCATGTTGAAATTGCCAAAAATAATTCAAGTTGCCAAGAAAGCTCAATGCTCTTTTGACACACTGCTGTCCATTTTCTTTTCTAAACCTGCTATACATTTAAGCTATTTCTTTACCACGCACTTATCTCTGTTAACTCAAGTTTATTAGCTTAATACTAGAAATTCTAGTTTGGTTTCATGTGCTTTCTGGAAATACCATTTCTTTCAGGATGGAATCAGCAATATTTTCACTGCTGTCTAGGGGAACAGTTGCTTTGCCCTGAGCTTAAATCCTAGATCAATGTTGTCTCTAGAGAACAGTCGTACTTGAGACAGTTCATCTTTCAGTTATTGGTTCCCAAAGTGACCCAGGTTAATATCCTTACAACATAATGCTCAGAACTACCACAAATTGTCACATTTAAACTTACTTGCTTACTCCAAAAGACTTAATGTCAGAAAAATACTGAATTGAAAATCCTTCTCCTTTGGACAAAAAAAGCAAAGTAGAGATGATTTATTTCAGGGGCAAGAAGAGAGTCAAGACATAGCAGACTAAATCTCACATCGTATTTTTGTCAGCACTTCAGAGATCGCAAACATTTATCTACCCATTTTATAGGACTCAGTCACTTCAGAGCTTTTCCATAAGCCAGCCACTTTAATGTTAACCAAATACTGAACTCCTTGCAAGTCAATAAAAACATTTATTGACTAAAAGATTCAGTCTATAAACACATACAATTAGAGGGCTTCTGTTATAAAAGAGTGACAAATTAGAAAGAGCAACTGGCAGGTAATGGATTTGTTTGGCATTAACTTAAAAATAATAACTAATCCTCTGTCATTACTGTTAGTAGCCCACACATTTCCTAGAATGGAGCTTCAGGAATGCCAGAGAGTACTTAATTTTACATTCACTGTAATAAAGCTTATCTGGTATTAAATATATATATAGATAAATATATATTTATGAAGGCACACAAGTTTCTACTCTGGAAGCCTTAGAAAAGCGGTCCTTGGGTCTTATTGGCATCCTTAAATTAGCTCGCTTAAACTTCTGTTTATCATTCTATTACACAACCAGACACCTCAGATTTCAACACCACTGCTCTATATGGACAGCAAGATTCTGTGTCTCTCGAAGCTTAACCTCTAAATATAAACTGTAAGAGAAAAAAATGAAAGGTCCTACTTCTTATCAATTAGTACAATGAGAGTAGGAAAAAAAAAACCCAGTCTCAAAGGTCACACAAGGGACGTTTAACAGACCTATCTGTTAAACCATCTATATGTAGATGATCTCTAAAGGTCTCTTCCAACTCCTACTGTTCTATGAGTCTATGTTTCATCAAGCTATATATTTTTTTTCCATTTCTGGTTCCTTAAGACTCTGGAATTTGTTGCATGGTGCTCTGGGAAAGGGAGGGCTGCTTCTGTAGCAAAACTTCAGCCCTTTCAGAATTTGGGCACAGAACTCAGTCATCAGGTGCTATAGAACAATATCTTCCTGTAATACAACAGATGCCATATGGACCTGGTGAGATGTTCTTAATGACAAATAAAGTCTGCAACTGAGCACAAAACTGAGTGAATGCTTGCCTAGCATCAGGCAGTCTATTTTTAGCCAAGGATGAACTCAGATTCTTTCCCTACCATTAAAAACCCAGATGTCACTCTCCTAACTGGTTTTCATTTATCATATAGTTATTGAAGGGAAAGTTTTTCCCTACAGTTGAAATGGTCTCTACAAATAAACCAAAACTAACCTCCACTCTTTTAAAAACAAAAGATGAAGTTAACTTCTGCCAAAAAAAATATATTTGTGCTGTGAAATCAATAATTAGCAGTAAGGCTATATCTGATTGTTTCAAGAATCCACATGTCAGCATGTTTAACGAAAACATCAAGAAGCACTGTTCCTTAAAGTTTTTTGATTGCTACAAAACATAATCTTAGGGTGGGTATCTAACTGTATGCTTTTTCTTTATCTAGCAATTTCAGATGTCGTTCTTTCCCAAAGCCACAGGTATCCAGAACAGATCATTTTAAGAATCATTTAGCAAATTTATAATAGATATGAAACAACTGTAATGAAGGAGAAACATTAAATGGCATTTTGGAGAACTATACAGCATGAACTCTGCCACGGAAAAATAAGTCAATTAAGATTTAATATCTTTCTTAGAGCAGCTTAGTTCACTTGTGATTTCTGCGTAACAATTATTAAATCTTCATTTGCAATGGAGATTTCCATACCTACTGAGAAGTTTTATAGATTCTATATGCCAGCAATAGAATCAATATAACATTCTGTAATGCATTGGCAGTGAATCACTTACTCTTCTTGCAAACATAATTCATCGGGATTCTGACAGCTTCAAGTCACACAATGGATTCCATTAAAAGACAGAGTCATGTTTTTCATCCTCAGAGCTCTCCAGATCTAGTCAAAACTGGCAAAACCCCAATAATTACTCCTGCAGCCTAAGAATGTCTTTGTCTAACCAATGAGAGTCTGCTTTGCATGGAAGTGTCATTAATCATGATGAACTCTTTAATTATCCACATAAATATTGCATATTATTCCACAGAACCTTCAGTATGAATGTAATATCCTGAGTTACATAAAGGATCAATCCTGTCTCTATTGAAGGCAGCAACTTTTTTTTTTTTTTTTTTTTTTTTGCAATTTAACCAAATAGCAGCAGCAGGGCTTAAATCCAAACAGCTAAACCAATATATTGTAGTTTTTTTTAAGATTCATGTTGTACACCTCATAATACTTACAATTCTGAGAAACAACCTGTACAGTGACAATGAGAACACATTTGTTCTAGCAGCCTAGAGACTAAGTTAGGAGTTTAGGTTGTTATATAATGCAACTGCCTTGTCATGGCTGTAAAGGTAAAAAATGTCAGGTATTCTCTGCATAACCCAACTTAATTAGTGCAAGAAGAATGTCAGGTACATAGGTGTTATACTACACAGAATTCTCTATTTGAAGCTTCTCCCTGGCCTATACGACACCCGATCTTTTTTACAGTTTCACAGCTCTAAGAGTCAGACCCAAGTTTTCCTGCTTCTTAACACTCATCCTCACACCTTTTACTGCTAGTTACATAATCTTTCAGCCACTGGCCCTAGCCTACTGAAACTATTCTTTGCTTATCATCTGACATTTAGCTAAATTTTTCTGCATCTAGTCATTATGTCTAGTAAGTCTTTGGGAAGCATTACATTGTAACTTGAGGTTGTTGAACTACACCCTTGCTTGGCAAAACACAGGTATGAAAATGTACCTGACACAAGGAACATTTTCACTTCAGACCATCCAGGCTGTAGCCAGTTGCTGCCTTCTTGTTGTGAACTTCACAGTAGAAAAATACATAAAGGTAAACAATACAACTCAAAATATATTGAGGGCATATACAAAAGTAACTAGAAGTTACTTGTGTGAGAAATCACTAGGGGAATTTCTGCAGCACTGTAGCAGTTGATTCAGTATGACTTTAAAAGATTATATGTGGGTTTTTTGTTTGTTTGTTTTTTTTAAAATAGATTTCTTCATCTGATAAACTCATGTTACCAGTGTTTCATATGGAGTCAATGAAGTTTAATGGCAGAAAAATAGCTACATATAGTAACTACAGAACTATATACCTTTACATCCCTGGTTACAGGTTTCATAATGAACCTTGAAAATTAATTTCATAAGTTATACACATGATTAAAATAGCTCCAGCTTTATAAGCCTGATGAGATAATTAAAGTAATTAGAAATTACACCTACTTGAATGTTCAGTCAGTAAAAGCACCTTTAATCACAATCAAAATCTTTCTCCCCTGAAGAAAGAATCTATCTTCCATAATACAGCTTTTTGGTAGCCTCCCATTCATTTTCTTCAAACAGTGATTAAAATAAGCCTTGTCAGTGGTTGCAGAAAACACATTAAGAAGGATTTTACGTAGATAAGAAAAAAAATCAATATCCCATTCCTGGTACTCAGAAATTTTTTCAGCTGACCTTTTATCCCCCAAACCTGCTTTCCCTTATTTCTCAGAAAATCCTCCCCCCCGTCCCTCCCCGGAAAAACCGGCTTCCAACAAGATATTTGCTTGTATGCTTTGAATAAAAGTATGAATTTTTTAATAGTAGCATACTAGAAGCCAGTATAGCAGAATTTGTTTGCTTGGGTACTGTCAAAGACTGTTTCGTTGTTGTAAATGAACATCCTGAACACTCCTTTCTCAAGCATCATCTCCTTTTCTCACCAACATAACAAAGACACGCAGGGAATACAATTTAAAGTTGATCATAAGATTCTGATCGTTGGTACATCTTAAAAAAAGGCCAGAAAGAATGTAGCAAATAAGATGGATTAGATGCAAGAGCAGACCACATTTTAATACAGTTCTCAGAGGCAAGCAGGCAAATATTTCATGTTCTCCTCTGAAGTTCAAAATAATTCCATTCCTCTGTTTTTCCATTTTACCCTTAAGAAGCTGGCATCTTGCAGGTTTTTTGATTTCTTTTAAAATTTCTGGTCGAGAAAAATAGTTAGCTAATGCTCGCTCTGTACGTTCATATAAAGGTACCAGCCAAATCACAGCTTATTTGTACTGAGTACAAACATCCTAGCCCAATATTTAATAGGCAATGAAGGCAAGAATATACACAAGGGGTTTTACTCTGTTCAATTTGGGAGCACTCAGCCTAACTCTGCCACATCCCAAAATCAAAATCATCTCTATTAAAAGGCTTAAAAAGTTGTACAATATTTCTGTGAGCAAAAGCGAAAACACAGAGAAAGAAAGCACCCAACTCACAGAGCCACTTTAGCACGAGCTTGCCTTTTTCTTGCCATTTGATTGTTAAACTTATTTGATTTTGTTAGAAATTCAAGTAAAAACTATACCTTTATTATTGATAACTGCCAAGTGCAAACTGGTAATTTCACTGATCCTTAAGACATGTTTTCACAGATGAGAATGCTGTACATCAGTCTCCTCCCATCAATCCATTAAGGAAAGTCACCATCAGTCCTCTCAGGCTGGCACTTGCCAGTGTCAATATGTGCTAAGTCTTCAGCAAAGGGTTTCCAAGAACTGGGACAAGCTCTGAAACAGAATATGCAGGCTGTAACTCAATCAAGGAACGATCTCTTGCTTTTCATAAAATTGGCAAGGACAAGGGGAAAGCTGCTTCAGCTTTCAGACAGGAAAGAATATTTGCTGCATGATCTTGCTGGGAAAACTGTTTACAAGCACAGAATCCTTAAGTAGTTCAGACTTCAAATTCAATTCTTACAACATTACACAAATTCTAATAGGAATTTTCAAATTATCAAAAGGTATTTTGTCGTCTCTTTGTAGCCTCTCTTCAGAGGCCCGGACCAAGATCAAGAAAGGGACTTATTTTGCCCCATAATACCTCATGGCATCTTAAACACTAAATTATAAATACCTTGAAACAAGAGAGCTACTGCATGCTAACTTCTCACGTAAGACTGAGATCCCATGGGAGGACCAGGGTATATGGTGGTTCTCTGAAAGAATTAGTTAAAATGCTGAAGCAAATACATGATTAATAACAGCAGATGTCTAAGGCCCCAGTCAAGGCCCATGAGTATTTAAAAGTATTTTCTTCAAACTTTCACACTTAAATGATTAAAACAGGGACCTAGGCATGTCCCTTTGAAGTATGAAAGATTCTTACCGTGAGAAGTTAAACTTCAGTGAATGTGTTTTACATTACAAAAAACTTCTTTGATTTTTTTTTTAAATCAAAAATCAAAATACTCACTGAGGTTGTAACTCCAATGGATTTGCAGTCTGAAGACAAGTGATTCAAAAGCTCAGATCCCATTAGGGATATGAAGTAGGGCTTCTATTCCTGATAGTTTATGTCCAAGTCTAAAATATTCATGCCATATGCAGACTAAAAGACACATTCCTTAATCATGGCAACTCGGTTCTAAAAGAGACTAAATGCAGCTAAATATAAGTTCAGCAAAGCCAGTTTTAGGCTTTTTTTTTTAAATGCTAGTGAACCCTTCCTGAGAAATACCTTTAAAAAAATGCATTTAGTTACGACTAGCTCATTTTAAAGTACTGTAGTTTCAGTTGCATTAATGTTTCAATAGCAATGAATTTTCAAGCTGAATCCACCAATCTTCAAATAAATCAGAAATGTTTTATTCATCTTCCTAGATTTAAAACTCTTTTTAATCAGGAAAATAGTAGGAAATCTTAACTTTAGGAAAAGTAGCAACAGAGTAGGTTGCATCAAACTTCCTGCTTCTTACTAAGCTCATGGCATACAATGTTCCGTTTCTTTGGAGAAACATTATGGGTGATGCATAGACTCCTTCAGTCCTCCACATGAAACCCCTTTTACTCCCAACACCTTGGCTTTTAGTAATACAAAACAAAGTATAAAATATTATTTAACACAGAGCAGAATGTTCTTTACACCCTGGGGACTTAAGCTTTTATTCCTCATTGAAGGAATTTTTCATTCTTTCAGGTCATATGAGGCATGGTAGTCCCAACAATAGATACAGAAATATGATAAGAGAATTATGAAATTCTGTGTCAAAGCAGCCACATGAAATGCTGCAAAGCTCTAGTTGAGGTGAGTCATGCAGGTTATAGTGGTAGGGGCTTAACTAGTCTTGACTTGCAGAAGCTTTTAATTTTTTTCCTGAGCTGTGCTGTGGCTGGATGCTGCCTTTGATAAGGAGAGGGTAAGCAAGAAGGAAATGAATTTATACCAAAGTAACAATTATACCTAATAATAAGTCTGTCTTAGACAGGATGCTGAAAGATGTTTCTTCAGCTTATTCAACTCTCGGTACTAATTTAGACTTCAAGTATAAGAAAATAATTTCCCTGTGTTTCCTTTCCAATGAATAGAAAAAGGACATTTTTGCACAAGATGAATTCTTTGAAGCCTTTCCTGTCCCTCAGCCTCTTCTTTCCAGCAGGATTCTGCATTTCCCCACTGCCTCAACAGGGTAGTTGAACATCAGCTGCAAAATACCAGAGAAGAGTTCCACAACAAATGCAGTTTTGAAGACAGGCAACGGCCCCCAACTGCGCAGTCATATACTATTTGTTACAGAACAAAATGGCCATCAGTAAGAAGTCAGCATTTTTCAGACATCCTCTTCATTCCCCATTTAAGGAAGACTTTTATATTAGGATATTTATTTTGGTGCAACTCATAGTTAAGAAGGGTCACTTATTTCTCATGACATTACTTTGTTATAAGCGATACTGAATTACGAGTAGAAAAGGCAGATTCAGGTAAGAAATTCGATCTTAATCACATAGGTGGACAGAACAGTTCACACAGTATGTTTCCATCACTCATTTCAGACTCCAAAGAGAGCTGTTATTCTTCACTTATAGTACAAATAAATAGCCAAACAGTTTTAAAAAACATACAGAAGAAGCAAAGCAGTTAAGATGATGTTGTCAAAGCAATTTTAACTTATGAGTTACAAGAAAATTCCAATGTTTTATCTTAAAACCTGAATATTAAATTAATATAATTGCTTGGTTGTAGGGGTAGGGAAATGGATTAGAAAGAGTACAAGACAGTAGTTACCACTTGGAAAGCAAGAAAAACTTTTTGCAGAATACAAGTCTAGAATTGTACAGTTTTGCCTTAACCATCAAAAAAGTTATTTCAGTATCCTTGTAACAACCAATTTAGGCTCAAAGGTACATTTGATATACAGATCTGTTTCATTCCATATGCTGCTTCTTAATAAAGCAAACAGCAGTGTGTACTGGAGGCGCTCCCTTACATTTCCCCCCATGGTGACAGACATGTTTAAACCAGAAAGACTACAACCATAAAGTCAACAGGTTTGCTGTAACTCATATGCAAGATACTTATAGGGCTTAGTCATGAGAGCACATGCATGGCCCACTGCCTTACAACCTCTCGGGAAAGGTTTCTGTGCTACTTTAGGCTTCCTGTACTCTGGTTACACACTCATGCTTCAATGATTAGCAGTACTATGAAGCAAGAAGGTAACTAATTTCTGAAAGCTGAAGCAAGTTTGAGGACAGTACAGTAAAATCAGGAAGATTACATGGCCTTACACACTTACCTAAGCCCAAATACCAACTGATTAGGCCAGAATTTAAGTAAGGTTGTAAATGTCCATGTAAATGAGGTTGCATTATAATGCCTGTAACTTAATATTAAGTTACATACCATTTATTAAACAAGAAGGTTTAGTTTCCCACTCTCTGTGATCCAAGAGCTTGCAATTTTTTAACGTCAATGTCACATAAGAACATCTAAAGAATCATATACATGCATCAAACGGTGACCAGATATGTCTCATCTGCTGTGTAGTATAGCATCTACAAAACTATCAAAGCTAAGACTTCTCCTCCTGGCTACAGAAGCCAGTTCCTCTGGGATGACAATCAGAAACCCAGTTGCCTTTTCTTAGGTGTGATACAATGAAGCCCATAAAAACTACCCTGTCACATTTCCAGACATTTGTTCCTACCACCTTAACAGTAGTTGCTAACGTTTCAGATGTAGGCAGAACACAAACCAAAGTTTTACAAACAAGAGATGAAAGGCGAAAACGTCACACAAGCTATCTATTAAACTAAAAAGAAATAGTATTTTGTATATACATATGCTTCTATTGTTCTATTTAAAAAAAAAATATGTATTTTACCAGGGCTGGCATCAAGGGCAATGATGATGAATAATCCCATGACTCAGGTACGGGGCATTTTCATTCACAATAGTCAATATTCCCAAGCCAAGGAGGAGAAATTTTAACCAAAGCAAAACTGGGTTCTTCCATAATCATATAAACTTTTACTACAAGGATATAGAGTCTCAGGGCTGTTGTGACATCAGGCAACGCTGGACAATTACAGACAAAAACTTGAGTAACAGACTTAGTTTCATAGTTAAGGTATAACTAGAAACAACATCATAATAATACCCAGTAACTAGCAACAGTTCTTTTTATACCATTTTTGCATTATAAAAGCTCACTATTTTATGCTTACATTGAAAATAAAGACCTACGAAACAGCCCTCTGAAACACAAGCCTTAGCCAGCTCTACTTTGTAATTAGCGCTGCCTGATCAAGACCCAGGGGAGACTCGGTAACACTCCTTAGTACTTTGTAGCTTGTATTTATGAACCTTTATGAACCTCTGGAACGTCACTCCAGCATCCCCTGGCAGGCCTGAACCCCATCCGGGCCTCTTCGCCCGGCAGCAGCGCGCACAGAGCCAGGCTGAGCCGCGCCTCGCCCCCGCTCCTTGTGCCGGGCAGGCAGAGGCTGCTCCCTCCCCGCCGTCGCGCGCCTCTTCCCGCCTTTTCTCGAGGTGGCCGGGCCGCGGCCGCTCTCCCGTCATGCTTGGCGGCGGGCGCGCACGCGCAGGGTGGTGCCGCGCCGTCCGCCTCGTGCTCGCGGCTCCCGCCGGCTCGGCACGTGCCCGGGCTGGGCTTTCGGCCGCTGAGGTAACCGTTCCTAAGCTTGATGTCGTGTTAGGTGTTCCCAGTCTCTCTGGGGTTTCGTGTTTCTTGTTCCGTGTGGTGTATCGGTCACCCCTGCAGCAGTTCTTGCCGTTGCTTTGAGGGAGCGGAGTGTCACGTGGCTGCAGATTCGTGAGGGCTCCACGGCCCTGTCCCGGTCACGGGACTCAAGAGGCTCCAAGGTGCTTCTCTTGATGTGGCACAGTATCAGCAAAGTGTCAGCAGAGTATCAGCAGGTATCGGCTGCCTTGAGGCACCTGCTGCGTTATCCCTGAAAGTCCCATGAGAAAGGGCAGAGCCTGGGCATGGAGCCGCCTTTGTCTGTGGTCAGAGGTGGGTCCCCTGGAGCTTGTGGTTTGACATACGCTGGGGCAATTAGCACCACTTTCTGGTTTGGATGGGCTAAGTAGTTGTTTTTTATTGTATTCTAACCTTTATTGTAGGCAGTGTAGCAGTGACTACATAGTAGTAGTATTGTAGGCAGGAGCAGTGGCTGAAGCACTGTAGTGTGTTACGCTTTCCAAATACAATGTTTGATGCTTTCTTTTGCTGTTGTGCTTAGTGAAGCAGCAAAGTGTTTTACACCTAGCAATGTGAAACACTTACTTAATGTAATAAGTTACTGTTAATTCCTTCCACAAGGAGAAAGGCAGTTACAATGATTAAGAGCTGCCGTTGCTGTGACTTATTTGCAGGTTTGGGCATTTAGGTTGTACTCAGACTAAAGTTTCCAAGCTTGTGTTGCTCATCATGAGGAACAGTAGAAGATAACACTGAGAGTTTCCTTTTAGCCACACAACTACAGCAGTATCCTAGCCAGTATCTGTTGGAAAGAGGACCAAAGTGAAGACTTGAAACTTTAAAATAGTAATTGTAACTAAACCCATAGCAAGGATTTCTCTTTAATTAGTAGTACTCTAAACTCCTTGAGGGCTTCAGGTAGATTGAACAATCTTCTGAAGAGCGTTTATTAAACATGTGAGTAAATCAACTAATCCACTGTTGCCTCCTTTTGATTTGAATGTCTTCTGGTGTTTCCCTTAAGAGCACTTATATTTTTCTGTTTAAATTGTGTTGGTTTTTTTTTCCCCTACTTTTCTTCCACCTAGTTGGAGTCTATAAAGTACGTTCATATACATATGTACACATGTATATGAATAGTGTAGTAAACTGAAATTGCATTGCTAGTTAATTTACCTATAAACATCTTAAAAAATCAGTAGGAAATGTTAACCACTGCTATGCTTCATTCTTGAAGGAACCATGAACATTTTCAATTACATCAGTCAAGGGAATTTAATATGAATGTTAAGGGTAGTAATAACAAATGATGTGGTTTTGCTACTGTGCACAATATGATAATTAAATTAATGTCAGGAAGATATTTACTCCCTCAGCACCAAAGTACATAGTAATCATGTCCAGAGTTATGCATCTTTTATATGTTCTGGTTCATGGGTATTCTGCTGAGGAAATTCTGCAGTGCAACTGCAGATTTCTGGCAGGTTCTAATTTTTGAAATGTAGAAACTTAAGATAATAGAGAGTGATCAGTGAGGTAATATTAGCAACTATGTTCAGAATACACAATCATGATGGAGATTAGAACGAAATTGGTTGGAAGTGGCAGAGGGAAAGGTCTCCCATTTGTATCAGTGTGTTACATTTCCAAATTGTGATTAGAAGAGTTGAAAAGCTCAGTCTGAAGCAGATATGACAAGCTTAGGGACTAGATATATGGCTGTGAGCTATATGGAAAACAAGTGTGTCAAAGGTGTGTGGGATGCCTAGCAAGGAAGAAGTATCCTACCTTTATTATAATGTATTCCTGCAACTTAAGAAACTCAATTCTTTATTTACAAATGTGCAATAATATAATCTTAATATACTGTAAATGGGGGTTATGTTGCATCCCTTTTGAAAAAAATAGTTTATATTGCTTTAGGAGTCCTAGATACCTAGAAAATCCCGCAATGGCTATCACATAACGTTTATTATTTGGTATTGCTGAATGTAGAATTAGTATTTCTAAAATGTTGAATTATTCTATGATTCTATATTAGATCTATGACTAAGTTATTACTGTGCTGTACGAGCAGCGATTAAAACAAATACACTTTAGCAGTGCCTAAAAATACACAAAGGTTAAAAATGCAAGTTTTTGTTGAATCATTCATTATAATCTCAAAAAACCTTACAGCTTAAGCACTTCTTACTTTTAATAAATATTAATAGACATTTGTTGTATGCATTCAATATGAGTGAAGGAATTCAGTAATACCTAAGGGAATTTCTTTTTATAATGTCACTTTAGTAGTTAATTTCTCAAATGTGAGAATTAATGGCAATTCAGCTGCACAATCTTAATGGCCTAATCATTATTTTGTATGGGAGTTACTCTAATAATAATTAGAGAGAAATCATTTGTTAGTAATGTGGGACAGAGAACATGTCTTCAAAATAATCCAATTAACAGGCATTAAATGGAAATTTTCTAGTTACCCACAGCATGAGTGGCTGCTGCTCTGATTTGGAAATAGAGATCTGTTACCTGATCTTACTATAAATACTATAACAGCTACTGCCTGGTCAGCCTGGCCTCTGTACAGGATTACCCATAAAGTTGTCATTGTAGTTTGAGGCTGGCCATGTGTTCTGTAGAGTCGCTGCCCTTCATAACTCTCTTGACTTGGTACAAGCAAATGTTTTGCAGCCTCACAGTGCTTCATCTTGAGCATCTATATTTGCAATCTGACAGTGTTTACTCCTGATTTTGAAAGCTCATATGTTATACTCTGTATATAGATGAATAATAACCTGAAAACCTGTGTGTTTTAAAGCACAAGCCAATGAATCATATCAGGTATCAAAAACTAAGTGTGTGAAGCTGATGGCAGGAAGTGAGAACCAGCTCTGGTTGGCCTTTGTGGTGGCTTTCTGCAGATTTTTGCAGTGCTTATTATGCCTCTTGAGAGGCCACCAAAAAAAGTATTTACACAGGGAAGGATAATGATTTTTCTAGGTATCAGACATAGGAAGTTTTGACCAAGGCAGGACTGGAGGTTAACTGGTGGATTAGAAATTTTATATTGACAGCGTGGTAACTGAGTTTGTATACCACACTAGAACAAGCTCCTTTATACTAGGAATAAAGAGGAGCTGTGAGAAGACTGTCCAGACTGAAACAGGCTACCCACATAGGGGCAAATTCAGGCAAGGAGAAGGTACATTTTAAAAATTGGTTGAATGTCATATTTGTAAATCCATTTAGTTTTTTTAAATGCTTATTATTATTTATTTACTTATCGACTATTTAGTGAATCCAGTGAAAAAGATCCCACTGTTGTGCTGGGGCTAGAGGTTTCTCTGGGACTGTATTAAATGTATGAAGCACAAACAGAAAAACATGTATTTCATTATTTGTGTTACCAGTATAATAAACCACAGAGAGGAGTCTTGTAGGAAAATGGTTAAATAAGAAGCCTGAGCTTGGAGTCTGCACTACTGAAGCAGAGTTAGAAATGAAGCCTAGCTGCTGGCTGGACCTGTTCAGCTTGATAGCCCATAGGGACAGCAAACAGGTCCACATGTAACAGACTGCTAGTGGATGGCTGGGCAGGCAGTAAACCGTATCTTCCTCTGAACTCTTACACTGCAGTAGGCTTTCTGCAATGATTTCTGTTAAAAGTTAGTTTTAATAAAGAAAGAAATCTCCCCAGTCACATAGAGGATTTAGACCTGGCTCTAGGCTAGTGGACCCTTTAGGAAGACCTGGGTGGCAGTGGCTAGGAAGAGCATAGCAGGTAATTAGCTCATCTGCAAGCAACAATGAAATGACCTGTTGCTTTTTTTGTTGTTGCTGTTAATTGACTGATCACATTAAACCCAATAGGAGCTTTTGGGTTAGTCCTTCAGTGAAATAATAATGCAAAGGCAGGCTTACAGCCAGATTTGCTGGCAGCCCCGTTCTAAGTAGCAGAGGCGACCACATTATCCAAAATGATGTGCTGTAACAAGTTGGTATGACATTGTTAACCAGATGGGTAGGTTGCTGTTAAGTTACAGAATATATTTTGATTTCTCTTGAGTACTTCTTTATTCTTCTGTTTATTTAGCTTTATTCAAATGAAAAAAAAGGCTTTAGAGTCAATGTTCTTTAGAAAAAGTTATGTCTTGTGGTAATAGTTGGAACTGACAGCTACTGCAGTGAATACTGTTTTAGATGTGATTACTGATACTTGCAGGTGGCTGTTCAAGGAGGAAAGGTGTGATGTACATCTTGCATTGCAGTATGTAGTATGTAAGTCTGTTTAGAGTGGTCGTGTAGCCCATACCTTAACAAGAGGCAGTCTTTTCTAAATCTAGAGAATCTAGACAGATTTAGAACATAATTGTTATATTTTCAGCAGTCACTCCCCTGTGACCAGATGTATGCTGAATCCTGACTTTGGTCAGGACAGTTTTTAGGCAAAAGAAGTCACAGCTGCATACTCTACTAATAACCACATGCTTTGTGTCAGCTGGGAGGAGAAAGTTTGCTGTATTAGCATGGTTTGAGGTTCACTTGAAACACAGAGATTGTTGGTATTGCTTTGCCTGAAGACCTTCTTGACCTTTGCCAGACCTGAAAGGTGAAGCAGAACACTGGATGAACACAGGATATCAAACAATGTGGTGCAGTTTCTTGTCGTATGTGAATTAAATCCCTGAACCTGGTTTTATGAAACTAGCATCTGAATTAAAGGTGAATATGCTGTCTTCAGTTGAGCTGTAAGTTTTGGTACCAAGTCCTGATCTTTTCTGATAGAGATATATTTTCAGCCTTGCCACTTCTAGTTGCACATATGCCACCATTTTTTTTACCTGTACTAAAAATGAGGGCCTTAATCTGTTAAAATTCTTCCAACCTTTTCTATGAACATGAAGTAGTGAGAAAAGGGTTCATAGGAAGAAGGTTCTGCACCAGCACCTCAGGGAGACTGTTCAAAGCTGGTTGGATGGTTGCAGGGCGTGTGTATATAAAAAATAAAAATTGCAGAAAAGCAGCTTGGAAAATGGCAGTGAGAAGGATGGCAGTGAGAAGGATGACAGGTTCTATACCAGTGACTTCTTACCTACTACAAAGATTACATTTACTAACAGAATTCAGCTTTGTTAGTAGGGCTGGCTTAAATGCTGGCTGGCATCGTTGTGAGAGTAGGAAGCAGAATTTGTAAAGCCTTCTCAACACACTTTGTGCTGAAAATCATGCTGAACTATGAATGCAAACCTGACATTCAGTGAAGGCAAGAATAGTTGTTGGTGAAGAATGAAGAAATATTGCCAAAACCTGAACCATTTTACAGCTTTGCAGAGTCAAGAAGAGAGGTGATCCCCAGGTGGACCGAAATGTTTCTAGATCTGTGTGTTAAACCATTTGAGAAGTACAAAAATTCTGTTCTCATGTTTCTCATTCAAGAGGTGGTAATCAAATACTTTCTTGTTGACCTAGAGACAGTGCAGCTTTATTGCCTGTTTCCTTCTGTCTTTCAGATTTGAGAATAGACAGAAGACTTTTCTACTAGAGCTACCTCACTTCTGGAGAAAAGCACTGGAGAGAAGAGGCTCATCTGCATCAGTTTTATGTGTGTTGTATGAGGCTGAGTAGAGATACCATATCCTGCTTAGCTGAAAGATATGAGAGCACTGTTCCTTTTGCTATATTTGTTTTATAGATATATATATATATATATATATTTGTTATACCTCTCTATCATGCTCCATTAATACAGTAGTGAGAGTACTTTTGGTTCCTAGCTTATTAGTGTTTGCACCAGCAGAAGCAAGTATATCTTGGAAGTGCATAGCATTCCTCAAGGATTTTTAGACAAAATTGTTGTGAGGATAAAGTACGTGCTTTTCTATAGTAACCATCCATAACTCTTCTTCCAGACTGCCATCTATCAACTAATTTGGAGCTAGATCCTGAAGTACTTGCTAGAGATTAAGGAAAAATTTAAAAGGAAGTACTAAAAGTAGGCCTGTCTTATGCCATTGAAAACTATGTGTAGTGTCCAAGGTCAGAGCTAAGGCAGCCATTGGTATCCATGTCCTTTGGAAATTCATAGCTTTAAGGTGAAGCTTTGATATTCGTGCTGATCTCTGTGAACCTGTTTGCACCACTGCATTTAATGTATGAACTAGAAGGTTTCCAACTATATAGACAGTTTAATGCATGTTAACTACAGGACAGTGTTGCTCTAAGAATAGTTTTGGTGATTCAGACCAAGCTATTTAGGACCACCGTAAAGGACTAATGTCCTTTAATCTAAGTGTTAGGACTGAATGTGCAAAGATAGTATTTAGGCTAAGTTATGGAAAAAATAAAAATAAAGCAAGCCTTTGATATTGACAAGCTTTTATGTCAGTACATTTCCATGAAGTTATAGATAGTGTCAGAAAATGCTTGCTGAATTTTTAAACCTTTCATGATAATAAGAAAAAGAAAAGATACTTCAAAATTAGGAAAAGCTAGTTGTGCCTTGTTGAAGATGTTCATGGCATTACATTCTCATATATTCTTCTTTCCAGGTGATATGTTCCTAATCTTTAATCTAGCATCATAAAATAATCAATATTTACCTTTCATCCTTATTGCTTTTCTGTTATTGGCTTAGTTCTGTTATACGTATTTTGAATTAAGGAGAACTGGAAAGACTTCAGTTTTTTTTTTTTCTGTAAATTTCTATAGAAAACATTAATACATTGCTTTCCATTGTTCTCTATTCCTCAAAGCATCTTTCAGATCACTTCTGATTCACAGAATAGTTGGGATGGCAGGGGACCTCTAGAGATCAACTAGTCCAAACCCCCTGCTAGAGCAGGTTCACCTTGATCAGGTAGCACAGGAACATAACCAGGCAGGTTTTGAAAACCTCCAGAGAAGGAATACTTTAAACAGAACATGTTCCAATACAGGTCCATCTGGGACAACACTAGTAAACTTCTTTTATCATGAAAAATTACTTTCCTTCATACTTTGTTGTTTAGCTTTTAGTCTGTTATTAATGCTTGAAGGCATTAATCTGGCATTAATGTGCCTTTTATCTGCACAGCCTTTGAGATATCTTGACACAACTCTTTGAAAATCTGAGTTTGCTTCTAACCCTTATCCACATGCTGTCTGACTGCTTCCAAAAAAACCCCAAAACCCCCAATAAAATTTGTTTCCTTCTCTTGGCAGAAGTATGCCTGTATGCAAAGTTGCTTTAGCCAAGGTAGATCTGATATAATGTAGAATTACAAAGCTTTACAGACTGTTATGTCAGCATTCAGAGTAGATTATAAGATGGAAAGTGTTGCCTTAAGGACTAATCTGACCAAAGCGTGTATAAAAGCAGCTGAGGCTCGACTGATCCTCTTTATTTTTG
The DNA here is from genome assembly GCA_013401255.1 of Urocolius indicus. Taxonomy (NCBI): domain Eukaryota; kingdom Metazoa; phylum Chordata; class Aves; order Coliiformes; family Coliidae; genus Urocolius; species Urocolius indicus. Next base: position 328,218 of record WBNH01010964.1, on the reverse strand, counting down.
CCCCTGACCATTATGATTTCTAGCTTTGGTTCTGCTAGCACCTTAAACTTTGGATATCATGCTAGTAATATTGCAGCACTCTAGGGAAGGTGTTTTTGTGGACTTCTCTGTAGTTACCAAGGTTCTTATCATCCACCAGCTGAAAAGTTCTCAAAGTAGCCACCAAAGAGCTTTTGAGTAATGCTGTAATATGGAATAAACACCTGCTTTCATAGTGGTATATTCTATACTGAACAAATAACCACAGTTAATTCAAGGGCACTAGAGTAAGTCATCTCAAGTGTTGTTACTGCAACACAGAGCAATGGGTAATAGTTACATTTAACTTCAATAATTACTACCTTTATTGAGTAACATACTCAGAATGTCAATTTAGCAGAATCCCAAAAACTGAAAACTACCTCTGAAAAAGTCTTTAGTTCTGTACTTAACCCTTTGTAGCTTACTGTCTTAAGCTGTTTGCTAAAGACTGGGTCTGATCCTCAATAGTATCAGGCTTCAGTCTGAAGTTTTAATTTCAATCTAAATATTTGTCCAGGTAAGACACCTGGATGAAGAAAAGGCGGTCATTTGAGGACCATTTTTAAAGGATAGTAACTCAGATTTATCGCTGTGTGGATTTTTATCCATTAGTTCATCAGTTTCTTCTGGTGCTGGCTTAGCAATACAGGCATTCCTGATCAGAAATATCATGCAGATCATGTCTTTCTACTTTTTGGCATAATACACAGTTTCCCTGGAGACTCCAAAGGCTGAATCCATCCTTGCCTGCTCTGGCTTGGAAAAGTCTGTTTTCTAGTCAGATTCTCACCAGTGTTTATCTTAAATCCCCAAACACCTTCTGATCTTGAATCTTATCCTTTTTTCCCTAAGAGGCAGTATGCAGAAGACTGAGCTTACCTGCTTGCTATATGCAACAATTAGTCTAAGATATAACTGGCCAGACCTCTAATCACTTCTTTTGCTCATCTCATGAGGACATATCACACTGACATCACCTTGTCTCAAAAAATAAAAAGCTTCATCAAATACTGGGTTTCACAGTCTTAAAGGTCTTTTGGAGTCTTGGCAAATGGTAACATCTATCCAGTGTTGCAAAAAAAAGAGAAAGTGTATTATTATTATTATTATTATTATTATTATTATTATTATTATTATTATTATTATTATTATTATTATTATTTCAAAGACAAAACTTTAATTGAAAAGTAAGTTATTAGGCATTCTGGCTAATGAGGATTGCTTGTGTGTGTGTTTTGCAGTGAATATTGATATTGGCAGATATTTATCTGCAGGAGAATTGATGAAGCATCTTTCTAGAAGAAAAAAATTATTTGCTTACCTGCAGGACCAGCATGTTCATTTGCCCTTGGAGGCAAGTAAGGAACCAACGTCTTTGATCCAGAGCTATTTTTGTCTTCCTCTGAACACTGCTTATCCTGCATTATGCATGTTTTTTTTTTTTTTTTTTTTAAAGCTGTCAGCAGATGCAGCCAGCCATTAACCTTAAGTACTTCCTATTTAAAGATAGCACCTGTAGTCATTTCATTCAATTTTGTGGGACAGAGGCCTTAGGTCATTTGCTGATGATGTCAGAGGCCTGATCCTGAAGTTGTGTGTCAGCTTGTTACATCTTCCTGTGTTGAGAAGGGTACAGCTCTATCTGGAATCTACTTTCATCAGGGTCGTTTTGTTCTTGATGTTGCAGTAAGCTTTTGGAATACCACTTTTTTGTATAACAAGAATAGTATATGGGGACTTGTATACAAAGCAGTAGAACAAGTGGTGGATGGTACAGATTTACACTCATGGGGCAGAGGGTTTCTGGCAGGCAGGGGATGCTGCTCCCAGTTAATGTAATGTATTTGCCACTGCACAATGGTAGCATTTTTAGAGCATATTTGTCTCTGCAAGATCTAGGTGGAGGCCTTCTGTTCTACTTTGTAAGGTTAATAGGCTAATCTAGTTGGTTGGATATTTTTAAGATAGTAAAGTTTAAGTCACTTTTATTTAAAAAGATTTGTCCAGACTCTGCCATCCAGATTACTGACTCACTGTGAGAAGATGGTGGTACAGAGAAAAATGAGTGAGCAGTTAGAGAACTTGATCTGACCAAGCATTTGTTGCTTAGATTTTAATAATACTGTTAGTTCCAATTAGAGTGATCTTTTCAATTTTTTTCCTCAGCATTCTGTTTTACCTTGTGTTAACTACATTCATGGTGTAGGCTGACAAGATGTTTAGCAGTCCTGGCAGAATTGTGGCTGACTGATGTAAACATTTCCTGCCAACATATGTTGAATAGCTTACATTTGTCAAAGTCAATTCATCCTGGTCTCTTCCTGGCTGGATCAGTACCAGAGCAGAGTCTGTACTTGCAGGAATGAGCAGCTAGTCAGATTGTGGGAACTCTGTTGTTCACTGTATCTTCTCAACAATATTTGCTGTGTCTTTGTTGAAAGTAAACTCTTGTATAGAAAAAACTCTCCTGATAATGACTTAGAACTTTTTAGTATAATTCCATTGTCTTAATTTTTCACTTGCTACTTTTTGGCATGTGTGCAGTGTCTGCAGCTAAATTGCTTGGTGGCTTTCTGTCTTGCACCAACTGGGAAGCTGATGCAGTGATTAACAGCCATCTGTTTGTGTGGAACTATTTTTCTCCAAACTGCTTATGTAAAACAATTTCAGAGGGACAGAACAGTTTTGTCTTTGCAGATACTGTCCTTAGGCAGATGAAGTAGTACAGGTCTTCAATGTTTTTGAGAATGTCAGTTTTGGTAAATCCATGGTTCTAGATTTTTTGCCAGTGTAACCTGGAAGTTCAACCAAGTCGATTCAGACCTTGACCGCTTAAAGCTGTCTAGAGCTTATTTTTAGTAGAAACGTGTTCTGAATCTGGTGATGGCTCATTTCCAGGATAATATGCTTGTAATCTTCTCTATTGTAAAGTGGATGTTAATTTATTTGCATTCATCAGTTGCCTTCATTTCCAGGATTAACTTGAAGTCAATGTGTCTATATTGTGGGCTATCAAACTCAGGATATTCAAACTGAGGAATACTAGCTAGTAGTCCTCTGATCCTCATGGCTGTGTGTGAGTTTCTCAGATCTTCCTGAGATCCTCAGCCTTTCAGGATAGGCTGTAGCTAGCCTATGATCTGACAAAAGATTAAGAGAATGTTATCTTAAAAAAACCACACAAAACAACAACTATCTAAAATATTTTTGGTGTCTGATGCTCTCATAGTGTCACTGTTATGTAAGTGGATGTGTAGTGGAAATAGGCTCCTCAATCACAGTTTAGCATCTGCTACATTTTTTGCTACCAACCTGGATGGATACTGTAGTGTCTGCTTATGAATTAGCAAAAAATTGCAAGTTTCTTCAGAAAATTATATTCCAAATCCTACTGCTCTAGCTTGTTTTCTGCCTCCTTCTCAATTTGTTAAAATTAAAAGTACCTTCTCTTGCAGTGGAAGTTGCTTTTCCTTGGTAATGCACAGAGGTGTAACTGGCATTTACAGATGTTCTGTTTTCTGGCTCTTAATGTTTCTAATTCATCTTGTTATTTGCAGAAACATCATAGTCCAGCATACAGACGACTTTACTTGATTTTCACCAGTTCTGCCATCAGAGGAATCTGAACTGCACCATCACCAAGCTTACCAAAGGTAGACTTTTCCTCTCATGCTTGATGAAATGCCGTTATACTTCAAATTGACAGTGGTCCTGGTAGTGAACTTGTTTTTGTTCTCATACAGACAGCCAGGAATTGAAGTTATTGGAGTAGTGTATTGCAAAACACCTGTGACTCTGCAGAAAATGAGCAGATTGAGATCCCAAGCTACAGGACCATTTCCTTTCCTATGCAGTGGATAGCAATGCCTTATCCTTAGTCAATTTGCACAGCTACATGGAGTGGACAGAAGGTCTGTTAATATGATGGGTTTTTTTCCTCTGTAAAACTAAGTTGAAACACATGAAAAATTTAATAAGAAGGGTAGAATTGGCTGTAGGCCTGGAGTCACATTTATCTCTTTCACTGTGGAAAAAGCTTATTGATTGTGATAAGTTACTGATCTCAGATGAATTAAATAAGCATTTTGCCTGTTGCTGGAGAGCAGTAATAATTATTTTCAGGACAGGAAAACTCAACCATGGGCAGAAATTAGTGCTGTACCGCTGGCCCTTTATCTTTATCATGAATAATTATCTGGTACTACTTAGGCAAGAAGGCTGTTTATTTTCCTTCCACTGTATCCAATGCGATGCAGTTCTCGCTGTACCATGTCAGCCAGCACATCCTCCTGTCCCACAACATATTGTCGTCATACTGCCCACCAAATGTGCCAGTTGGTTATGTAGTGAGCGTGGGACAACTGTGCAGTTGATTAAAACAACTTAGTTGAGCACCAGTGTTACTGTCGCTGTGTACAACTATTTACTGAGGGAGATGGAAAAGATATTTTTGAGCTGGAGGTCTACAGACATTAAACAGAGTTTTGCTAAGTGAGCCAAATGAGCTAATGAATTATTGGGATGGGTACACCTCTCATCATGCAATTTTTCAATGAAAATTTAGAAACTTGAGGAAAGAGTTAAGCTGGATTTGAGCCATTTTTGCTTCCAAAGCAGAGGAGTCTAAGCATTTAGTATGATTTAGAACTCTGAGGAGAATTAATTTCTTACTGCATCTAGGTGACCGTCTTACAGTGGAAAGAATTAGTATTAAGATCTCTGAGATTCTTAACTTGAATATGATGTACAAGTTTGGGGATACCTTTCAAGAGTTGAAGCAGAATAAGAATAAATGAGAAAATCTTGTAAGATGTTATAGGAAACACATCTGATTAAGGAAGAGAAACTATTCCTGTCTGTTGGAATGTTTAGTTTACTGAAATTAATGCTAGATTGTAGACTGTAAACCATTAGGGATAACTTTGAGAATGGAGCAGCATAATGAAGGGAGCTGGTTCAAGAGCATGTGCGTCCAAGCAAGTATGAAGATATACCTGTTGCTGAGTTAGAAGGTTCCTGTCTAAGAGTTGGTTGACTTTGGAGTGATTTTTTTTTTTTTCCCATGGTCAAGTGGCACAAAACATTTAGAGAAGCACTTAGGAGTCCTGTTAAGAGGCAAACAAGGACACCTTCAGAGTTACAGCTTCCCTTTACTGGTGGCTCTTGGCTATGAGTTTTACTTTATTAGGTTAAAAGTTGCACGTCTGTTGTGGGGACTATAGTTAGTTTGGCTGTAGAAGTGGTATCTTCTAGGCAGTATAGTGTTTAAGATATGAAGACTGTCACCCTATCGTAGCGAGAGTTAATACAGTTCTCAAATATTGAAAAAAATCCAAGCTACTTGGGTAGTTCTCTTGTACCTACTCTCCTTGTAGAAGGAAGAACTTACACATTTGTTCTGTTTCCCCTAACTTCTTTCCAGTATGAGATAAGCTAAGGAATGGGTAAGCTTCTTTCTCTTCTGCTTTCAAGATGGAAATAAGGACCAGAGAAGGGTGGTGTGATATGAGTATTAGACACTTGCCTGATGTTATGTTCATCTGCTTTTGTGAACAAGAGTAACTTGAAGCCCAGTAAAATCCCAATTCGAACAGTAGATCTTCCTCTTCTTACTGTAGGTTTTTCTGGATCCTTGAGTTGTGCTAAAGTGGTAGAAAAATTACACTTAACTAACTCTTGCTTACCCAGTTATCTTTTGCTTCTTTGTGATCATACTTGACATCTAGGAAACACAGCAGTTCAAGAATATTCTGAGTATGGTTTTAGTGGGTTTAGGCCTTCCCTGTCTACTCAGAATATATGGAATTTGCAGGGTTTTACTACTTTTTTCCCTTATACAGATCATACTATTGAGATATTTCAGTAATCTATTGTAACTATGTTGCAGAAATTATTCTTCTACTTCCAGATTCTCTTCCTTCATTAACCATTATAGTTGACTTGGATTTGCCTTGATAGTTCACATAGAGTCTAATAAGTTATATACCCTCTATAGCCATCTGTCAGAGATCCTCTTCTAAAACAATTCTAACTTCAGTGTGTGCATTGATAGCTGTCTCAAAGCTTGCTGTAGAGCAACTACTGCTCTTTACATTTACCTTTATCATTAATTTTACTAATTGTGCTCCTACTATATCTGTTACTAGATCCTCTAGATAAGCTGGTCTGTCTTAGGCTGAGTGAAGCACCTTTAAAAAGATCTTACCTTTCCTGGATCAAAGCCAGAGAAGGCATTAACTCATCTACTTTAATTTCTACTACATCAATTCAAGTAAGTTAATGAAATTACTGGACTTGGTTGTAGTCAGCAGCTATTTTGGTGTACCACAGTTTAGGCCTGTCCCAACAGCATCATTTTCATTGTATGGAGAATTACTTAGAAAGCAACTCCAGCTTCTGCATAGGTGAGAACTGTCCAGTGTTTTGTATTGCAAGCTCATTTCACCAACCAGCTGACGTGACCATCCTGTCATCATATGTGCTTGTTATTTTGACTTGCTTTCTTTGCGTGTACCTCTGCACTCTTTCGGACAAAATGATTATTCTAGCTGAAAGCTGGAGATGCTTTCATGTAATGCAGATCTTAGCTTCAAGGAGAAATAGTTAGCTCTGAGTAATCAACAGCATATACAGCATTGATCATTGTTTCTGGAGTACGTGCATAATCCCTGAAAGACCTATATAGTGTATCAGCTCTGAAGCTGACTAATCTGCTGTAGTTCTGTTGTGTCTGAATAGAGTGGGAGGGGCATACTGTTTCAGGTACAGAAACTACAATAAATAATGAAAGAATTAGGATTGCAGATGAAATGAATGGAAGATTACCATCTTATGTAACAGTAACAAATGTTTTTAAGCTCCAAACCTTTTCTACACTTTCTCTTGGAAAAAATTATGCTGTAAGTACTCTTATCAGGTGTGCTTCCACTTTGCACACAGGTTATGAAAACCTCTGTAAACTTTGCACACTTCAAAAATACTGTGATTCATAAGTAAAAAGTTACCTTTTGTGGGCATTACCTAGTCCTCTCCTAGGCACGCAGATAAAATCTTCAACAGATATCCAAAGAGTTCTTTACAACAGTCTGGGCTATACAGAGACTAGTAAAACTTGTTAGTTCCCTCTGTTCTGTTGCTAATGGGAGCTGAATTAGGTTATACTAACTTCATTTTCACCTGTGGTATTTTTGGCAGCAGTTGGAGCAAAGCTCAGATGGCTTTCAAGTATGTGCATGATTTCATTATTAGCTGTCAAATTGCTAGAAACACTTCTGTGGCAAATTAGAAAGCAAATTTACAGTGCTAGTTCTGATTAGCTGAAATTAGATTGGCTTTAGAGTACAAGGTTCAGACCTCCTTTTTCAGAAAATACTTGCTATTTGAGGGATGATTGAGGAAACATACTATGCTGTGAGTTATGTATGGCAAACTATTTCTGACGCAGTGGACCTAATCAGCTGTGCATCAGTGAAGAATCTCAGAAAAATCTTGTATCAGGACTATTTATGTACATGGAATGTAATTGTGCTGAATCAGGAATGCTGTGCTACAGAAAATAAATGTAGCTCTTACTGTATACAGTGAAGTGAGGATGTTAAAACCATAGGTTATTTTGTCACGAATAATATTCTTTCATGGGATCACTGAGATTTTATTTAATAATAGCTCTGTTAAGCTAGGTGTTTCTTAGAATAGGAGCCTTTAGCAAATATGGGCCTTGGCATTTGCAACTGTCAAGTGAACATCCAAGTCGACTGTGACTGCCTAGTTAAGGGAAGTCCTTTCAAAGTCTAGCTGAATTGTGTGAACTCTGCAGTCAGCACCATGCTGCAGGGTTTGTTAGGAGTCAGAGTGGCTTTTCCTGGGTTGCTTCTCCAGAAGAGCAAGCTAAAGGTTCACAGCATCTCTTTATGGTATATCTACCATTAAAACTGGCTGTATAACTAAATAACTCCTTTCAGTGGACTCGTGATAATTCCTGTTACAATTTGTGTATGCTTGCAGTGATAGTTCAATTTGCACATGTGTGAGGTCAAATCATCCTTTCAACTTAGAATCAAAGAAGGCAGAGTTTACTACAGTTCTTATATTGATAGTCATTTGCTGGATGATAGACAATATTGTTTACAAACAATGCATGTGGTATTAAATCATCAACTTCCTTCTAGCAATACAAATAATCTCCTATAAATCCTCAGATCATTCTTTTTATGCAAGAATATAATTTTGACTGGAGTCCAGTCTGAAATGCTGTGTTGATAAAGCTGTGTGTCAAGCAAGGATAACAACATAGAAACTGGTATCAACAGAAGAGAACTGTATAATCTGCTGGAACCTGACATGGTTCTGTCACTGTGATCACAATTTTAGTATATTCCACCTGTGTATTATTCTCTTATAGAAAAATCTTCTGAAGGTAATAGTCTTTTCTTTCTGTAGCTAGGTAGAGGTTGTGGGGAATAATTGTCTAAATGTAGTATGTAGCTGTTGCTGTTCATGAAGTATCTATTGATCTTGGATTCCTTCAAGAAGACCATATTACTATGAGGGTAACCTGGCTGTCTGAGGCATTGCAGCACTTTGGTAACAAGGGAACATGCCACACATTCTTGGATCTAATCCTAGCTTTACCCTTCTGTTCCCATAAGATTTAGAAGTCAAGACTACTTCAAAATTGATCTCTGCGGGGAGAAACGTGTTTTTTGTATGTTTTTCAACTCATTCAATTAGAGTCTAAGATTCTCTTCTGATTTTCTAGCCAGGCGACAGCAAAGGGATAAAAACTTGAGTTTGATCTCTTTCTTGCTTTTGGTCTCTGTTGGTATATTTTATATATACCATTTCAAGGGAAACAAATCTGAGAATTTTTGTTTTGATATGAAAAGAGAACTAGCGTTTCTAGGAAGATGTTGAGTATTTGAACATGTCTTAGTTTTAGTTTCTACAGCACTGCAGTGTATCAGAACAACAGTACTGTGGTTCTAAATACTTCTGATTATTTGTCTAAATAAGTGTAGATATTCTTGAGGATAGGAATGCTCATCAAAGGGACCTGGACAAACTGAAGTGATGGGCTGGTGCCAATTGTATGAAGTTTAACAAGGCCAAGTTCCAAGTCTGGAATTTGAATCATAACAACTGCAGACGATGCTACAGGCTAGGGCAGAGGGGCTGTAAAACTGCCTGGAGGAAAATTACCTGGGGGTGTTAATTGACAGTGGCTGAACATGAGCCAGCAGTGTACTCAGGTGGCCAAGAAGGCCAACAGCATCCTGGCTTGTATCAAAAATAGTGTGGACAGCAGGGCCAGGGAAGTGACTGGCCCTTTGTCCTTGATGCTGGTGAGGCCACACCTTGAATGCTGTGTTCAGTTCTGGGCCCCTCACTACAAGATAGACACTGAGGTTCTGGAGTGTGTCCAGAAATACCAACAGAACAGGTGAAGATCTAGAAAACAAGTCTTATGAGGAGCAGGTGAGGGAACTGAGGATGTTTAGCCTGGAGAAGAGGAGGTTCAGAGGAGATGACAACACTTTTGGGCCATGAGGACATGCTGGTTGCTCATATCTAGTTGCTGTCCACCAAAACTCACAGGTCTGTCTTTGCATGACTGCACTCTAGTACACCAACTCCCAGCCTGTACTGGCACATGGGGTTGTTCCTACCCAGGTGCGAGACTCTGTACTTGTTTAACCTCACGAAGTTGCACTCTCTCAGCTCTCAAGCTGACCGAATTCTCAGTGAATGGTATCACAGTCTTCTGGTAAATGAGCTACACCTCTCTATTTTGTGTCTCCATTGAACTTGCTGAGAATCCACTTTGTCTCCTCATCCAGTTGATGAATATTCTGAATAAGACTGGCCCCAGAACTAACCCCTGAGGAACTCCACTGGCCACAGGCCTCCAACTCGACTCTGTGCCATTGATCGATACCCTCTGGGCTCTGTCGTTCAGCCAGTTCTTGATCCACCTCACTTCCCACTTGTCCCATTCACACTGCCTGAGCTTTTTTCTTATGAGGATGTTACAAGAGACAGTGTCAAAGGCCTTGCTGAAGTCAAGATGGATGACATCCACTGCTCTCCACTCATCAGCCCAGCCAGTTGTACTGTAAAAGACTATCAGGTTGGTTAAGCAGGATTTCCTCTTGGTGAATCTATGTTGACTCTTACTGATTACCTTCTTCTCCAAAAGCTTCTCCTCCTTCTTCCAAAGTAGGGCTGTCAGAAAATAATGGACTTGGTCTGATGGCCAACAGCTACTTTAGCCTTGCTGGCAACATAGTTCCATCTCCTTTTTCCATGCTGTATTGCTGGAGAAAGAAATCAAGGAACACCTGATTTTCCCTCCACAGACTGTTAGTGTTTCCAGTCTGCAGGTTCCACTGCAGTGTTCTCATCTTTCTGCATCCACCATTTAGTGTCTCTGATGTTTTCTGAAGTTGTTGTAAATACAGTGTTTGTTTTGCTTTGCTCTCACAAGTTTTCTATCATGCCTTGCCCCACAACAGATACAGTATCTCCCTCAGCAGAGCACTCCAATCTTGCTGTAAAGTTTTCCTTTTGTTGAATCCATATTGACCCTCCTTGATAACCATCTTTTACTTCATGTTTCGAGATGACATCCAGGATGAGCTGCTCCATCACCTTTCAAGGAGTGGAGGTGAGGCTGACTGGCCCGTAGTTTCCTGGATCCACGATCATTCAAAAATGACAGAAAGCGACTTAGCAATAACATTATCCCTCTCTATCAGCACTAATGAGTGCTTCCCACCAGGACCCATGGATTTGTGAGTGTCCACTTTGCCTAGTAGATCCCTAACCCAATCTTCTTCAACCAAGGAAAGATTTTCCTTGCTCCAGACTTTCTGTCCTCCAGGGACTGACTTCCTGAGGTCCAGCCTTAGCAGTAAAGACCGAAAGCCTTCAGTAGCTCAGCAGGTCAATGAATCTGCAACAAAAGCAGTAGTTAAAATTTGCCAGTTTAATTTCCTTGACTGTATCTCTGAAGACTTGAGTTATTCTGCTGATATTTTTTGACTTTAAAAAAAAAAAAAAGCAAGAATAACGTCACACTGGCAGAGGGAAATGGGAGTTTTGCATTGCTCATCATACCCCCACAAGGAAAGAAGAAAAGTAGCACTGCAAATGATTACGATCTCCATGAGTTCCAAAAACATTAGAGGCAGAGGAGATCAATGGGATCTGATGAAATTTGATCACTTGTATGATCATGACTAACAATTTGAGGCTCTGTGCACTGTGTGTTATTAGAAGGTAGTGCGATAAGACAGAGAAAAATCTCTTGCCTGTTTGTGTATTTTCTGCTGTGCTGCTTCTCAGTTTCTCTGTTTTCCTTCACTACCGCCTTGCCTCCTTTTACAGAATCTAAGTAGAAATTAAACTTATGCTTGAATCTACCTTTTTGAATCAGTACTGATTTCTGTCAGTTAAGCAAAATGAAACTGAACATTCCTGGCACTGGAAGTGAAGGACCAATTATGCTGCCTGTTTCTGCTGCATTTGCTGCACACTGCAGCATGCTTTCTCTGGGCAGTCATTTTCTTAGTTTCATCGGGAGGACAGCTGGAATGAGCATTGTTCTGTGGGCTGACTGTAAATCTCCATGAGAGAGATTCCTCAAGGAGTAATTTTGAACACCTTAATTACTTTCCTGCAGTAGCCTTTTTCTACTGTTTGGGTGAAGTAGGACATCCTGGGTTATGTTGTGAAGGCTCCTTGCTCATGACGTTTGTAAATATTTTACGTTTAAATCAGAAGCCTTTCAAACTGTGGAGAGGAGTTTCCTCTAAGGTCAGATTTTTTTTGGAGGTGCCTTGTGATGACTAAGACCCGTGATCCTGGAATCAGGGGAGATCTGAGTTGAGTTCTTTGTGTGTGACCTTGGGTAGGTAGCTTAAGGCCAGTGCTCCAGTTTTTGCCTTGCATTGCAAGTAGTGGTGTTAATGAACAGCAGTCTTTCTGAAATGCCATATTAAGCTGCTGAGGACATACTGTGCTATTAGCACCTTAACACAATTCATGCTTACTATAGTCTTGCTGATTTGGTGCTACTCCCTGCTGAGGGGATACACTGCACAAATTCTACTTAAGATCTGTCTTCCCAATATTCTTGCTATGTAGCTTTTTCCTGTGTCTCAAATGCTCAGAGGATTCACCTTAAACTTATGAAGTAATAAAATGATTGGAATACTGGAAGAAAGAATGTAAAGTAATTTGACTTTAGGTATCGAGCCTCCAGTGGTTAGAGCTAGGAGTGGAAGATACCAGTGGAGTGGGGATGGAGGAGGGTCTGTGTGTGTTTATCTGTGTGTGTGTGTATGTTCAAGGTGTCAGGCTGGGACAGCTGAGGTGGGACTTGACAATTTAGTTTATTTGCTTCAAATTCTGACCTTTAAAACTTTCATAAAAGCAGTCTCTTACCTCGGAGGGATTTGTGAGAGATAAAATAAAACATTAAGGCTCTTTGACATGATGAGGTACCTCTAATAACCTATCCAAAGTACTAGTTGATCTAGTGTATTGATGTTCTTAATGAGTGTGATTGCTCTGTACATGTGATAATAAAGAAATATGTTATTTGACTAGTTAAAAATATTTCTTCATTTACACAAATGCACCTTTGCACTACAAGTAATTACCTGTGATTAATAAATCCTTCTACCTTCTGTTGCATAATGCTGTAACATTTCAAATAGATAATAAAAATAGCTTGTTATTTTGTGAAACTGTTTAAATTGCAACAAGTAACAGACAACACTTAAATATATGTACAAATGAAAGAAATGGTTTTACAACTTACTGTAGTCTGGGAATTTCTTACCACTCTACTCAAATCATAAACTTGAGGTGTTTCTCAATAAACCAAGTTTGAATTTTCTTGTAATTCGATAGATCTCAACAGTCTTGCAGCACTCTTAAACTAAAAATTAATTTGCCTGAATAAAAATAGTTTTAGAGTGCCTTAAGGCGCAAACTGGTGTTAGAGCTTGCCAGTGACCTTATTTTATTGGGGCACTGTATATAGGCATATTAAAGGACAAATTCTCTCTGAAGAACATACCAGATCAAAAGTGTGTGTGGGAGGAAGACAAAGGAATGAAAGTACCAGTGATTTGCCCAAGGTTACAGACATTATCAGCAGCCACATCAAGCATAGAACTGAATTTTGCTGAGCTCCAATCCAGGAAAGATCAATCTGAGATGTGTTTGGAAAAATTCGGGAGGTTTGCGTTCTATCACTACTTTCAGAAAAAACAAAGCAAAAAGTGCGAGGCTTCTCCCTATATATAGGTCAACTAACTGATCTTATTTACCATCAGTGCTAGCACTCCAGCCATGTAGGCTGTGTGAATTTGTTCTCGTGTTTGCGTGTACCTGGAGCTTCCAAGCATATAAACTGTGGGCCCTTAGTGGCGGAGGAACATTTTATCTGGTATTTCTGATTACTCTTCAGATAAATTTTCATTGGGGAGCAAAACAGGAGTTGTAACTTGAAATATTTTGTGTTGTAGGACCGTGAGTTTAGCTCCTGAGTTCAGAAGAACAACTGTCTATTGGGTAACACTGAATTCAAACTCCATGCCCTGGTCTGGCCACAAGCAAAGGCCAAAAAATGTTCCATGCTTTATACTGACTGCTGAGCTTTACGCTTTTGCTGATCTCGTTCCCGTTCTGCTTTCCTGTTCTGAGCAAGTGTGATGGTAGGAGCTGTAGATACTCTGTTGCCACATAGGTACACGTTTAATCCTATGCATAAAGTGATGCAAGGAAGAGAACCTTTCAGTTCTGAATGCTGATCCAGATGGTAGCTTGTATAGATTTCGTATGTATTTTATATTCTTAATTAGTCTGAATCTGTGTGGGGGAGGGAAGAAAAGGTGTGATAGGAAACCTAATTTATTCAAAGCTAAAAAATTATAACCTTGTAGAAACTTTAAAGCACAGGAGGCATTTTGGTTAGCTGAGACAGACATTTCTTTCACCAGCAGATGTTACTCATTGCAAGAAAACTCTGTGCTTAATTATGTGCATTGTTTTCATGTTGGAAAATAACTGCTATGTAGAAGGGGCTGATGTGCCACCATTCATCTCATTTCAAAAGAGCTGAAGGCATGGTTCTAGCACTAAAGTCACAAGAACAGCTGGCTTGTGAAATAACTTTTATTTGGGGTTTTTTTGTGCATTCTACCTGGATTCAGTATTGAAAAGGGAATTTCATAACTGTGAAAGGGGAATTTCATAACAGTAAAAAGGAATGAGGGCACTTACTTATGGTCTCTGTTGAAAAGCAAAACAAAACAAGAAACTTCTAGCATTGGGAATCCACACTTTCAGTTTAGGTTTTGTCCTTTCTTCCTTGTAGATTTAGAGGAACTTTTCATTATTAGTATCATCTACCTTTTACTTCCTCAAATTGAAAAGCATGTTCTCAAGAGGTGTCTGAGGACAAGATGTGACTCTAGTCATATTAAGAGTGTGAAGAAGATAAATTTGATACTTCATCTAGAAAAAAAAATAAACTCTTTTTTTAAGATTTTGCCTTTTTGGAAGACTGGCTTTATAAGGATGAAGTGCTGTTATTCCATATTACTTAATAATTTTGTGAAGATATGTGATTAAACATAAACAAGCTTGCACATTATTCATCTTAAATACCTTGTTGAAAGTTTGGAGGGAGATGAGGAAAATACTTTTATAGAGTTACTGAACACAGAAATGAAACTAGCTGGTCTCAGACATAAGAAGTCTTAGACGTAAAACAAAGATGTGAGAGAAAGGGGATATTTGATAATTCTTTAGGAAGAGAGCTGCAGGACCTGTTACTTTAAGTGGCCGGGCTGTTGCTCAGCAAGTGATCAAAGAAGCCCTTAGGAAGAGTGATGGTGATGGCTGCTGACATTCTACATATTTTCATCTCTCTTGTGCTAGTATCAGTTTTGCTGGACTATTTGCAACTCTGCAGGTTGTGGGTAATGCAGCCTTGCTCTGTGAGAACCTTTAGTTTTGCTGGACGTTCTCTATGATGCCTAATGCTGCTCATGAGGAGTACAGGTCAATTTTTTCCCCTCATGTTCTATTTCCATCATGTTGCAATGTCTCATATTTCCACAAAGCAGGGAATTTCATACTTTCAGAACTGTAGTCAGGAGAATAACAAGCAACTCACACTTTCCTAAATCCTATGGTAGGGCAGTAGTTTGAATATGCAGTCTCTCTCTTCCCTTCCTGTCCAGTAAAAATAGGTATTTTTAAATTATGTTAAGCTATCAGACTTAGGAACACAAACATAAGCTGACAAAAGCCAATTAAAACCATTATGTAATTAGAAGCACATGTTATTGCCATTAGTAATTCTGGCTCAAACTGTAAATGTATGCAACTGGGTTTAATTGCATGCACTGAAATAAAAAGACTTGACTATTGCTTATTTTATTGTAGAATTTTATTGTCTTTTCAGAGCTCTGATACATGTGTATCATCATGCTTAAACCAGAGATCTCAGAATTTAGCTGCTGATTTACAGCCCTGTGTTGGTGTCCTGCATAAAGGAATGAGACCAAGTAACAAAATGCAATCTTTTTCTATCTTTTTAATGTTGAAATGTCAAAAGAACAATGACAACTGTTATGAACATTGTAAGAACAACTATTAAACTTGAAACAATTCACTATTGTATATGCATGTAATGGTAAGTAGGGTAAAGAGACAGTGCTGAACCACCCATCTCTGCCAAACTAGGAAGAGAGTAGGGAAAGGGTAGTTTGCAGCAAGGAGTGATCGTGATCACCCATTCCAGTCACAACACAGCCCAGGCTCCAGAGAAGGTGGCAGAGAAAGCAAAGTGAGCATGTGTGCTGATTTACATGCTAGATATAGAAATTTTGACCAATCATTTAGTGGACTATTAATGCATAAGTATTAATGTATTGAACATGTAGAAACTGTGTGTAATAACCATAGTTTTGGGACCACAGTGTACTGTCTTGGGACAGACACCTGTGCATGCCCATTCATGTGATTTATAAAAC
Organism: Urocolius indicus; assembly: GCA_013401255.1. NCBI lineage: Eukaryota > Metazoa > Chordata > Aves > Coliiformes > Coliidae > Urocolius > Urocolius indicus. Next base: position 312,145 of record WBNH01010964.1, on the reverse strand, counting down.
CTCCCCTCTCTGTGTGAATTGGTGTCTGCACACTGAGTGATGAACCTCCAATTTTTGGGACAACACTTGAAGGAATTTGAAGTCATTTGAATGCACAAAGGAGTAGGAAGGTGCATTTAAGAGTGTACTCATTCTCTGTGATTCACAAATCTGTTTTTGAATGGACTTGTACTTTTTCTTCTGTGCACAAACAACCAGAACTTTGATATGGGTACAAAAATCTGTAAACCTGGTCTTCTTTTCCTTAGTCCAGCTTGATAGGCACTGAAAGCAGCAACTGTGAGGAAAATGATACTCAGTCTTGGAATGAAGAATGATCAGGGCAGATGGTAACTTCACAAAATCGAGCTGCCAGATTCTAACCTGTCAGTTCAGAGCATGGGCAAGCTGCAGCTTTATAGAGGCTTGACACTGCCAAACTTGAAAGATTTTTATAGGGCTGAAAAGGAAATGTTCCTGACAGCTTGATAATTTCCAGTCTCTGCTCAAAAGCAGATGGATATATGAGCTTTTTGACTTAACAGTTGTTTAAAAATGTTGACAAAACAGTATTTTTTCCTTGAGCAAATAAGCTCTTTCTTCATGGTTTGAAGAAAAACCTCAAGTCTAAGACAGTCTTTGTGGGAAATGTCATCCAAAATGACTTGGAAAGGGGAAAAGTGATTAAATAAGATGTTAAACATGGAAAATGCTGTCTATAGTTTGCCTGTGAGAACTAGCAATTTTTGGCGATGTGATAGTCAACAACCTGGTGTGTCAAGGACATGTAAGTCCATATCTTGCTGGATGTCAAATGGGATTTACAAGCCAGGCTGCTCTGAATGTGACTTGGATACTTGGCTCTCAATGTATATATTGCATCAAATAAGTGTTAGAGAAAGTTTTGTAAAGAAAGCCCAAAAAACATGTAAGAGTGAAGTATGTCATTATCTTCTCCTAAGCCTTTTTCTGTAAGATGTTCCTACAACGGCAGAAGTTCATGCAGATGAGATGAATAAACATTTGTAACTGAGCCCCAAAGAAGCACCGTGGCTGTAGATCTGTGTACATTGACATGCTGAATGCAGAGATACACCAGGGAGACTTGGCTGTGTTTCAGACAAAATGTCTGCATAGCTCAGTGAAGGCTAAAGGTTAATTAGATGCTGCCTGCTGAACATCAGCTTGGGCGATATTCATGGAGATTGTTTGGGAAGGGGCTCTAAAGAATGCCTGAGAAGATATAGCTGTTGTTTAAATGTACAGGGTGACCTAAGACTAATCAGAAGTCTAAGACAGCAGAAGGACCCTAAGATTGAAGTTGAAAGTTGTTAGTTCTTTATGGTGACATCTCTGTGTTATTACTGCTTTCTCTGCTAGACCAGATAGGGGAGCAGAAGTTTTCAAGGTGAAATGTGGTGCTGGTGGAAGGATATAGGTGGAAGATGTGAATCTATGCAAGCCTTGTATCCCGATATTGTCAGGAATAAATTTGTTTTCTCTCCCTAATAGCTGGTATAGTGCTGTGCTTTGGATTTAGGGTGAGAATAATGTTGACAACACACTGTTACAGCTAAGTAGTGTTTGTGCTACGTCAAGAACTTTTCAGCTTGTCATACTGCCCTGCCAGTGAAGGCTGGGAGTGTGGCTGTCTGTGTCAGCTGGGACAGCTGACCCAAATGAGCCGAAGTATGAAGGCTCAGTATGAAGGCTCATACTGTATGATAATTGTGCCCAGTGTGTAAGATGAAAGTTGTTGGCCAGGGGACATTGTACGTCATTTATTTTGTACATTCTGTTATTTGTTATTATTATTCCATTTTCTTTCTTAATCAACTGTCTTTATCTCAGCCCATGAGTTTTATTTTATTCTCCTAATGGGATGAAGCTGGAACACAAAACGTTCCACTTAAATATAAGAAAAAACTATTTCACTGTGAGGATGAGGGAGCCCTGGCCCAGGCTGCCCAGGGAGGGTGTGGAGGCTCCTTCCTTGGAGGGCTTCAAGACCGACCTGGACATTTTCCTGTGCGACCTATCTAGGTGAACCTGCTTCTGCAGGGGGGTTGGACTTGATGATCTCTAAAAGGTCACTTCCAACCCTGCCATTCTGTGATTCTATACTACTGGGGGGAAAGTGAGCAAATGGCTGTATGGTGCTTAATTGTTGCTGCAGGTTAGATAATCGTTTAAAAACCTTGGTTTTTTACTATTGAGGCTAGATTGTTTCATTTTTGTCCTTGCATTATGAAAAAAAATAATAGTTTTTGCACCACCCATAACTGTATGTCCTTTAAGCAACCTAAATATGCTAATGAGGCTAGATTTTGTCTTGCATTCAGCTTTTTGAGGGTGATAGCACTATTTCTTTGCACTTCCGAAATGGTACAAACAGGTTGCACCTGAAGTTGACTTATCACATGCTTTCATACAGGTGACTATTCAGCTGTCAGCCTCTTTAAGCCTGGCCTGGTAGCTGTTGTTTCAAATTCCAGTGTTTTAGCAAGACAGGGTCACTGGAGCATTCCATAGCACATTTGATCTGGAAGTTTTTTGGCCTGGGGCATGCTTTCTGATGTTTTAATATCTGGTCAATTTATACAGGAAAACCAAAGATAAGCCACAGGGTAAAATAGTTTCCTGCTATTAAATCATACATTACTACATTTTATGTTTCTGATACAGGTTCTTTTTATCTTCAATTTGCAGTTTGTTCTGCAGATGTGTTTATTCATTGTCATGAAAGTCATTGTGCTCTGAGATCTATGTGCAAAGCAAAGTGTAAATGGTCTACTTACATGAAAGTGGGGAAAAAATGTAGGTTATTAGATTTCTTGGTATTGAATTCTGACTGCACATTCTTTCATGCCTCTCTTCTGTTGCTCAGAGCTTGGAAGGGGAATCATTCCACCTGAAATACTTCATAAAATACAATATAGTAAATTTTCTTCTCATAAGGCAGGAAAATTCAGGAGACTGTTAATATTTCAATTGGTGTCAGCAAGGTTCAGTCCTTTCTGTAGATATTACATCTTTTGCACTGCTTGGTCTCTGGAATTTTGAAGTTGTCTATAGCAAAAATGTGCCAAACTACCCAGAACTATGTCCTGCAGCTTTCAAGGAATCAAGAAAATCCATCCAGTCTCTGAATTTATGAAAACCTGTGGCTGCTACTGAAGACAGTAAGTTTTAAGTGCTATTGCACTTGCTTAACTATCACACTTAATCTGCAGTTTTGCGTGTGTCCCTCTGCCATGACTGCCTGGTTCCAGCCTTTGAGTACTGCAAAGATCAGAGGGCAATTGTCTGAAGTCTTTGGCTGAGCTGTCTTCTATCTATTGGTAAATTGCAGCACCCAGAAAGAAATGTGATACAGTTACGTGGCAAATACTGTGATCCCCTTCAAGACTGTTACTTGAAGGAGTTAAATAGATGCCTGAAGACAGCCCCATGCCCAGTAAGCTTTGAAACTTGCTTCTGATGTGTGTGGGAGAACAATCCAGCCACACTTTGTCTGTTACCTTTGTCTCTGCCAACATATACGAGGCAGAGTACATAGAAACACAAGGTCCAGCAAGCAAAACACTACCCCTGCAATATTACCTAGTAGAACACAAAAACAGTACTTCCCTGCTGCAAGGAGGGAGATGAAGATAATAGCTATTAGCTATTAAGAGGGTAGGTAGCAGCCCCTCGTTTCCCCCATGGGGCAGATCTGCAGCAGCTGCTGTAAAGTGTCCTAGCTCCACTAAAGCTAGTGACAGTGAGAGCTGTGCAGTGACACTTCCCAGCAGCTGAGGATCTGCCTCTAAGGACGAATAGCATTGGACTTAGCAAGCTGCATTTAGCAATATTTTGCAAGCAGGTATTCTTAAGTAGCTGGTCTCCCATCTGGGATAATTAAACTGTAGAAGCTTTCTTATGCGTGTCCAACACAGAGCACCCTGGCAGTTGCTTTTCCATTTGTTGGTGCTTGGTTATATCTTTGCTCAAGCTGTAGTAAATCAGGCTTTTGACTTTGCAGATTCCTAGTTTCATTCCCCCAGTACTGTCTTGGAAGCCACTGTCTCACTTGTACTGCAGAACATTAAGCTCTTGGAAATATGGGAGCTAGCCTTTTAAGCTATCAGAGAAGGGTAGAATAGACTAGCAAGAAGTGACCAGTGTACTAAAAGTGAGGGATATAAAATCTACTGTCTGGCAACTGCATGCAGCTTTGTGTAGGTACTTGGATGCAGAGAGATTATGGTCTACAGTAGTTAATGTCTTAATGAAAATAGTTCCTAAAAGTAAGTAAGCCTAATCTTCAGTGTCTTGCACTGAAGTCTTCCTTTTAGCATGTCAGGAGTCTCCCAGACTATAGCTATAAACAGAGTATAGTTGATATATAACATTATAAAAATGTGCATAAAGGGTAGGGGAGATCAGACTTATTTTCAAATCTCTTTTCCTTATATTACTTACTAGCCAGCTGAATTGGAAAAGTTTGGAGATCCAGGCTTGTGTGTATCTGTATTTTTCTCTTTGCTGCTGTACTGCAACAACTTGCAAGTTACCATCTCTCAGTGTCAGTCCACTGCTTGAAACTTTTTTCCAAGTGTTTTAACTTTTATTTTCCCAGGGTATTGTCTACCTCCTGGCTTGTGTTCTTAGTATGTGGGGTCCATCTCCTGTTAATGTGCAAATAGAGTAGACCATACATTTCACAACAGTTGTCCCCAACTAAGTGCAAATTTGGGAACTGTAGTCTAAAGTGAAAGTATTTCACAATGTTTAAACTGAAGTAAAATGCCCTGCAGGGATCTTGCAATTGAGTAATTGTGAATATTTTATGTCTAAAAGGATCCAACATGACTAGAGAAGAAAGAAAATAAATGAATTTTTTTTTAATCCTCCAAGTCTGTGTAAATGAGGTTTTGCAAAGGACACTTCTGCAAACACAGTTTGTAATGTTTTGTGTTTGATTTAACTGTACTGCTTTGTGAGTTGTGCTTCTGTTGTGGGCTGCTTATAGAGGGCGACTCAAATAATGAGATAAACAAGTATGACAATTACCTTGGCAGAAACAGCGCTCTCTGGTTGCAGTGCTGTTCTGCGGTGGTCCCCTGGAATTCATTCAAAGGTTTTTATGGAATATAGGCTTAAAGTGTCTTCAGAAGCACTTTCAGGGGAAAGTGATGAGGAGGCTATAATATAACAGGTGCTTTTACAACTGAGACACTAAGCTGCTAGAAGAGAATCAGGAAGGCAGTAAAACAGTCTTACAGTTAAGATTTTCCATTGAGATTTAGGAGGCCTTATTTCATGCCCAGATTGTCTTGCTGCATCTTTTTTGACTTAGGCAAATCAAGATCTCTACTGTCATTCTTGCCACTCCAGTACAACTGAACATCATCCTGTCTTGCTATGTAATGGATGTGAAAGGACAGTGATGGAAGTCTCTTAAATCAGGTCTGAGATGAAGTGCATGTTTTAATAGGGGACAGTAAGATGGTTTCTAGCCCCTCAGTTGAACCAAGGCTGAGTCAACCATTCTCTGTGTGAAAGTAGTAATTTGAAGAAGACTCTTCTGGCTTCCTCGTGGGCACCACATCTTTCATCCTCATACCCCATTCTTCTGGATTTTATTAAAGACCTTTCTAATTTCAAGCACATCTCTGAAGAGCATATCCAGTGAAAACTTGTCTTGTGGCTTTGTTTTAATGATGAGATCCTGCTTAATGAAAGGAGTGGAAGGTTTGGTTGAGGCTGCAGATTTCCCATCAGCAAGGATATCTGCCCTCTTGCTGCATATGTTATGTACATTAATTTTGCAGGAAGATCGTGTCTTGGTGATTTTTCATCTTTTGTCAGACTTTGCTGGAACTTCCCAATGGAAGTAGAAGTCAGTAATAAGGAGCTAACATAGGATGATTTTGTGAGGCAAGTTTTCCTGGAAAACTGAAGTAAGATTAAAGAGGTGTATCTGCAATTCCATTCCCTTTTGATTGTTGTTGCAAGTTTGCTGGGATGGTTATATGCCCTATTTTAAAGCAGGGGAAGTTTGTGTAAGTTAGACCTTCAACTCTTTGAACTGAAGTCCCTTTATTTTTCCTGAAGCTTTATTTTCTTTGTGTGGGTCTGCACTTACAGTATAGAACTACTTTTTTTAATTCAAAAGAACAAAACAGACAAAACTGGTGTAAGAGTTCTGGGATGTTGTAATCACCTTTCTGCAAAAATAATCCCTTAAGCAAAGGCTCTCTATCTAGACAAGAATATTTCTTCATTTTTTCTTTAAAGTAATCAGACCTCTTAGTTAAGACCACTCACCTCAGTTCCTCGTCATTTAAAATAAGCATCTTGAGGCTGCAGGTTAGCTGGTTCTGTAAATAAAAGCTAGTGTCTGGTAAAACTAAAATCTTGTTGTTTCAGAGTTTTAGATACTTACTGCACAGCCTCAAGAACCTGGCTTACCTGAGTTTGAATTGAGAAGCTCTGCTGGAATGCAAGTATAGGTTATGTGTGCGGCCACGGTGCCGTGAAGGTGTTGGTATCTGTGTTAATACTCACCTGGTAGTGGAAGCCAATTCCTTTTGAGCCTTAATGGTTTTATGGTTAAGGGTTTTTTGGTTAAACAAATGCGATAGATCTGAATAATGACTCTTCATGTTTTCATTAGATTCTCTATTTTTAGCTGGAAGTTAAATTTCTGATTTGAAAGGTTTAATGACAGATACAAATAACTTTTTAATTTGCAAGTAAATAGTATTTGTTTTGTTCTTAAAAAACCATAGTATTCAAAAGCTTTTAGTTTTTCTTGCAAAGTTGGGTAGTCCTACCCTGTAATGATTGTTCTTGGAAGACATTGTCTAAAATTATGTTGCTTAAAGCAGACTAAATTGGGAGATACTCTAAAGAAACAAAGAATTACACAGATAATACCTTATCCATGGGCCTCTTTTTTTTGTGAGAGGAAAAAAAACAACCTACAATCCATGAGCTTGATTCATCTCCTTAACTGCAGCAGCTCTACTGAAGACACTTGAGAGGAAAGCAGAGAGAAATTGGGATTCTTCTGAAAGCAATAGCTTCCAGAAATGGAGCAAAAAGTTGGGCTTAGGTCTCTGAGACTACAAAAAGGTTAGTCTTTGTATTGGCTCAAGGAAAAGGATGAAGGCTTGGCTGAGCAGTATTTCATCTGAATTGGTTCCCTCAACCCAGATATAAATCAAGGCTTGAATAGTGTACTAGTGAGGATAAAATACTGAGATACAAATCAAGACTTGAACACTGTACCTGTGAGTATAAAACACTTGATATTGCACAAGCCAAGGCTCAAAAACTGTCTGTATGAAAAGCTTGGAGAGATAAATGGTAACACTTGAACACTGTCTGTTTGGAATATAAAACACTAGGGTTATGTGTCTCATTTCGACATTAGTTCTTGAACACATGTGTACATCACAATTGCCAACTCAAAATGAAATACTCCAGTCTCATATCTGCCTGCTGAGATGGCAAGCGCTTCAAAACTTATTTCCTACATGCAGTCTCCTTACAAATGAGTTTCTTAGTATGTCCTATACTTTGCATGGAAGAAAGGGAATGTTCTTTTGATACCAGAAGGAATTTGTGTACTTTTGCATCGAATATAATAAGCATTTCTTACATCATTTAAGCATATATTGCATTGAGGAAAGGTGGCTGCTTTTCACCTACTTACAAGGTGATATGTTTTCAGCTAAGGAATATGTTGACCTAAGCTTTGTAGACAATCTTATTTTGAAGAGGGATTGGGACTTGGTTGCCAAGCAGTTTGCTTTGGCTGATAGTTTTTAACTTGTCTTTCTGTGGGAGGCATTGTTTGCCTACTGTGCTGAGGCATACTGATCAGGGATTTTATCTTTCTATCCCTGTTATTCATACTAGGTTAACTACTTAGAAGGACCCCATATCAAATTAGTACAGTGTTGCCAATTCTGGATGGAATCCGACTGATGCATAGGGTTATGGAACAAATGTAAACATCCCTTAATTACTTTATGATTTGGCATTGCTAAAGGGTTCAATTTCCTTGAGGAGGCATCATAATTTCTGCTTTTAATTCATTATTTCTTTGCTTCCGATGGATGGCTTGTGAAGACAGATCTCTTCTATTTTCTATGTAACTAATGTTAGTAGTCTTCATTCTGGAAGATGCTGGCTATCTAATTTGTAATGGTGGAGAACAGTGAAAATTACCTTGAAGTTTTCTTTCCTTTTCTGATATGCTTGATAAATGTGTTCTCTAAGGGACTCCTTAGTGAAAGTGAATAAGGACTCTCGCCACACTGTCTAGAGTTTAATCTCCTAATCAGCACAGTAGCAGAAAATCTTGAATTCAGTTTCTTCTGAATCTGAACACTGAAATTGTGGAGTTTTTTACTACCCATTGCATAAGTTCACTTGCACAAAGTTTGTGTTAGACTTTCCAACCCTACCATTCTATGATAGAACACCTCCCTGCATTAGAGAAGTGCTAGGCTGGGGACATGGAGCTGTGTTCAGTTACTGCTGAGTAAAACTGAAGTCACTGAAAACTCATATGGAGCACTATCTAGGCGCATATCTATTCATTGAGCACTCAGTGAGGTATAGCTTCTCTTAAGGAAGAGGAAAACAAACTCATTATGTAATTAAGGACTAACTTGTTGTCTACAAACAGTCAAGGGATGATTTGTAGTTGTAACTCTGGTTCTTTCCTGACTTCTGAATTTGAAGTTCTAATATTGTCGTGCAGATTTAATGTTGTCCAGATACATTTTCCAGGAACTTATTTTCATATATCTAAATTTTAAAACCTTTTCATATTTCAGAACTCAGTTTAATTTTCCTTCTTTTTTCATTCCTTCATTGTTGCTTAATCTCATCGTGACCTTGCGCTGAGCAAGTAAATGTCAAATCATAATCAGTTTCCTACTTTGTATCATGAATGTGATCAAGTTCCTCCTTTTCGGAAAATCTCATTATTTAATAATACATATCTTCAAAATTGCTACACTGAACCCATTATAGTAGATATAACTTTCCCACTCCTGTTGCATGTTTCTAACTTACTGATATCCTAAACTTTTTCTATTTGAATAATCTTTATTAAAACATCTGAGCTGAATTGAAAGCAGGGGGGGAAACGTCAGTGTAGATTCTGCATGTAGTAAGGTTCCCAAGTCAATGTCATCTGTGTTATGTCATTTTAATTTTAAAAGTTATCTAAAGAGTGTGACAAGAACTCTTCTGGTACCTTTCTCCTTACTCTTCCGCTCTTGAGGTTAATGCTAAGGGTATGTTCAAATATCTGTGCATCCCGATTACCTGGGTTCTAAAAGCTGTTAGTAATTGTCCTGAAGCAAAGAAATCACATGTTCACACCAGTTGGAATAAACCCAGTGTTTATGCAACTGAGTTTACACAACAATATATGCTCAACTGTCATTCCAGTGTAGGAATCATCCTGGGAAGTTTAGGAGTCATCCAGGAGAGATGAGACAATTGTATGTGCTGTAAGCAATGTATAATTAAAAAACGTGCCCAACAACCCATAAACGGCAATAGAGAAAACAGTTGTAGCTGAGACTTGAACATTCATAGCCTGAAATAACTGTACAGACCATTCATCATACAACTTGAAATGAGTATTTGTGAAATTCCTAGTGTACAAAGTGCTTGGCTCTGCCAATGGGTCTGTAAATATATAATGATAGAACTGAGGATAGTAAGCTGCTCAGTTCCTACTGGTTATGTAATGTGTCCTCAGCTGTGAAAACTTAAGTGACAGCTTTTTTAATTCAGTGTCCAAATGTTCCCCTGAAGCAAACTGAACACTCTGGACTTCCCTTTTCACAACAGGAGGAAACATCTTTCAAAGAGTGATTGAGCTTACAGGCAATTAATTGCTAAAATGGCAGTTTAGATAAGGTGGAGCTCTAAGGATGGAGCTTATCTAAGGGATGAGTAAATGAACATCCAGTCCTCAGAGGGAGGACGGAAGGAAAGGCTCTTTAACAGTTAAGAGATCAATGTGCAGATTTGTGGTAGAGTATCACCCTGGAGATTCTAGACTCTTATTTTGGTCATCACAGAACAGCAAACTATGTTTTTTTTTTCATAAAAGGAAGAAAAAAGGTCTTAGTTTAAAAAAGATAGCTCAGAGAAGTGCTCATATTCCTGTACTTTTCACAGAGAGGTGTGGTTTTAGAAGCAGTAGTTTGTCAACCATTGTGTCACAAATCCCAGCAAGATAGATTCTGAAATAAGAAGCAAAGAACAGTGGTTATTCTTGGACTGCTCCAAGGTGGAGTTTTTATGGTCTTTTTTTTGACAATTTAGCTAATTACCAGGAACTGCCCTGTTTTACATGTTGTAAAAAAAGAATAGGCTGCTACTGAAGCCATTGCTTTTTTTGGCTTTTTCATGGTTCACTGCAAGTAAAGGAATTGTGACGGTTCTTTTCAGCAACTATAGTGTCCTTCATGTTTCTGCTTAAGTTTCAAGCTTAGAATATTGAACAATTACATGGAGCATTTAAACTCCACTGCTAATTTGATTCAATTCCTTCTAGCAAAGTTTAGTCCTCACCTAGAATTTCCACCTGAAGGAGGCTGACATCCCACTGGCATACTAATGATAGTAACCTTTTTTTTTTCCCTGTTTGAGGTTTTATTTTTCCTGTCAGAATTTTACCAGATAATTAACTAGCATTCATGCACACAAATTACAGCTGTCTCTAAATATAAATGTACGTTGGGTGTGTTTTCCTGTTTGAATTTTTTTGAATTGACTTTCTTAGTCCCTCAGGCTTTTACAGTATATAAATTTGAGTAAGCTCACTAAGAATCTATGTTAATGTCATCTTGTATTCATGGACTCAAGTGTATTTATGCTGCATAGGCTAATTCGGATTAGGCCAACTGTTCCAGCCATTGGTGTTCACAACTAGGAAAATCTCATTCACCTAGCATGGTGCAGTTCTATTACTGCAACTATTGAAGCATGAAATAACCCCCTTGGTCCCAGTTGAAAATGAAGCAGCAAGAAAGACCTCAAATCAGGTTTTTGTTTTCAGTGTAGCTTTTACCAAATATGCAAAGGCGTCATTGACTTTATCACCCTTATCCCTCCTCTTGTGTGGTTGTTAATCTGTTAGTTATGTAACCATGCAGCACCCCAATAGTGCTGTGTAAACACTTTGGGGAATTGACATAGGATTATAACTGCATTTTACTTAGTCTTCAACTGTTAAAAGAACGTATAATATACCTTATGGAGCATCTAGTTCCTAAATCTGAAGCGTGTTTTTTTTTTAAGTCCTTAAATACCCATCATCTAGCTACCAATGCACAGTTCAGATGCATTGTAAGGCCTTGCAAGTTAATTAAGCTTCAGTATGTTTTTAACTAAATGACTTTTCTAACACACTGTTCATTATCACTTGGTATCAGAAAATGAGTGAGCTGAGTCTTCCATTATTGTATGAAACTATTTGACATTCTCCAAAGGAGTAGGTTAAATACCTTAATTGTGTTAAGGTGCTCTAGGTTTGGTGTGTGTATCTACCTTAATGTGAGAAAACCTTGTAAAGGTGCCAGCATGTTCCTGGAAGCTGAATAGCTACAGCAAGACTACTCTGCAACTGAATTACTACCGTACCTTTTTTAGCATGCAGTTGGAGCTGGCTTGGGTGTCTTTCGGCTACACTACTGAGAGATGTCTTGTAAGGAAATGCTAACACATGATGAGAGGACAACATCTGAAGTTCATGCCACACTTCCATGTGACAGCCTCTACAGACAAAACATGACAGAAGTGCATTTGAGTCCAGCTTCTTGTAGTCTTACATGAAGTTATGAAAGAGTGACTCTCTTGAGAGCTTTGTGCTGCAGCAGAATGACTCAAGAACATTCTGGCCGTGACGTCAGAGAGGGAATCTCATGCCTTTGTCATACAGTGGAGTTGTTTTTTCTTTTTTTCCTAGTGTGGCTTTGCCCCTTTGGGCACACAGCCTCTCTAGTGCAACTATGAGCTCTAACCTGGACAAAGTTTAGTTAACTGCACTGATCAAGCATAGGATCATGTAGGAAAAAAGCTTTTATTATTCAGCCTTTTAACTTTGCTGAAAATGCATGCTGTGTTTAAAGGAACAGAAATCCAGCTTTTTTCCTGCCCTTCCTTTTCTTCAGCTAGAAATGAACTGATTGTCCAAGTTTGGTAAAAAAAATTCCCGTATAGTTCATTATAAGTTTTGCTTGTGTGTATTCCTATGTCTTCAAGTAAAGACAGAGCTAAAATTTCTTTTGAAGGACCTGTCCTTTGTGGTTTGTGAAATCAACCTTTACATGTAAGTGTGCAAAAAGCTACAGGAGACTTTTGTTCCTATGGAAAAGTAAGTTCCCTTTCTAGTACTAGAATGTGGAATAGAATGAAGTCCAAGATTAGATGGTTAAATAAAGCCATGTTGGAATGATACAATGCAAATGATACATAATTTCAACTAAAAAGAGTTGTTGCCTGTAGAGTGCTGAGGCATATAGAAACTGGCCTGACCTGCAAGGAGGATAAATTAAGTTGCATGCATTCAATAGAAATATTTTTGTTCAAAATTCCATGGAATCCAGTTTGCATCTGCATAGAAATCATTCCATAAAAAGTAAAGCTTTGTTTTGCATAACAGCTTTGGTCAGACTCAGAGGGGAAAAAGCATTTAAAGAAACGACTAAAGCTATCACATTTGGGATTTTGTGCAACTGCTCCTTTTTGCCTTTGGATACTGCTCTGGGCAAATTTTTTGACAGAGGCTGCTGGTGGCTATCTAGATTGTTTAGTTCTTCGTAAGTCATATCAGCTCTTTCTGCAAGGACAGGTAGGCACAGGACTAAGCTCAGTTGTTTCTACACAGCTTTACATATTTAGAGGTAATACCGCAGGATGGGCAGGTTTAAATGTTCATGACTGCAAGAGAACAGCAACAACAACAAAAAAAAAAAACGGAAGCAAGTCTAGGGAGGGGAGTGAAAAGCCTAGAGGATGAAGTCAGGAGAGGACAGGAGTAGAGAAGCTAGTGGCTGTGGAATGACACAATGTTGAGGCTCAGGAGGAATTAAGGGGCATGAAGATGGCAGAGTTGGGGGAATCTTTTGCTTCTCCCTCAAGAGTCGTGATATGCACAGACATACAGGCTTGCACGATGTGCTGCTTCTCTCTTTCATTTTTCTTGAAGCTTTGCATTTGTCTCAGACTATTTTTTGCATTGCTCTGATGATACAGTACTCTCAAATCTCCCTAAATTGTCACTTTCACTAGAAAGAGGCAGAGCCATCAGTGTTACATGCAAGTTAAATAGACTGAGAAGTATCTTTCATGTATCTGAACAGATGTGTCCCGTACTTGTCTTTTCTTACAATTCATGCCTAAGTAGTTGTAAGGGGCTACAAAACAAGGCGGACCCATATATGCCACATTTTTTGTCTCTTATACTGCATGGATTACATAAAAAACGAATAGCAGCCTTATGTCTGGTATTTCTTGCCTTTTTTTTTTGTTAGGAGTAAGGGTTTAACTTAAACTAATGAGGGCTTTGTGCCCTTTAATTCTTCACCTTGACGTCTTGGAGTCAGCAGCACTTATGTAATAAAGTAAATTGAGATAAAATGAGAAGATCCAATTGATTTCTCAGATGTAGGGCTAAATCCAGCTTGCATTTAATTACCCCTCTGATAATAAAACAGCCACTATTGTTTTTCTTCTAATGTTCTTTGAGTGGAGTTGGCTTTATCAAGATGTTTCAGGCAAAATCCAGTCCCTACTACTCCATTTACCTTGGAGAGTTGACTAATCACTGGGGCATTTGAGCAACTCTGTGGCAAAAAGAAAGCTATAAGCTGATTACTGAGAGTGCTGAAAATTAATGTTTTTAAGTTCTGAGCAGACAGATAAGGGCTTCCTGAAGATATGAACAGATATGATGTTCTTTTTTGGCCTTATCAAATTCTTGGTGAAACTGCCCCTTCTGTGCTGAACCATGATGTAATCCTATTCTGCTGTGAAAGATTTGAGCTGCTGAATTGGATGGTGGCTTTGGAAACGTTTTTAGTTGTTTTTTTTTTTTTTTTTCCTCCAAGTATTCAGTAACATGTAGCTGTTAGTGCCACTGAATTTTCAGCAGCTGGTCACACGTTGATAGGCTTTTTAACAGAGTGTCTTAATTACACCCATCAAGAAGGCATTTTAGATTTAATAACATTTATGTCAAAAATGTACAAGTTAATGGCCTTTAAGGTCTAGCTGTGTAAGTTTGCAGCACAAGGAGATCTCAGACAAGTGTTTTTTCTTGCTGTTCTAGAAATCTCAGCTAACACTCAACATAGGTATTCTGTAAAGGTTTGGTGCTTGTTTGGAACAGCTTGTGACTGACAATGGAAGAGAGGAAAGAACTACCATTTCATTTCTTTAAGTGGTCAAGAATGTTTTCTGTTATTTGGGACCTGGAACATGCAGAACATCCTTTCTTATTTATGTACTGAAATAGTCTGTTTACTCTTTGCCTTTTTCTGATACTTATGAATGTAACCTGAAGACTAGAAGGAAGAACACTATGTGTTTGAAATCTCATCTATCCTTGGAAATCTCAATGATTGAGCACATGGGCAAGGGGAATTGGGCTGTTATAGATGATTTGATTGTTCAAAAATACTGTAGGCAAAGCCACTGTCAAATATCTTGGCAGATTAGGACTATACCCGTATACACTTTGCATAGTAGGAAAAAACCCACCACACAACCAAACCATCCCACCTCATCTATAATAATCACTATTACAGCTTGGATAATCAATACTTCAAGATCTCTCATAATCATGAGTTGAATGTTACTCAACTGTAGCATCCACATCAAAGATGATGTATCATAATGACAGTTTCAGTCCCTTCAAAGTAATTTTTAAAATCAGTATTAGTAGCTAATTTCAGGTACTTGATAGTAACACTGGAGAGGAAAGGGAATTGTTCAGGACAACTGAAAAAAAAGAATTTTTTCTTTATGTAATTGCCAGCTGGATTCTTTCCAGAAGTCATGTAGCCTTAATTCATCAGTAAGGGTTGAAGCTGCAGCATATTTCTGGATGGCAATGGTGGGAAGAACTAGCTTGGCTTACTGCTGAGATGTAACGGTGCGTCTGAATTCAGTGCATCTGCTCTCTAAACAAAAAAAAAGTTTTCTAGTGTTATTTTTGACAGCTCCCCAGCTAATATATGAAACAGGAAAAACATGTAGGTTATTTTGTAAATTAAAGTGTACAACTAGAGTGCACACATCTCAGAACAATTGGTCTCAGTTTACACTGAATTTACCCAAAACTTGCAATTTAATTCATGTTACAATGTACTTTTAGGGGTATGCAAGTTGTAAAATTGTTTTGTGTTAGTTTGACCTAAGAAACTTGTATTTATTCATATGAAACTTACTCATCTGATCAGGCTAATGGTAGCAGTATTTTCCTTCCTGTGTCTTATCTCTGTTCTGAAATGCAGGAAATATTTTTTCATGTAACCTTTGGGTCATGTGGGAAGATTGCACTGATGAGAGTGTATAACTCTGTGTCTGTTATTAGCAGCATCGTGTATACCTGACACATCCTACCTTTACTGTTGGGCATATAGCCCCAGACAGCTCTAAGTATGCCGCCTTTCACTGTGAGAGCACAGTCACAAGTTTGACTCCTGCTTTTTAGACTCAAAAGCTCTGTCAGTTAAACTCTGTGAAGTTTAACATGTCAGAAAACACAACAAATAAGTTTAAAAATTTGTCCTCAGTGTGGATGGTGGGTCTACACGTATAGGGAATGCTGACAAAGTGGGACATCATGAAAGAGGTGGCAAGAATCTTGGAAGTCTCAGTTCAGTGAGACTTGAAGTACAGTGGAGTTTTTACTTGAAAGCCTCAAGGGTAGTACACGGTGTACTTTGTAAGAGTAAAATGCCATTAATATAAGTGATCTCTGGTTTATTTTGTTTCTGTAATGAATATCAGAGTACTACCTGTGACCTTAGATCCCAAAAGTGGGAAGCAGTTGACCAGAACAAGTTTCCTTTATAGTCCCATCCTGTGGAGAAATGTAGCCAAGTGTTTCTGCCAAGCAGCTGGCTCTAGTAATTTTCTGGTACTGTCCTGAATATCCAAATATGAAGAAATTATTTCTAAATATATCCACATTGTGTACAAGCCCTCTGGTTGTGTAGTTAACACCTGACTGATAACAAAAACGTTGACGTATGTTTCCACCTGTGGGAGTGCATAAGAACTTTTTGGGTAGATCTCAAGCTATTTCTGGTCAACTTGGTATTGAAAGAGTGAAAAGTAACTGTGGACAAGCCATCATAATGTAACATAAGCAATATATATACATATATATATATATATATATATTCCTCTGTACTGGTTTTTTTTTTCTTTTGTCTTAGGAATAGATAACTGAGATCTTTAAAGTGGAAGAATATGCTCTTAATTCACATGGTGTTGTGAGGTTTTCATCTAAAAAGGAAGACAAACCAATGAGCAGGCAGTAGAATTCATGGCTCTTGGGCAAATCCACTTGTGCAAATACAATGTGAAGGAAGGTAAGGAATAGCAAGGGATTTAAAACATGAAAAATGCTTTCTCTGTCATTTGTGCAATCAGAGTAAGAGGAGCAAACCAATGTGTTGTTTATCCTTGTCTTGAGCTTAATGCTGGCACATTTTTGTTCGCAGCCCTAAGACATGGCTGATTAGACCTCAGTAAACCAGTTGCACTTAAAATCATCTCTTAAGATGTTCCTACTTAAAAAAGACACAAAACCAATCTTTTTATGGCATAAAAATTTGCTTCTGTGTTTGGAAAGTTATCAGATAAATGCTTTAACAATTAACTGGAGTTCTGTCTTAGGAAGATGCCAAAGTACTGTAGTATTTGAGTACAGCTGGACTGACAAGTGATTCCGCTCTCATGTACCCATGCAGAAGAACTCAAATAGTGTCATGATTCTCCTCATAAGCTATTGACTCCTTACTTTATCTGCTTGTGATGTCTCTAATGAGCAAGATGTTCCAAACCATGAGTAATCTCTGCTGCTGGAATGTTTGTGGATGGAGCAACTGAGAGATCTTCTCTTGTAGATCAGACCCTCAACTTTTAGAATAAGGCAAATGTACTCTTCTAAGGCAACCCATTGCTACCACTGGTCTTGTGTCAAACTCATGATTATTCTGAAGACTTGCTTTGGGACTCTTTCTAGCTTGCTTGTCTGCCTGCCTTATAGTGTCGTTCCTATGCTAAAGTGTTTGAGGGATTGTTTGTGCTAAGACTCACTGATGAGCTTCTTTCTTTCTCGAATGTTGTCCAATATAAAGAATAATCCATTTGCTTCAATTCATTTTCAGGAAAAAGGTCAGTCTGTAACCAGTAACCAGCCTCTGCTTTAGTAAACAACTTTTGAGGAAAAGCACAAGCCAAAAATATTACCTTGAATTTAAATGCATTGATTTGAAGGGAAATGTCTGGGTTCAGTGGACAGCAACTGGAGTTTATGAAAACATGCTTCTTTGAAAGGAAGTGTAATTTCCATATAAATATGAATTTTGGAACACACTGCATATTGCTTGCAATAGTAATGGAGTTTAGTCAATGAAGGTATTGTTTTCCAATCCATATATATATATCTCTTGGTAAAAGTGAAATATTTTGAGAAATAGAATAGGTGTGATACCAGTGATGCCCTTCCTCTGCTAGCTAGAGGATGTTAAAATTACTACGGTAAACTCAGAAGTGTTCTGTGATTATTTTTTTGGTGAAAGCAGCATTGAGAAACAGTTGCTGAAGTGGCACCTTCACACTTGTGAGCTCGGTGAGACACAGACTGTCAAGCTGTTAGTGCAGTAAAGTCCCTCCATGGGACTATAGCTAACAATGCAATCTTTGAGATTACATGAAAGTAAGAAAAAGAGGTACCCATCCCATCTCTGTATAAGCAGAGTTTTCTTTAGGCTGAAGTGATTTGCAGTAGCTGCACATAAAATTATGGTATAATGCCTGTCAGAGAAGCACATTGTGATGCTTCTGTGTCTCAAATGAAGTTTAAGCTTGCTGCTCCTAAATTGAAAAATTTAAATGTGAGACTTACTATGGGATGGATGCAACTTCTAGTGATTCCTTAGAGCTAATACTAATCTAAGGGAAAGCATGCATGTGGGCAAGACTTGGATGCATCTCAGGATTTTCAGCAATGAAATATGGAAAATTATTTTCACTAGATAAAAGAAAATGTTAACATTTCAGTCTCAGTCTACATTATAAACTGTTCAACTGGAAGAGTTCTAGCTAAAAACTGAGTATATAAAGAATGAAAATTATTTGTTGTACATATATAAACTGAAAAAGAGTGATTGCTCGGGTTGTAGGTCTGACATGGAAGCAACAAGAAATAAGTAGAAAACAATTAGCTGATGGTAAACAGCAGTGTAGATCTCTTGGATATTTTTTGAATGTTTTCTAGAAATGCAGCACTTGTGTTGAGAGACTTTTGTTAGAAATCAGGTGTTTTGTGTAAAAAGTAATTTAAAACGTTGAGAGTTGTGTGGCTGGGATGAATTTTCTTGTTTAAGAAGCTGTCACTGAATGATAGGCATTACTATATGCGGGTTCCAAATTTCACACTGAAGAAATTAGAGTATTGGTGTATAAGACACAGTATGCTGCATGCATCTGTAGCTCGCTTACAGAGGTTTTGTAGCAACTGGAACGTAACATGACTGAATGTAACATTGGCAAGTAGTTACTCAAATCTGAGTGGTTTTTCTTGTGAATGTAGTATTGAAGTTGAACCACTAGCAAATTCTAAATTGTGATTTCTGTCTTCTGTTACTGGTAAAAAATACGTAGTTGGGTAAATGTGAGTTGAAAACTGGTGTGTGCAATGATGTCTTTACAGAAAGTTGCTAGCCTTTAATATTTGCAGCAAATTAAGAGGCAACTGAAAAGTACCTAGAAGGTCTAGGACAAGCTGCACTTGTAGCTTCACTCTTTTGGTGTCTGTATTAACATTCGCATTGAAATAATACATTTCCTGAAAAGGCTTTATTTGCTTTTCTTCCTAAGAAAACAAAGTTTTCCATGTCCAAGTCATTTACTAATAATTTTAAAACTAATGGATTTGGCCAAAGAGAGATATAATCTTAAAGGCAGGTTTAAGAGTTTATCTAACTTACTAAAAAGTCTACACTGCTGAGATCTGAAGGACATAGGGCTTCATGGATTCTGTTTGTCATGTAAGTTGGGCAGGTCTGTATTGACCTCACACTATTTAGAGTGCTTTGTTTCCAGCATGGCAATTTGCACTTTTAAAAAGTTTGGACTCAAGTTTATCTGGAAGTCAGGGCATATCAAGCGAAACTCAATATCTTTCTGAAATCAATTATGCTGTAAGTGGAGCAAATGTAATTCCAACTCATGCATTTTTCTTAAAGCCAAGAGGTCTAATAAAATCAATGCATGTAAAGAAAATTAGTTTTATATGTTTATATTGTTTAGCTTCTGTACCCTTGCAGAAACAACATCATCTCTATTGTTGTATTTTCATCATGAAAAGTGTAATTGCTAAATCAGATATTTTAGATTAGATTACTAGAAAAGTGATAATATTGAATATTTTCTAGTTACATTAGTTTTGCATGTATGCTAACAGTTGCTAAGTGGATATGTTTGTCCACACTATTCTAATTGAACTTCAGTGGACACTTGATAAACAAACCAGCTTTATACCACATAGCAAGGGATTTTTCTTAAAATGAGACAGTGCTGCAAGAATTATTTCTTAGAAAATGGCAAATGTAATACAGACTGAGCCATAAGCCCATCAGATTTTTATGCAAACAGGATAACCAAACAAATCGTACCATACAATCTATTTATTTTACTTTGATTGAACTAACTGGTGCTAGATCTGGAGGAGCTGGACAGCTTTTCTCCAAATAAGCTTGCTAAGCTCACAGTTTGGAGAAAGGCTGCCTGAAAAACCGAGTGGCAAAATATCTTTAAAATTAAATACGAATTTTCTGTTCCCTCTGCAGCTGTTAGAAGTTGTCTGTTCTTTAAGGTGAAAACCGTGTAGCTTTGTCAATGGCTAGGAGAAACTCCAGATTGCTCAAGATGCAGATTTGCGAAATCTAACTTGAAGACATGCAATTTTCTTACCAATACTCTTTGTTTTCACCAAAAAAGTAAAAACCAAAATATAATGGTGCAGCAAACAATGTCTTTTAAAGTGTAATAAAGCTTCTAAAGTCTGGCAAAATTGGAAGACAGTGCCTGAGTTTAGTATTGCCAAATTACGAGAACAGGTTTTATAAGTGACCAGATATAGTCCTATGCCTCAAACATGATTGAGATGTGATTAGATTTTGAATGTTATTACTAATCAGAGCTGCATATCTAAACTCCTTCTTAGTATTATTTGGTAAATATAAAAAGATCCTTGAAATGATAATTTAGCTGTGTAGGGTGGTTATTTGCCAGTGCTTGTGTTCTGAATGGAAAGGTCTTTCAATCCTCTGAAGTCTTACTGATTTTTTTATCTAGATGTGTCAGAATTTTTTATTGACTTCCCTAAAAAAAGATTCCCAAGTGCTTGTAAGTAGTTTATACCTAGTACTTGGCGTACCCCAGATACAAACAGTCCCTAGGCTACCACCAATATCAAGTCCCTTTAGCTCAGAATTTTAAGGCTTTCGCTCTGCTTTGTTTTTGAATATTTAAACCTGCAGAGAAGTAAGAGAGCTGGTATGGCCTAGTAGGTGTCCATAGCCTCTGCTAACCTGTTACCATAAATATTGAATCTGTTGTGCTGCTATATAGATGGCACATCCTCCATGCCTGATGGCAACCAGTCACTCAAACATAAGGCAAAACCACTAAAGATGTGTGTAGACATTTGCAGACAGGAACTGTATTTTAAAGACTTGCGTGAAGCAAAATATGCCAACAGCTAGATTTCCCTTAGCAAAGCTACCAAATCTCTTCAAATGCTCAGCAGGTTACTCTGGGCATTTTTTCCTTCAACACCCAGTGCATGTTCCCTGTAGATGGCTGAAGACGTTTTCATTTGCCATGTTTTCAGTGAGACTTTTTTTCAGATTAGCTTAATCAAATATGTTAGACCTGCTTTTGATGTACAAAAGGCCATGTTCTGAAAATTGATTAACTACAAGTAATATGTGTGCTGCAAAGTCTGTGAAGAAGTCCAAGTATTACTTAGTCAAATGGTCATCCTGTGTATGACTTAACCCAGCAAAAAGGGGGACTTAAAACCTTATGGAAAGTGATCTGTAAAAGCTAGGAGAAAGGCACAAGAAAATACTGCTCAAGAAAGCTGTAGGATCTATCACGGATATTTTTGAGGACAAAGTAGACAAGTATACATAAGGAATATCCTAGTTCTAGTGATTCTTTGTTGGACTGAAAGAAGGACTGGCTGAACTTGTTTTTGAGCACTTATATAATACAGAAATACTCTGCTTGAGCTCTTAGGAAAAAATGGCTCTGGTACTTCTATTTGTTCTATTGTCAAACCCAGCCCTTTTATGAAATCAGAAGACTAGTACTGCCCTCTGAGTTCTGGATTTGCAAATCACTGGGCCTGATCGAACTCCTGCTGATTGGTGTAGCAAGGAGTTCAAGTCAATGTAAAATGCTCTGAATTTGTAACATTCAGTTTTCTGTCCTGGTTTTTCTCAGTAGCTGCTGTACTTTAATAAGGCTTTGCTGAAGCATGTTATGTATTGTAACTATATCTTAAAGTTCAGGAATGAGAGTTGAAGAGAATTCTCACTTCAGAGTTCCCACAGTGAAAGCAGAGAGTCTGTCAATGCTCTGGCTGTTGAGGGCCAGCTACATAAGTTCTGCTGGTGTACTTGTTCACTAAATATGGTCAAGGTTAGCTCCAGCTTCTTAATCAGCTTTCTACCATTTTACATCATTTGAAATTCCAATGCAGAACTCATATCAGCTTCTAGCAAAGCTCTTTCTGCATTACTTAGCGTAAGAGCTGTGTGGTTTAACAGGGCATTGTCAGGGCTAGTGGACTAAAATTAGACCTTCCAGCTGTATTTTGGTTTCTGGGCAATAAGGAGTTCAAAGAGCTCCTTCTCTATTCTGCCAGTGTGTTTTGTTCTTGCCAGCAGCAAAACTATGGAAACATAGGGAGAATATATTTTCCAGTGTCAGAGAACAGATTTCTTTGCTACCAGAAGAATGCTGTTTCCGTTGTTTGCATTTCAAGTTCCCTATGTCAGTAGTCGTGCTTTGTGTAGGAAGAAGGAACAAATGTCTCCATCTGGAGACATGGCAGTGATGTGCTAATGCTATGTGATGAGTTTGTTCATTCACCCAGCTTCACATGGTGAAACTTCTGGACCAAGGGGTCAGTGCGTTCCATGGCAGTGAAAGCTGCAGGTATAGCTTGCATCTTTAGTGCTCCAAAATTAAACTGTGCAAAAAGCATCCATGCTGACAGATGCACAGAATGTTTCCACCCAGCGTGAGGCTTAGCATTCAGAAGTAGTTAAGAATCTGTCTTTATTTTATCACAAATAGTTTCTACTTAGCAATGCAACATTAGGCAGCAAGCTTTGAAGAGAGCTTTGTGTTCTGAGCAGCATCTTGGTACGTTTCCATCAGTTATAAAGGGAGATGCTTTGAAAGAGTGAAACAGAGGTGAAAGCAACATTAACTCAGCTGCTTAAAGGACGTGTCCATATGCTTGGCTGTTGTGCATTAGAAACAAAAAGCCATAATTACAATTAAGTTGCAGAAATAAAGAGGCATAATCATAAGCCACTGGAATGGCCTGCTGATGAGAGCTATTCCATCAAATCCCTAAACAAGGAGGAAGTGTGCCAAGAATGTAAAGATGAATGGCACCTGTGCACTACCATCCAAGAAGAACCCCTATTTTTGTTTCTTAAAGATTGGGTTGATGCTGAAAGAATAAAGAATATATGCTGTCTTGATTTAAAATCTACATTTCTGCTTGATGCAAGGCTTGTCTTCACCAGGTGGAGCTGATTAAGGTACAGTTTTACATTACACTGTCTCTACCAACAAAGCCAGCACGACAGTTTCTCTCCTTCCACCCAGCCATTACTGTGTCTGCCCTTTTCTTCATTATCTGCTTAGATGGGCCCCAGCAGGCTTTTTTGAGATTGTAATGTACAGCAACAGAGTGAAAAGATGTGGCCTGAGACATGTCACCATCCCTGAAAATATTGACGAGATGGGTGGATGTTGTACTTTGGGAAATAGTCCAGTGGTTGATAGGGCTGGGACTTAATGATCTTAAAGTTCTCTTTCAGCCAAAATTATTCTATGGTTCTATTCCCACAAACGTGCACAGTGGTGCAGCAAGAGTCTGGTAACCTGTAGCTGAGAGCTTCTACCTTTGCTTTCAAAGTGCCTGAACTGTACCACACTACTTTCTTAATATTCGTCCTGGAATAAAAAGAATACTCTATAAAACAGGAATAAAAAGAATAGTCTTCCATCTGATGCTGTTAAGCAGAACAAACTTTTCTATAGGAAAAAGTATCCCCTCTTCATATTCAAATAATGCTGATAAGGTTTGTTGCTAAGGGAACCATTTAATGTCCATCCTTGAATTTGATAGTGTAGCTGAGCAAACAATTACATAGAATCAATGTCCCTTTATTTCTTAGGGCAGAGGCCACCTAGAGACAGAAGTGGTTTCTAAAGGGAGAACACATCATACCTTTCAGCATATGTGGTTGACTGATAAAGTGAGGGCATGTCTCTCCCCACCTTCCTCATTTTTTCGATTGGAGACTATAATTACATTGCCCTGAAGTGCATTTTGATAAATACCCAGCAATGGAAACCAGAAGGGCATTGAATACAGGCTTATGTATAAGTGTAATTTCATACGCTGGTTCTTTTAGCATTGCTGCTTTAAAAGAGCAGCAAACTAGAAATTAACTTTCTGTTCCATAAAGAAAGCTGGCAGGTGGTTATAGGCTGCCTTTTGGGTTAGGTACAACGTAGTGACAATAGGGAACACTTGTGCTGAGACTTCTAGCTTGACTCTAGACTCTGTCTAGAGAAAGGAATGCTACAGAGAAAGCTGAAGTAGAAAAAAGGAGTCTTTCCATTAGAGGGCTTTCAGTCAAACATTCCTCATTGAATTAGATATGCATTTGAAATTGTTAACACTATATTCAATGTGTAGCTTTCTGACTCAATGCCTTTCAAAGTTGTTATGATAACAGGGTTTTCTTTACAGCCTTTCAATAGCATGTCACCATGGAAGCACTTACAAAATAATCTTAATCTTTTAAATACTATTTTGCTTGTCTGGGATTATTCCCATTTTATAGGAGAGGCCCACAAAATGAAGATTACTTGGATAAAAGCTGTTCTTTCATATTTTTTACTACAGTACTGAAGGTTTAAAATGCAGCATTCCTTGACTTCAGTCTTTGAGTGCTTGACTTTTTTAATGTAGGCATCTGTGTGAGCTTACTACCAAGTTGCATTTACAAATGAAAACATTTTCTATAGAGTTATATATATTAGCAAAAAATTAGTAGTATCAATGAAGTTTTACCTTCTGGTGTGTAGCTGCTATCAGTTGAACATTAAGGTTTCTGCTATTTACATTAGCAAGTCATAATTTCCTTCTTTCATTGTCTGTATTCTTACTTGCAGGGAACTCACCATTTGAAACAAAAGTTCAGTTGCCATCCTGCAGTAAAATATGATGCCCAATGCTTAATACAGTGCAGGGACTACATGTGAATTATAAACTGTTCCTTGCTTTTACATTCAATGACTTTTGCCATATGGATGAATATTTTTGCATCACTTCAATGTATAGTTAAAGGCCAACGTAAACAAGGTTATCTGAATTAAGTGACAGGAACAGAATGGTTTTCACTCAGTGAGCTATAAAATCAGTGATCTCCTTTTTGGCTTATTTAAAGTGGCCTTTTCCTTGATTCAGCTGAGCCAGACAGGTTTTCAATGAGTGTGGCAGTGCTCTAACATGACATTGTGTTGAACATATGGAGGCTGTTTCCAGGCTTTGGTTTAGATGTGGAAGACCTTCAAAGAGTGGGTAAAGCAGATGTTAGGAAACAAGAAACTCCACTGCTCTATCTACATTTCTGGCTGCTGTTTCTTGGTCTATGCAGAGCCAAGTTGATGCCTTGGCAAAAAATGTAGTACAGCTGCTCACGTTAGCAGAATCAGAATGCTGCTTCAGATGTCAGGAATAGTGTACTGCCAGATATTTTCTTACAGCATCTGTACAGGGTGAAATGACCTTGACTCTTTTGTCATGAAGATGACAAATTTAGCTCACCCACCCTCTGTGGCTTGTATCTCCTGGGAGAAAGTGCTGGAGAGAAAAGTTTGTATTCTTTAGTAAGAATGGGTGTATTGGTACTTACTGAGGCAAGAAGGCCAGGTTAGATCATATCTCTGGTTAGTGTTCATGTCAAACAGAGGGAACAAATCTTACTATTTATAATACTCCTGTGGGAATTGCTCAAATGAGTAATATTTGAATGACAGTTGTGCAGTTGGAGCTGAAAGATTGGTGCAGAAGCAATTTTAAAAATAAGCTGGGAAGGAGTCCAGCCTTTGGGTCTTAGTTTTTTTTAGATTGTAGCACTTTAGGCGATACTTTACAATGAAAAGACTTCACATACACACAGTTATTCCTTTTGATATCACTGGCCTTTTCTTCTCAATCTTTTCAGTATTCTTAATAATCTCACTAAGTAATGGTAAATAGCAATTTTGGGCCTGTTGAAGATGTGCTACACCAGAGCATAGCAAGAACTATTATCAAGCCAATTTCTTTTGCTTTCTTGAGGTATCCATGGGATTCAACATTTCTGATGGTCTCCATAGTACCCTTGCCAAATAATTTTACACTTACGTTCCTAGTATGCCTACAGGGATGGGGACAAACTAGTGATGAAGTTGATATCTTAGTTTTCTAATATATCCCCTCTCATGGGTTTGCTTTGAAAGTTAGACTAGATCAAGATAAATGTAGTGAGCCATTCATAATCACTGGCTACTAGAGATTTAGTGAAGACCAAATCTTTACAAACCAAGATCACTGATGCTATTTAATATTATTTAATGCTCTTTGTGAGTTGGACAGCAGAATTTTGTTGTTGCAGATGGATGTACTTGGAAGGAAGGGAAGGCTGAGTATAGCTCTTGGAGCTGGGAAAGCGTGTGGTGGTATGTTTTACTTTAGCTTTCAGTTTGAAGGACACAGAGATTGGGTGATGTCTTAGTTCCAGAATTTATTTCTGGAGCACACCTATGGAGCTGTGCTTATCCTTGGAAGGAGCAAAGAATGAGCTTTTTCTGCTCAGCCTTACCTAAAGGTTGACTGTGCTGCATTTTTATGTGTTGACTGTAGTGAGAGATGGGAAAGCCCTGTTGCAAATATACCAAATTTTGAAAGAGCTCTTATTAAATAGAAATTAATGAGTGATTAATGAAAATTGTTAGCAGGTCATTTTCCTGAGAAAACTTTCACTCAATACTTTCTTGTGGTTTCATATAGCGAGGGAATCAGTCACCCATTTGCACTTCAAAGAAAGACTCTGGCACAACATTCCTGATGTAGATAAAAATAATGGCTTTCACAGCTGAATCTATCAGACTGTGTTCAAAGGAGAGTTAGAGGAAAGGTGAAAAATAAACATGAAACCAACCTCTTCCTGACTTAGTCTTCTGTTACACAACAGACATTGAAGCTGGAAATGCATGTGGTAGCTATAGACAAGCCAATTTAAAGCAAAAATAAGTCTAGTGAGTATAACTGGGAACATGACATATGCTGGCAATGCTGTAGCAGCCTGTCAAGCACAGTGATGGAGACAGACTGGATCAATGCAAGGAACAATTAATTGCCAGCCTCTGAGGAATGGGCAATAAAAAAAGATGTGGTAGGTGCAATCATTCAAATGGCTTTATTGGTCACTGCTTTGAGAGACATGGTTCAAGGCTTCTGTAAAAGTGTTTTCCAGTTCTTTGTTTAGATCACATGTTCATTTCCGTTGTCTAGTCAGCTGAAGTGAGATTAAAACCCAGGCATGCTGTTGAACTTATAAACTTTGCTTTCAGATGTTTACATGAAGTTTACTGCCTCCCTGACCTCTCATTGTTTTTGTAGGAGTATTATCTAAAACATATTTCCATTGTCAGATTCAGATTCATTGTCAGATTCAGCGTGTTCTCCTGTAAGGTAGTAATGCCTGCAAGTAAGGCTGTTTTGCCTGGGGGATAGGAAATGAGTAAGGTAGAAATAGAGTGATTTCTGACAAGAAAAAAAGTGGCAATACGACTAGCAAGCCAGGTTTAATATTAAATTTAATGAGCATTAGTGCAAATGGTAAGTTCGAGTTCTAAAACCATTAACAAGTCATAAAATTAAATTTTCTTCAGGAACAGCAGCTTTATGGCTTTGTGGGTATCCACAGAGGGCCAGATGGTGAATCCTGTGCTTATTCTCTTATTTTATAAGCTCAGTGCAGAAATCAACAGGGCTGTTCATGAAGTCGTGCTATTACTGGGTGCCAGAGGCTTGCTAGCTGGCAGCGCTACTTGATACACATTTAGCTGACCCTATTCCTCAAACGTGATGCACATAGCTGGAGTTCTGCACCCTGTAGAGTTCTTCTTGTTGTTCAGAACTGAAAGCAGTGAACTGAGGTACAAGGAGGTCTTGGGTTGATTCCTACTGTTGCCAGATTTTTCTGCGTACCCCTTCCAAAATTAACTACACAAGCTTCCTTTTTAAAATTGGAACTAGTAAGAAGGAGCTTCAGTAAAAGTTCCTTGGTACTGCAGCAAAACTCTTCTGTATGTACCAGTAGCATGCCATCCAATCAAAAGTTGTTTTTTTAGGGCCGAGTGTTCTAATTCACTGGCCTAGACTAGAGATTTTCTGGACAAATGTCAGCCATTGCAGTCAGATGTGGCAGTTTAAACCCTAGCTGGGTGCCAGGTGCTCACCAAAGCCACTCTGTCACTGTCCCTCGTAAGCTGGACAGGTGAGAGATAATATGGATTGAAATAAGGACGGGAAGAGTACTCAGCAACTACCATCATGGTCCAGAGAGACCCAACTTGAAGAGAACTAGTTTAACTTATTACCACTGATGGAGCAGGGCAACGAAAAGTAAAAATAAATCTTGAAACACCTTCCTCCCATCCCTCCCTTCTTTATGGGTCTCTACTTTTTCCACCCAAGTGGCACAGGGGGTTGGGGAATGGGGATTATGGTAAATTTATCACAGATTGTCTTGGCTACTCCATGCCTTCAGGGGGAGAGCTCCCACTTTGCATGCTGCATTGTGGGGTCTCTCCAATGGGAGACAATCCTCCATGAACTTCTCCAACATAGGTCCTTCCCACGGACTACAGTTCTTCACAAACTGCTTCAGCTTCCCACAAGGGAAGCAGTCCTTCAGAAACAAACTGTTCCAATGTTGGTCCCCCATGAGTTCCCAGGTCCTGCCAGGAATTTATGCCAGCACAGGCTTCCCCCAGGATCACAGTTTCCTTTGGGCATGTACCTGCTTTGGTGTGGGGTCCTCCCCAGGTGGATCTCTGCTCCACTGTGGACCTCTATGGCTTCAGGTGCAGGGCCTGCCTCACCATGGTCTTCACTACAGGTTGCATGGGAATCAACTGCTCTGACACCTGAAGCACCTCTTCCCCCTCCTTCTTCACTGACCTTGGTGTCTGTGGAGATGTTCCCACATTCTCACTCCCTTCTCAGCTGCAGTTTTACACCTGCACAGTAACTTTATTCCCCTTCTCAAATGTGTTAATCACAGATGTTGCCATCATTGTCAAATGACCTGACCTTGGCCAGCAGTGAGTCTTATCAGGAATAGGGGAAGTGTCTAGCAGCTTTTCACAGAAGCCACCCCTCTAGTCCCCCTGCTACCAAAACCCTGCTCACAAACCTACTGCGTGACAATAAGCAGAGATTGAATACAGAGGTGAAAGCTGTGAGGCTACAGATGAAGCAGTGAAAGAAAACACTGAGCACTATTCGTCCTGGTTATTCTCAGGAGAAGAATTACAATATGGTAGTTTTAAATCCCAGAGATGGTAAAAGAGGCTAGAGGCAGTTAGCAGCACAAGATGATTCAGATGGGAAGATTGCACTTGTGGGTGATCATAGAATCATAGAATGATTGGAAGGGACCTTTAGAGATTATCTAGTCCAACCCCCTGATGATGATGCCATTGACTCTTGGCCTTGTAATCTAAATTCTTTAAATATCAAGGGGCACTTGCTAAACTGTCTCACCCATGTGTCAAAATCCCTGGAAAAACAAGAAGTCTACATTCACACTTTTTTTTTCAACTAGTAGCTGTGAGTAAAGGTCTTACGTATTTGGAACTTGTTTGATGTCTCAGTCTTCTTAAATCTGAAAATCTATCTTCATCCATGACTCTAAAAAATCTTCCTGAAAGAGTCATAGTTCTTGAGAACATAATTTCTGTGACCACATATAAATTTGGCGATGTTTCCAGGAGTCTGGGCTGAAAATTTGTAACAGTGATGTAAGCTATTAAAACAGGAAGCAAACAAATTACCACTCTAAACAGTAATTCTTTGGTACAGCCTTTTCTTAACAGGGCTTCAAACACTTGCAGTGCTAATGGTTCATAACTATGGAGCTCTTCCATGTTGTGTGACCTTCAGGATGCACTGCAACACTTGTGTTAACAGAGACCAGTGCTTTGTTTACAGTTTCTTTAGTTGGAACAAGTTTTGGGCTTACTGTTAGATGTATTAACATGCTAATTGAAGTTACAATTATTGAGACAACTGCAATATTGCTTGTTACATTAGCAAGTTTTATAGCCTCCAGTTGTAGGCTGTAGCAATATAATTTTCTCTGAATATTTCATAAAAGGGACATGAACTCTCGTGGTGATGAAGTAATGTAACAATGCACACAAAGCAAACTCTAAGATAGCATTATATTTGTGAAACAAGTACAAGATCAACGTCAGAAAATGATGGATTTTTCATTTCTCTCCATCTGTGTTCTTCCCTTTCTCCTGTTTTCCAAGTACTCATTTTTTGCCATCTAAAAGTCAAGTTGTGTAGACCTATGTAATTTCTATTCCTATCTTCATATTTTGAAATGATGCTATAATGAGAGATTAGCATCAATGTACTGGGACTAGGCAAGGTTTTGGGACAAAAAGATTAATAACTGATACAAACTTCCATTTCTCTTTTCAGCATATTGTGTTGCTGGATAGGGTAAGGTCTTAGTGGAGGTTTATTTAATCTCTTCTGTCACTGTTTATTTTCTCTTAGTACTGAATTTAATGCCTTTATCATTAGTGTTTAGCCACAGCATCACATGACAAGTGACTTGTCTGTCACATTCTGCATTATTCATTTATTTAGTGGCAAGAAGGAGGTAGAGTGGAGGGAATGTTGTAAGAAAACTGATTGGAAGTGTTGAATGACAGACTTACAGATGTAGGAGATAGTATTGAAAGGGTAATAAAAACCCCATGTGGTAGAGATTTCTGTAATGGGAACAAAAAGGCACAATCATTAAGTTGTCCAGCTAGTGGTAATGGCTGACTCTGAAACCTCAGAATATTACACCTTAATTGTGAGTATTCCAAATGTATTGTTATTAACTTCTGCAACTACACCAACAGTGCTGAAAATCTTGGGATTTTTTTCATTTAGATATGGATATACGTGTATATATATAATGTGTGCTTCAACATGGTCAGGCTCCCCTCCTTTAGTAGGAAGATATCATTATTCTGGGGAGAGGATTGTGTTTAGCTCCCTCGAAGATATTCTGTTTTGCAGGATACTTCAGGAGTCTCTCACCAGTGGTTTTCATTGTCTTCATTGCATTTCCATGAGAAGTGGTTCAGTTCAGGCACTCATTTCTGCCAACCAGTCTAAATGTGAGAGCCTTTGCAAACTCTGCAGAAATTTCAGAGTCCTTCTCTTCCCTGTGAATTGCACTGAGGCACTGAAAACACTCTGGGACTCGTGTGCTTCCTGGATAAAAGCTTTCCTGGTAAAAGCTGGAAAGGACTATCTGCCTCCATCTCCCTTCTCAATGTTAATTATCACTCCAAGACTAGTGGTTGATCATATCACCAGACTTCTCTTCCTTAGTGCCCTGACAGGACAGCTTTTCCCCCTGATATTTTATATGGTGGCACTTGCAGAGTTTCCTCAGTGTTAAATGCTCAAAGGAGTGAGCTTCTAAATGCTCGTTTGCAGGAGTATAGGGCATGAGGTCACTTATACCACCACAAGTGGACATTGCAAAGGAATTTCATATCTTTTTGTACAATTGCTTTATTTCAAGCTTAATGTTGGGAGCACCAGGGAATTAAGCATTAAAACACAACACTGGCAGACATCAGTGAACAAATCTGTCAATGTGATTTAATAGTGATGGTGGACAGCATTTCTGAGCTTCTCTGCTGTTGGTGTAGGCTTGTAAGGAGGTGATCTGGCAAGCAAAGGAGAGTAGTACTGGGAGGATGAACTTGAACATAGATAGTTTTGACTTCTGGGAAATGCGACTGTCTCTCTCTGCACTGGGACTAGATTACAGAAATATAAAGCAGCCGGCATAATTGGTCAATTTTTCCCTACTATTTTACACAGAGTCAGAGTACCACTGAATCTGCTTATCTCTTGGGAAATTCATAGTGAAAATTCTAGAGAATAACTTGGTTGTTTCAGCAGAAATGGATTTGCAGCTGCTGAGGAGAATTTGGTAATGTTCTGCTTTCAAAGAAATGAAGTATGTCATTCACTCCTGGACAGAATGTAATTTCTATGACTAAGATTTTCAGGCAGCCAAGGATAGCTGGGGAACAGAACTAACTGTACACTAAATGTTTGCGTTAGAAGCACCTAATTACTTTGTGTTAAAAACACACAAACGTTAGGAACTCTTAGTGTACATATATATGAAGAGTTTTCCAATAATCCAGTAAAAAATGAAAAATCCCAAGATAGACTTTTGGCTGAGAAGATAAAGTCTATGCTGGTTTGAGACAGTGTTTCTTATCTGTGAAAATCATAGAATGGTAGGATTGGAAGGGACGTTTAGTCCAGTACAGCCCCTCTGCAGAAGCAGGTTCACCTAGATCAGGTAGCATAGGAACATGTCCAGACGGGTCTTGAAGACCTTCAAGGAAGGAGACTCCACACCCTCCCTGGGCAGCCTGGGCCAGGGCTCCCTCACCCTCACTGTGAAATAGTTTTTCTTATATTTAAATGATATTTTTTGTGTTACAGCTTCATCCCATTACCCCTTGTCCTGTTGCTGGCTACCATAGAAAAAAGTGCTGCCCCAACCTCCTGACACCCACCCTTCAGATATTTGTAAATGTTACTAAGATCTCTCCTCAGTCTTCTCTTTTCTAGACTAAACAGCCCCAGGTCTCGCAGCCTTTCCTCGTATGAAAGATGTTCCAGCATCTTGATGGCCCTGTGCAGGACTCTCTCCAGCAGTTCTCTGTCCCTCTTGAGCTGGGAAGCCCAGAACTGGACATAGGACTCAAAATACTGGCTTGATAATCACCTGCAGTAATTGAGAGGAGTTAGTTGCACAATAGAAATGCACTGCAGTTGTCTCATCTGAGCGCATGAGCACTTATTTTAATTTCTGCATGCACAAAATTATTGTATAAATAATAGGATGCCTTACAGAATTAGATTTGTGTTCACTCACAGAAACCAATCTAAGTCAGTAATCTGGTAGCTTTGACTGTAATATGAAGTATTTACTTAAAATGTTGGTGACTTCAGGTGATATATGCAGAAGAATACTGTATTCTTAGAAATGCTGGTGGGGAGCAACAGGAGGCTGTTTGGCAGAGGAGCTGCACCATGTCCCAGCGTGTTTCCTGTTGAAGTTTTTGTCCTTCAGAGCTGGGCTCACTTGAAGCTCAGAGCAGCTGATGAACAGTTGTAGTAAGGTAGTTCCTGGGATGTGCATTGCAGGTGATCCCCAAGGAAGCCTTAGTGATAGCCACAGCAATAGCACTACAATATCAGTGGACTAGATTTAACTCAGCATATACTCTACTCAGAAGGGCACCTCCCAACAGATGGTTCTCAGTGATACAGCCTTGATTTTCAAGGAGGTCATGCAAAGTACTCTAACCTGGAAAGCCTGTAGGAGCCAGAATTGTCTGAGCTGGAGCCAAGGAAGTTCATGGAATAAAGATGCAATTCCCCAGACTGAAATAGCACAAAATCCTGCAGGATTCTTTACTACCATCTGGTTGCTAAGAACACATGGCGTAGCCTAAATTACTCACCGTGCTGTCATTTTAGAAAGTAGGAATCATGGGTGAGCAACTGTATTACATGCCCTCTTAATACTCTAACTGCATCTTTCCTGGTTTTCAACTTGCAGAACTCTTAGCTGCATACTCTTATTATAGGCATGACTAAAGTTGGCATTGCTTCTGGAAGAATTCATTTTTTTTGTCTCTAGTTAGAATAGTAACATCACAGACCAATCCTGGGGAAGATGGGGAAAATCCACCATTAACTTCGTCATTAAGGAGAGTTGAGTTTGACTATGACTTGTGATGTTTTCAACACAGTACTACATTTATTCTTGAATTTCGTCACCCAGAGGGAAGCAGCTATATGGAGAAACCTATCCAAAAAAGATGCTGCATGTGGTTGAACCAACTGCACCTTGTATCAGCTTTTAAAGAACATGTGGCATAGTGAAAGAAAAAGCATGTTTATTTGTTTGTTTTTTTTCTATTCAATCCTAATTTCTTACTTACTCTTAGGGAATAAACCAGATTAAGCCCCCAAAATCCCTATGCTCATTATATTAATCTCTTCTGGGAATAAACAACAGAGAATTTTCCTTCTTGAAATACCCAGAAGCTATATCTAAACTTACTGAGTTTCTTTTTTATTACATGGAGAAGACTTTATGATAAGTTTATCCTGGGACCAAGTGGATTTGTTTTGGAGAAGTTGTTATTACTGAAAGTAAGAATTTACCAACATCTCAGCGAATTGCTTCTCTTCTATGTTGTCCTTAAACCCAAAATGCATGAGGCATTCATATGGGATTGTTGTGCACATGGGACATTTATTTTGAAGCGAGAAAATTTAAGATTTAAATAGTCTACACTTTGGAGGATTCCGGCAAGATTCCCTCCACCCTGAAATTGATACGTCATTCAGATGCCTGTTTACATTCTCCTGAAAATTATTAGTTCCAAATTTGGTGCAATTCTCATCTACATGAAACCTGCCAAGTAGACATTAATTTTATTTTGTACAAAACACTATGAAAGCTCCTCAAAGCAGCCTTAGAAACTTCTTTGCAGATGAGTGGATTAAGGATTTAAACTTGATTTACCTGCATAAATCCAGATAACATCATCTCAAATGGCCCAAGTGTTCTAATTGTTCCCTAGCAGGCAGATTTTAAGACCTGCTGTACTCATTCCTCAGTCCTTCTGCATCTCCTACACTGGTGTTTGAAACCAGTGAGCTTTCTGTACAGTCTTCAGTCCCTATTTTCAATGTTACTGTGTGCTGAGGCCTGATAAGTAATGTGATGGTGCTATGAAGATGATCCAGTTTAGATTATGATGCCTACTGAAGATCTGATTGGCTGAGAAACCCACACACTTGTGTCTCAGCTTACACATTTAGTGTCTGTTTCTGTGTGATGACGCTGATTACTATGAGCTGTTACATAGCCGGGTTTTCACTGCCTGATCTGAATCCTCCCCAGCGGACCAGTGTGCATAGAGAAAGATAATGGTTTGCTCCACAGGCTTTGTTAGTCTGTTTCGAGTTTCAAGCCATTTCATGGCCACATTGAGAGGATGAGAAGGAAGACAGATGCCTTCCCAGTGAGAGAAAGGAGGAAAATACACATTAGTTGAATACTAACAGAGTTTTAAGTGGTTCTTTTAGCTGTAAAAGCTTTGCCACCCCTTTCTTCCTGCACATGCTTACAGTCTTCAGTGTTACAGAATACACATCTTGCACCCATTAAAAGTTTGGTGATGGCTCTGTGCAACTCCCTTCAGAGACAGGAAAAGAATGTGGGAGCAGTTTGGAGTCCCAGCATCCGTTACTCCTTGTGCCAAATTGCTGCAGTGTGGCAACCAGATGGGAGTTATGCCATTTCTCCTAAAGAATGAACCACCCTTTGAGTCAGGCTTTCCTTTAAGGAAAGGACAAAATTCTAGAACCTCGGGCACAACTCTCCCACTGTGTTTGGAATTTGTTTTGTTGTTTTTTTTTTCTGACTGCCAGTATTTTTTTATTAGAGACACTATATAGTGGATAGTTTATTTAATAGGGTTTATGTTTAAAATAAAATGATTTGAGTCTTGTAGGAGGTGGAGGAACAGAAGAAACCAAGGGTAAACAGGAGATGGTGAACAAGAAACTCAAAACATCACTCTCTGATACAACTACTGATGTTTGTGTTCACTTTTAGCCACATGCTTTCAGATTTCCTCATCCACTTCACGTGTTAGCACAGGTGAAAATATTTAATTGGTATTTACATATTATAGTTGCCATAGTTTCAAGAGTGATTAAACATTTGGGACACACTGTTCAAAACAGTATTGTAATGTAAGATGAAATGCAGAAGCATCGTTAGTCACCTGAACAGAAACTGTTGAACTTGTCTCTGTAGTTACAGTAAATGCATATTCAGTGGTAACAAAAAAGAACACAAGTTATGGACACTTTTCCTTCAGCAGTCTGTCTTTAGAAACTTGGTATCTGGACAGTATGTGATATTTTAAATCATACAAATTTAATCCAGGTGGTGATCAACTGCTGTTGAAAGTTTCTTTAAGCATTGGGTAAAAGCACTAGCCTGAAAAGTTATTTGCAGAAAATTTCACATCCAGCTTCACATACTTTGCAAAACTTTGCCAGCAATGCACTTGGAGTCACTTCATCCACATCTATATTTGGGCAGACCGTTTGCTTAGGTATTTTATGCCATCTGTGAATGTTCATCTGCAGTTTATATGCCAGATGTGTATTGGCAGCATACAAGCTACCAAAATCAAGGATCCAGAAATGTAATAGTAAGCTCAGTGTTGCAAATAGATAAAATATTTGCAATCTATGCTATTAGAGGTTTCCAAATGAATGCATTAAATTTATCTATAAAGAGAGAAAAAAAAAGTCTTGCTATAGGCCCATTAAATGTGTGTCTCAAGGAAGTTATTTTTATAGGTGCATATGCAACAGCAGATGGGAAGCTGTAATTCAGTTGATCCTCGCTGATCTGCTCTGATGACATCATTCAAGTAATTTTCCCATGACTTGACTATTCAGTTGTTTGACAGAGTACTTTACATCATTTAATCCTGAATGACTTGTGGAGTATTTCAAAGTCACCAATTTGGTATTGGATTTCTCTTGAGAGCACCTTCTCTTGTCCTATGCGAGGGGTGAGAGGAGGTATAAATATATACCTTTATTTAGCATGGTTTTCTTTTGAAATAAAAGGGCAGGATACATTCCCCAAAATGGATGCTGGAGGAAGGGGAGGCCTTCTACCTTCTTTGATGTGCTCACCACACAATTAGAAAATCTCAACCTTGAAAGAATAGTGGCATGTTCTTTAAGGTATTTTTTCCCCACTGTTCGTGTGTGGCTAGAGTAGTTTAAAAGAGTAAAACTGTATATCTATCTATATATATATATAAAGAGAGAGAGAGAGGAGAGAATGGTGGGAAATTCTGTAAATGTTCAAGCTGCGTGGGAGGTATCCATACAAATCCACTTAGCAATTTAGTTTCTGTGAGGCATATTCTTCCCACACAGTATATTGGAAGAATTGAGGAGGTGTATTTTAAGACAGCATAAGATCTGCTAATAAAAGCATAACCCACAGGCCTGCTAGGCAAGTTAGTTCATGCAGAGCTTTGTGCTCTTGTGGCTAATCTAGGTAGCTTGGTATCAACTGTAGTCTAAAATTAATTTGGATATCTTTATATTACCGGTATCTGTGACTGCAGACGTTCCCTAAGGCAGTGTTCAAACTGGTGAGGCTCCCTCATGAATAGGCATGAAACTTTGCTAATGAGTCCTGAAGCTTCTCACATTCCTCGTCCAAGAGTTGCTTACTATTGTGAGATGTCAGTGGTCTGACTGAAGCAGAGGCCTAACTAACAAGCAAATACACTGCCCAGTGCACTTCCAATACTGTGTCCAGTTTTGGGCCTCTCTCTCCAAGGACATTGAGGTGCTGGAGAGAATCCAGAGGTGGGCTACCAAACTAGGAAAGGATTTGGAGCATGTCTCATATGAGGAAGGTCTGAGGGAGCTGGGGCTGTTTAGCCTGAAGAAAAGAAGGCTCAGAGGAAACTTTATCACTCTCTACAGCTACCTGAAAGGAAGTTGTAGCAAGGCAGGGGTTGATCTGTTCTCCTTAGTAACAGAACGAGAAGAAACAGCCTCAAGTTGCACCAGGGGAGGTTCAGGCTGGATCTGAGGAGGAATTTCTTTGCTGCAGGGGTTGTCAGGCATTGCAGTGGGCTGCCCAGGAAGGTGCCGGAGTCACTATTCGTGGAGAGGTTTCAGTGATGGTTTCAGTTTAGGGCAATTGCCTAGTGGTTGATAGGGCTGGGACAAAGGCTGCATTTGATGAGCTTAAAGGTCTCTTCCATCTGAAATTATTCTATGGTTCTGTGAAATGTTTCATATATCTTGGGAACCAGCAGCAGCTCAAGCATGACCAGTGTCTTTCTAATCCTCGGTTTCTGTAATCAAGACTCCATTAGTATCTTTGTTTGCTTAATTGCTAGTATTCCTAGGTCCTAGCTGTCAGAGTTTGCCAAATATAGCTGCAGCTGCATACCTACCCAAGCTGCATGCAGCCTAGAAATATGCTTTTAAGGTGCAGCTTGCTTTCTGTATCTTTGTTGACTAAAGTCACAGAGTAGCCTACCCATGAACCCTGGGGGAATTAAGGATGCAGTAGATTGAGCCCTTGATGAAGTCCTGGTTTTGAGAGATCTACAGGATCCTTTCCTATAGCTTTCTGTGCTTTGTTTTCAGGAGTTTGTAGAATATAGAGAAGCAAATGCATAGCAGTAGGAGCTATACAAATGGAAGCCTTTTCTTTTTTTTTCCTTCAGGCGTATGGTAGGGGATTTCTCAGGAGGATACAGAGACCAGGTATAATCCCTCATTATCTTTTTGAGGAAACAAATGCTGTTTTGTAGACTGAGTTCTGGTCCTTGCCTGACAAGTTTCACTGCTAGTGCAACAGGGGGTTCTGACTTGTGATTTAAGTTCTGGAAAGTGTCTTTGCATCAAGGCCAAGGAACTAGCCAAAGCCAAGGCTATCTGACTGGCCTTACAACTGCTGCTTTGTCTTCTCCATCCTTCTTCTGTGTTCTTGGTGCTATTATCTCTTCAGAGAAATTCTGACTCTCATGGAACCCGAACTGATAACCCAGAGCTTCTTGGCACGATCTGTGCTCATTGCAGTGTTCATGTGTCTCATGACATACATATTCATATTAAACCATCACATATTGAATGAATGGAGTAGCAGTGTTGTTCCAAAAACACTTAACAGAAGAAAAAAATACTATTTTCTTGCTCTTTGTTCAAAACATCTTCATCTTATTTTGTGGCTTGGTGTCATGTCTGCAACCTTTACTTAGCCCTTTTCATTCATCACTTTCCTTTTGGGAAAACACATTTCCCTTTTTCCGTTGCTCTTCAGGATGCTTTTTTTGCTTATATTATGTTGAGAGACAGTTTGACAAATGAGATATCCTGATGGTCAGAACTAAATTTGCCATGCTAGTCTGAAAGATTGTGTGTGGTTACGGTAAGATGGCTCAGAGCATTCAGAGACTTATTTGTCTTGTCTTGTCTTGTCTTTAGTTAAGGAACTTAAGTATATTTAGTGTTACAACGTAGAGCTGATTCTCAAAAAGGGTGTATCTTTTCCTTGTGGATTTTCAAAGCCTAAGCAGAGGTTAAGAAGCATTCAGTCAGGAGCTGAGATGACTGCACAGGGCTCTATCGTGACTTTCCAAATAAATCTCCAGAACGTAGTTCTTGAGGAGGTCTGTGAGTACTGTCTGAAGAATAATTCAGCTTTAAGTATCTGAAGAGGAACAAAAATTTTGCAC
The DNA here is from genome assembly GCA_013401255.1 of Urocolius indicus. Classification (NCBI taxonomy): domain Eukaryota; kingdom Metazoa; phylum Chordata; class Aves; order Coliiformes; family Coliidae; genus Urocolius; species Urocolius indicus. The sequence continues at coordinate 272,884 of WBNH01010964.1, read as the reverse complement.
CATCTTCCCAACTAAACAATTGCACTTTGTGCTAGAAGTTTACAGGATAAAACACAATCAAGATCTTGCTTTGACATTCATTAGCTGGAGAACACTGAAAGGCTAGAATGCTACAGACAAATTTAAGTGGCTTTACATTTGACAAGCTTACAAATAATTTGCATAGAATTCACAACATTCAAATTTCTGTTTACTTTTAAAAACAGAGGTGTTCCTACTGTTCCTACTGTTCTATTTCCAACACTGAGAAAGTCATCCTTGGACAGGTGCTATTGCCAGGCCGAACCATACATTTTTGTGCCAGTACAATGTAGTGTCCCTAGAGCATTGTTTTTGGCAGTAATCTGGTTGTGTCCTTTCCAGCCTTCTTCATCTCTTATGTGAATCATTTGCCATGAGGCTACTCTTGGCAATAAGCTTCCTTACTACATGGTATATTAGGTAAAAGCTTTGAGGGCGTGAAATCACCTTTTCCAAGTGTTAGTTCTTTAGTGTCCCAGAGAAAGGATGCACGAGTAAGTCTTCCATTTTCTTTTCATCCCCGAAAATGTCTGTGTTCCTGAACACCTTCCATCCATAGGAAACTGTTTCAAGCTTCGTGGTGCTTGTAGTCTGGAGTAGCTGGTATGGGTAAGAGCTTGGATCCTCTTTCTTTCAAGGCTGCTAATCTTCCCATTTTACCATGAAATGAAGTTGCCCAAGTCCCTTCATATGCTCAAAAAGAAGCTACTTCCACTCATTCTCACTCTTTTAGAGAAAAAAAATCAACTTCCTATAGCACAACCTGTCCTGGGACAGATTCCCAAAATCACAGCAATAAGTAGGAAAAAGCACCATTTGGGAAACGATTTTTCTAGTCTGGTTTTGCTAAGTGGTGATGCTCACCACTTGGACTGAGCTAATCCATGTGCAAGTCACCCAAGAAGACATGTCTAACAATTTATGGACACTACTATTAATGCTTTTGATTCAAATATATTAAAATATGCTCTTATTACATTTAAAACAGCTTTTCAAATCAGAATAGTGTAATCATGGCTTATAACCACCGTTTTTGCACACCACCTTTAACCTCTGGTACTTGTGTTTGTAATACGCTTAAAGCTGCTATTCATTTTATTGGATTTTAATAAGCTACATATAAGGGCATTTTTAAATTATGACCTGATTCCTGGAAGTCAGCTTACCTGGTATTTTAAATGTCAGCTCTAGAACTTTGTTTAGCATAGAAGACACACTTTTTCCTTTTCAATGGTTACACTTACAATGCTGAACTTCGTACACATGTCTGTTAATTATAATATTTTCATACTGAATGCTCTACCTCAAGCTGAATAAATGATACTGGAGTGTTTGCAATGCATTGTGTAAACACGTTGATATGTGGGATGTTCGAAGGCAGAGGATGTTGTATATTACTCAGTGCTTGAGGTACAAAATGACCGTGTTGGTATGGACTCAGAAAAAAAATATATCAGAAAGCAAAAGTCAAAGTCATTTTGCATGCACGGTTGCTACAGGGAGCCTGGTTGTAGGTTTGCATGTAAAATGTGTTTTGGGTATATTTTCTGTGAGGCAGGCTTTAATGGGTTTTGAACCCCACTGGGTAGGAGACTTTAGGTTATCCATTAATGTTTAATTACATGGAATGTGCATTTAGTAGATTGTGCAGTTATCACCTGGAAACCTTAAGGTTGGAACCTGTGAGCTGCTGATAGCCACCGATGGCCGAGCTCCATGGGTGCTAATGTTGCAAAGATCAGATTTCTTCTTTGTGGCTTCTTTGCAGTGGACCTTTTCTTTGGCAGTTATCTACTCAGTCCTGTTCAGATAGCTTTGCTGGGTTATTAACAGATGTAGAAAACTGCTTCATAATCTATTAATAGAGCTGAGATTTTCAAGCCTGGATAAAGGTAATCATATAGCTAGTTTGATTGAGGTTTTCCAATGTAATTTGTTTCTTGGGTGGAAACATTTCAGTTCTTTGGTGTTTTTATTGGTCCCTTTTCCTATTTGTTGCATTATTTTTGTGTCATGTTAGAGCCAAGCAATACTTACTCTCTCTACCCATACTTTGGAAGTGGAAGGTAGTATAGAAATGGAAATGGGAGCACAGCTGCTGCTTCAATCTGTACAAAGAAGCAAATAGGTGGCATAAATAGCTACATTTAGTTGGCTTTGCCTCTGCTGCTTCAAAAGATATTACTATTACCTGTCATTAGGTTTCACATTTCCTGAAAAAAAAAACCCACAATTGTGTTTTGGAGATTAAATAGCACAAAAAAAAAGAGTAATTTTATTGTCAGGTGGTATCATATAATTATCCCAAAACACAACTGCAAGAAAAAAGACAAATTAAAAATTAGCAACTAGAGAGAAAAAAATAACTAATCTCATCTGCTGCCAAGAAATGAAAGGACAAGTCCCTAAAATCAGGAAGCTAAAAGAAAAAAGTAATACTTTAGGAAAAAAATGAGGCCTGTGCAGCAAAAGCACCGTTAAAACAAAGAGATGTATGCAAACAAACCTTAGGCTGAGGAATACCACACAGAAATGTGTCAGTCTGTTCTTTTTATCTTCCTGTGTAACACAGAGCCAGGCAGCTTGGGAGGTAAGGGATTAAGACTCTCAGTCTTTTGTCACTGGCTTCAATCAAGCCAGGTCAGTAGTGACTAATATTTGTGATAGCTGTGATAGCAGCCTTTGGATTTCTCTGAAATTACTTGATGATATCCCAGCTACTAGCTGACAGAAACCCTTTAAATGCTGGTCTCGGTGAAAGGGGAAATTAAGTACAGTGTCCTTAGAAAGATGCACCCCAGAATGGGAAATCATTTCTCATTTATCTGGCATATCAGAGCCTGAGACTGAAAGCAACCCTGCCTTGGGCTGGACAAAAGGTATGCTCTTCCTTATAGTCTCCTCTCCCCTGAAGTAGGAGCAGTAAGTGAATGTTCTTTACCCAAGCCAGAGAAAGGTGACGAAATCGAGATACTTTTTGCATTAGGGAATCAGCACGATATTCTAAGCCTCTGGCTGGCATCTGTCCAGTTGCCTGGGTTGTTTCAGAATCTTATAAGAGCTTGGCAGAGGCTGAACTTTCTGCAGCTGCCAGCACACTCCTGCTGTAGAATGAAGAAAATCAGAGAATCATTTCAATTGGAGAAGACCTTTAAAGTTACCGAGTTCAACCGCTAATGTGAGGCTTCCAAGCCCACCACTAAACCATTTCCCTAAGTACCTGATCTGCATGTCTTTTTAATATCTTCAGGGATGGTGGGCAGCAAGTGTGGGGAAGGCTGACAGAGCCTGTAACGTTACCGTGGTAATTCAGCCTTATACAGACATGAGGCTGGATTTGTATAGAAGAGGGAGACAAGAGGTTGATTAGAACAAAGTGAGTTGAAGTGAACATGGAAAAGTAAATTATTAGAATATCTGGGTCTTTTATGAAGATTGTAAGTAGACATCTATGGAATGTACTTGCAAATGGAGAGCAGCATCCTTCTTACCAAGTGGGGCATGTCCTCCTTAATATGAGAGATCATTTTGTTACTGCTATTGGATCTCTTTTAAGTTCAGACCGAGAAATGTTCTTTGACAGCTTTTCTAGATACTTGGCATTTCATGAAGCACTGTTGGAACAACTGAATCCCTTCAACCTATCACCATTTTTTGTTTAAAAACTTTTTCTATGAGGTTATTTTATTATTTATCTTATTTTACTGACCAGAGAAATCATTGTATTCTAGGCAAGTGTGCCATTTCCCTTCACAGTCTGTGTGAAATCAATTGATAGAAAACATACCATTAGAACAAAATATGGGGAGATGTGTTTCAGGGAGGAGTGTAAAGATAGATCTTGATAAAATTGCTTTCATTGGAAGCAGTTTTGGGGAGAAGAATAAACATGTGAGAGTGATGATGGAAGGTTAGAAAGGACTTAATATGTCACTTTGAGAGGATGAGAGATAAGGACTGTTACAGGGATGAAAGAAATGCATCCATTGCAATGAAAATTCTGAGGTAGAGATAGCAAATTTAGGTTTGCAATATGTAAGTGGGCTTGGAAGAGTTATGGAGAAGGTGCAGTTTAGAGAAGAGTTCCTGGACATAAGGTCAGATTTCAGTATGGACAGAAGTTGCATTCCAAACCACAGAAGTAGCATATATCTGATTTTCAGAAGTCTTTAAATGATTGAGGTTGCTATGTGTCAAAACTGACCCATATTAACAATATGGGAACAGTAAAATAGAACTCAATTTTATGGTGTATTCTTAATAAGCTAAAAGATAAGGAAGATCTGTTGATTGGATCCTTAAATCTGGAAACTAAAGTTATGAAAGTCAGTTGTGTTCAGGAGCCTGAGCTTCTAGCTAGTTTATGACTGTTTCTAATATAGGAAGATACTGTCATGCCTCCCTTTCTCTGATGCAGGAAAGTGCTTCAGTTTGTTTCTTTGAAGGTGATGCTTAAAGTGACCTCTAACATACAATAAGTGATTTTGTCAAACTGACATTGTCTTCACTGTGCCCTTTCCTGCATTCTCCCTATATAGCTACAGATGGGCTAAGAAGACTGCATGTAACAAACTGCTAAACATATGGTATTTGGAAGGATGTGCGGGAGTGCAAATTTATCTTTTATAATCTTACTTAAGCAGTTCTATTATTCCAAAACTCTTACAGTCATTCATTATTCATCAGCCATCTTTCCCCCAAGTCGATTGCCAAGCAGAGTAGTGATGTGGAACAACAGCCTTGCTAACTGAAAAATGAGACTAGATTTTCGTTATGCAAGGGAATTACCTGTTCTGGTAAAGGTCTAGTTTTCAGAGCTTCTGGCACAACTAATCAGAAAAATTAAGTGCAAATCTATGGACACAGTCTTATGCTTTAAAAGATTAGGATATACATGCAATGAATAGCTCCTTTCTGTGGAACTAAATCCAAGGCAGATTTTGTTAAGACATTTTAATGTGGATGAGTTTTCTACTTGGTTTGGAAAATACCTCAAGTGCACAGAATACCAGAAAGTCCAGCCTGTGTCACCCACAGCTGGGTGGTTCTTACAGCACGTTCTGGCTGTGGAGCAGATGAAGTCAGATGCTGTCTTTATATGATGGAGAAGCAAAATCAGGGGATTTAGAAGAACCACCTGTCCACTCTTTATCTCAAACTTAGAGAAATAGGTTGCCCACATTCACCCTATAGTGCCAGCCCGAAAATGCCTTGTTGGAAAAGAAAAGGTCGGAATTGTGACTGGATCCTTTGGTTTAATGTGTAAAGTAAGCTTATAAAGGTTTGGTACAGTGGTTAATTTATCTGCTTTCTAAGAGTATCCCTATCCAGGGATGTCTAGTAGTCCCTTCTAGACCCTTCCAACTGGATTACCCTATGATGACCAGATAAGCTGCTGCCTTCCAAACAAGATACTCCACCTTCTCTAGTTCTCTGCAGGGTCCAGAATAGCATTTCAGGACCTTCTAGCACAGGTGCTACATGTAAGGGTTTAAAACCATAAAAACATGATTGTACTGTGTATGTAATTTACCTTGTGTGCATCAGGCATCAGATGTCATTTGGCAAATTGGCAGTGAAGGAGTTGATATTTGTGCAGGAGGAAGAGCTGTAGAATGTACAATGTGCAATGAAACAGTTTTGACTGACATAGGGAGTTTTCAGCCTTGAAGAAGGAGGGCACCAAGTTTGTGGTTGATCATGAAGTAAAGTAAGTGCTGTCTGTCAAAGTGGGTTTGAAGTTCCTCTCACAGAGCTTTGTGGCATGAACTATCTGGTTACTATCAAGTTCACTTAATGGCCTGAGAACTTCTTACCACCCCTACAAGTAATGCAGATCTCTAGTGCAGAAATTAATTTGTGTTTGAATCTTTGTGCTAAAATGACTGCTTTGAAAATAACACTACAAAATAAAATAGCAAGAAGAGATGTTAGCTATTTAAGGTCCAAGTCTTTCCTTCTCTAGGAGTACAGTGAGATCTTGAGAAGAGCCAAAGATTTCTCTGGGTAATTTTCAAGCAGAATTGCATTTTTCATAATAAACTCTAAGCCTTAAACAGCTGTAAGCACCTGCTAAAAGGAAATGAGTGTTTTATGGGAAAGCAACTGCAGAAGGAGACTTGAGAACATTTTAAAGCAGAACTTTTTTTAGCTGACCTGTTATTACAATGATACTCCTTTTAGAGACCTTCTAGGTCAAGACTATGATAAACTGCTTGGCTACTAGTTCACCAGCTAGCTCAACCTCCTTCTTCAGTACAATGGACAAAAGTCATTAGATTGCCAGCTCTTGCAAGTAGCGTATAACTCTTTCTTTTAATGATTACCAAAAGCAATTTAAAAGGCAGCTTGTTTTCAATACTTAATCAGACTCTAGGATGACAACAAAGCCATTTCATAGAAAAGGATGCTTCTTTCTTTTCTACTGCTTGAACTTCTTCACTGTGCTGTGATGCTTAATGGGATCTTTGTGCTAACTGTGAATGCTGATTTTTATGACCTATGTACAACAAACAGTCACTGTGCTTTTGTATCAGCTATGAGCTGATAGGAACTTTGTCACCCTTCCATCTTTGGAGGCAGCTAATGGATAATCCAAGCAAGCGTTGAAATAACAGATTTATATTCATAAATATGAATATGCTGAAAGAATTTACTGAATTAAAAGAAACTCACTGTCCACAGCTGTGGAAGTGGGATTGTCTAGCAGCAGCTAGAAAAAATTGAGGACACTGACAGCTAAAGGGAGCTTTACTTTGACTTAGATGCTTTATTTACTTACTCTGGTCAAAGTGGTTTAGGGACAAAAAACCTCAGCAATTATGGAGGGCCTGAAAAGCTTGAAAGGACTTAGAGGAGTGTGTAGCACAGTTATTTTTGCACGTCTATATGAGGCCAGTATCTACAAAAGCAGTGAACATTTGCAGCATACTTTACATTCTCCTTGGCCTATGGCAGATGTGTCCAGTGAGGGCGAAATGGCAATCAAGAACCATAGCATAAATGGAAGTAAAATTTGTAGATGGAGGATGTTAGTGCCACTTCCTGCAATTTCTCCCAAGGAGAGCCTGAGAATGAGTTGATGAAGCAATGTCTGAATGGTACTCAGCTGTTAAAATAGCTGAGTGCTTCAAAATTCCAGTCCCAGGATAGCCTAGCATGAGATAAGGTTCTCCATCAAATCAGCAGGAGTTGCTAGTTTATAGCTACAAGTGCAGATTTAACAGCAAGATATTCAAGGCAAATGTACTTCAACAGGATGAAAGGAAGCTGTTTTATACCCAGGTGACATGCCTGCAACCTGAATTTCCCAGGGAAAGTGTGCTCTAAATCAAACCTGATGTAGAGCACTCACAAGGAAGTATGTATTTTACTAAAGTAGGAGACCATTTTGTGATTTAAACCTAGCATAAAGTTCCCAACCAGGTGCACATGATTTTCAGAACAGAACTCCTGAAGAGCGGATGGATTCCCCAGCTGTTTGTGTACTAACGGTGTGTTCTTATTTACTTAACAAGGGAAGCATAATTTAAGACCTAGAAACATATCCTTACCCTCTTTGCAATAACATGCTCAGTGGTTTTGGCATGCTTTTTGAAGTCTGTCAGCCAGTTCTCCATTCTGTTCTTTGGTTGCTGCTTAAATGCATTTATAGGGTACAGTGACTGAGTGCCCTTTAAAGGAAGTTAATGTTCCCTAGTTTAGAGCATGATTCAAAGCCAGATTAAATCAATGGAGATAACCTGATCTGAGCTTTGCATCAGGCACCCTATGCCATCCCATAAGGTTATGGGGTAAAAGTTGAGGTAAACTGACACTTTTAAGCAGCTTTTCGTCTAAACTAGCTTCTTTTTCTGTTTGATGTGGATTTTAAATGAACTTTTTGTTGATGTACCCTCATGTTTAATGGGCAGTGCAGAAGTCTTTTTTTATTCTAAAAATCTGCCTATCCAGAAGATATCTGCATGCTCTGGTACCTGGAAATAAACACAGCAGAGAGCACTCTGGTGATGCCCGTATATCTGAATAGCCTACTCTGCTCTGCAGGAGAGCTTGATTTGATTCAATATTTAATTTATGAGTCTAATTTGTCATATGCTGATATCAAAGACTATTATAGATGTCAGTAGCTAATCTTAGAAAGTTTACATTATATTGAATGTAAAAAAAATTGCAGCACTGATATTTTAAGTGCAGCTGGAAACCCTTTGTACTTGGGAGATACTATGACTCTACCCTTGTGAGGCCATAAAAATAGGCATCGTATATCCAGGCCAGTAATGGTACATCTGTCTGTGTCTGAAAGTTCAGAAAGTTGAAGTTAAAAATTTGAAGTAAGATTTATAGCTTATTTCATCATAATGTTTGATTGCAATGAGTGCCCTTTGCAGAATGTCATGAGTTACTCTGCTCTTTTTATAGTGTAAAAGCAAATGAAAAGATTAAAAAGTTAAAATGGTACTATATAGAAATATAGTTGAAATTTTTCAAGCCAACAAATTCAGCTTTTAAATTTAAAATCAAATGCAGAAAACTTTTAAAGATAACATGCATAAATGTGTTGAATACGAGTGTAGTTTAACCACACACATTTCTACCACTCATTAATTTTTCAGAAAGGTACTTGTGCAATGACATACCCCAAAACATCTCCCATTCCTGAACAGTCATAGAAAATGTCTTTCCTAGGTGCTTGAGTTTTTCTAAAAGTATTAAATATTCAGTATGATGAAGTCACAATACAAAAACAATTTGAATTTTTTATAGCCTGCATAAAAAAATATTGCAGTTTGTGCTTGACTAGTGTTGAATGAGGCATGAACTGAAATACAGCTGTGTTTGTTTTGATTGTAGTATCAGAGTCCAGTGCAATCAACCTTTCACTGTATCCCAATCTCTATCCCATCAATCCATTGTGTTACACAAGGTAAACACTACATGAGCAAGGGTGGCATAAGCAGATATTTGTTGCTTTGGAAGGTGACTCCAATAAAGCGCATGACTTAGAGCAAACAAAATCCCTATAAGCCTGAGAACAGCAGAATATATATATAGTAATTTCAGTCATAGAAGCAGCTGTCATAACTAGAAGATGCTAAATGAGCTAAGCAAATACTTTAAACAAGTATTGTATTTTAAATTTAGCAAGGTAAGAACAGATCATATTATTACACAGCTTTGATGGTACTTAGTTACCCCTGAAGCTGAGAAAACTTCCAAATGAAGGAAGGACAATATCTATGTTTTAATTTCATGCACTGTAAACACTGTCTGCTTGGAGGCAACAGTTGCCCTATTTTCTGTCTTTCTGGAAAGGCATGTGCTGTGAGACTTCAAGGAGCATCACTCTGTCATTATGGACTCTGGTCCCTGGTCTCCGTCAAGGAGCATCACTCTTTGTCAGTATATATGGGCTCTGGTTCCTGATCTCCTTCTAACAGGCATCTAGGGGAAAAACACTGCAGTTGTATGAATTAAATATTCAAAATGCATGCTTATGCTGAAGTGTTTGGTTTCACTGTCTGTCCATGTGTTGTATATGTGGAGGTCACAGAATCACATAATGTTAAGGGTTGGAAGGGACCTCAAAAGGCTAGTTGGCTATGGCTGGCCCAGAAGCAGCCTTCCACTGACCAATTTAGATTTTCTCAGAACAGCAGTCTTGTGACACTTCAGTTCTTCCATTTGGAATGATATGTAGGTAGGAGGTTGATTAACTGCAAGCAGAATGTTCACACCTCACAAATTAGGGCTGGAACTGTATTTGACTGAGGATATGCAGAGCCTGTCATTTGAGTGGCTTGGATGACTTGAAATCAAACTTCAGTTACCTTAATTTTCACAAACACTGAGGTCAGAATATAATCTACTGTTAGAGAGTGACTGTTTTTTGTAATTGTACCACTTGTCCTGAAGGTATTGGAAAAACATCTGTGCTTGGTAACTCCTTTCTCTCAGAAATTATGCTCCCATGTTGAAATTACTTTCCCAGAAGAATTTCTTGTCTTCTGGTTCCTATTTCTGTTTTCTCTTGCTTTCAATTGTGATCCTATAGTGTCCCACCTGATGAAACTAGCTTGACTGGAGAAATTTCAGCCAGCTCTCAGAACTTACACTCTGGATCAGCTTCTGGCTTTATTTCCTTTTCATAGGCTAATACACTGAAAATGCTGTCATGAACAACCAGCATGTGACAAACTCGAGCCTGTTAAAAGACATTGTAGCATTCAATAAATATTTCTTCCTATGAACCAACTTGAAACACGGTTTTAAAGCATCAGAAATCTAGTCCCTGATAGTGCTGATACTTCAGTCTCTGACTTTATCAGCTTCTATGAGTGATCCTTCTATCTGATTCAAGTCCCTGATAGTGCTGATACTTCAGTCTCTGACTTTATCAGCTTCTATGAGTGATCCTTCTATCTGATTCAAGAAAGATCCTGTGCCATTTGTATTCCTTGCCAGTGGTGCTATGGTTCTGTTTGCAGAGAAAGATTAAAGTGTGTCATCCAAAAGAGAGTAGGAGCTTAAGTTCACCTCTGCAAAGCTCTTTAAGATGAAAAACTACCTTCAGAGCAAATTAACTGATAAATACAGAGCGGAATAGATCATGAGGATTAAAGTGTGTCTGTTATCAGATAGAAAGAATCATAGAACCATTTCAGTTGGAAAAGACCTTCAAGATTAGCGAGTCCAACCGCTAACCTAACACTGGCAAGCCCACACTAAACCATGTCTCTAGAACTGTCCAAGAGGACACTAATGTCTCTGATACCTGGATTCAGTGTTGACTGTTCAAGAATCCTGTCTGATCCTGGATATATTGCTGTGATTTGCAATGGTGATATAGTGAAGTTGTGAAGATGGTACTACAGAGATGGAGCTGTGAAAATGAGGTACCTTCAGACATATGTTCCATACTATATATAGTATGTGTGCATGTATATAAGTATATACAGAGGAAACATTTTAAGTTAACGTATGGAAGTGGTTATAAACAACTTTCACAAAATCTTTGATAAATCTTTCAAGAGAATTTTAGGTTAAAATGTTTGGGTTTTTGCATTTATCACATGGTTCAGTTCCCTTTAAAGGAAACCAATGCAAAGGAAGACAGCCACAAATGAGAGCAAAAATAACTAACCAAACTGAATGTAAATTTAAACAACTTTAGGAAACATAATGTTCTTGGAAAAGCATGAAGGTTTTAACCGTGATTGTGTGATTAAAAACTGGGTCAATAATTTTTGTTTTCATTAAAAATGCAGACATTTTGGATAGTTCTTCTTTTAGCATCAAGCATGTAAATATGCCAGCAAGAAACACTTCTAGTCTAGCATCTGAAATTAGAAAAACAGTGCTTTAAAAAAAGTGCTGCTTTCCTGTAATTTGTGGTGAAAATTTTGTGCCTGAGATTTTCAGTGTCATTCATGAGATATTTGTACCAGTGAATTCCTGGGCTGACAGATATTGTGGGAAACACAGAAAACATACTTAGCCTTTGAACAGGTGTGATCTTTTCCTAAATATTTTAATGATTTTTCCCAAACTAAGTTCTAAACAGCAATAAAACATCTGTGATTGCCTACGGATAATTTTCAGTCTGTTTGAGTTGAGGAGGAACCAAGATAAGGGAAGGAATTTTGAGCAGAGATTGTTGCCAGGCACTTTGCCAATCTGTTTATAAGCCGGGAAAGGAATTTTCTTTCCTCAAAGCTAAGAGGAATAAATCACTGAAGTTAGGGGTACAGTGTCATCCCAGAAAAGAGATAATCCGTTCTCCTTTGCACCCACATGTTTAATAGAATAAATAATGCTTTCAGGTAACACTGGTGTGTTGCAAGCAAGACAAACATGCTGAACGTTTAATATTCAACTACATCAGCGACTATTGTATTTATTCATAGTTTGGCTCCCCTGTAATGTGCACATGATGGAGGGAGATCTGATTTAGATGTATCAAGAAATCATTTAAAACTTCTCCTTGGCCAAGTCTGTCTTGAAATTCTTCAGCTTGCATATTCAGAACTCAGTGCTAAATCTCTAACTCCAATGACTTCCACTTATTGAGAAGAAACCATTACAGCTTTATCTTCAGCATCATCAGTGCAAATCCATTAAGACCAGTCACACTGTTGAATGAAACAATGTTGTCCAAGGCATGGTTTCTCTTACCATCTCTTCCAGGATTTAGCAATTGGTAATTTGAATCCTAAAGTACTGGTTTTTGTGTTTCGATGTTAAAAAAACATGTTTATTGATACTCTTCTGTTCTTTCTGGTTTCCAAGCACAGGAAGACCAAATAAACTTTGAAAAAGTTCTAGCAAAATTCTTTTGTGCAACTGTAAATCAGTGCAAGAGGGAAAAAAGATGCAGTTTAGAATGCTTTTGGTACTAGTCTTTTCTGGTGTTGGTTGGAGTTTCTCTAAGACTTGTCTGGGTTTTTGAAAGTGAAGAACATTATGTAGTAGTGTTCAGTTTTGTTACTGCCTTTCACAGTGGACTTCAGAGCTGTTGTTACGGACTGTCAATCTAACCTCCCTCATCTTTTCCTTGCTCAGTGCTTCTGTGTGTTTATATCGTCTCTAATTCATGATGGAGCTTCCATTTTTCTCTTCTATAACTTTTTATGTCAAATTTTTTCTTAATTTGTTGCACTTGTTTCTCAAACAGTGAATTAGTATCTCCAGTAGATGTCAAAATTAGTAAGGGTTATGAAAATCTTGAGGTTGTCAAACATCTGTAAAAGTGAAAAATGTATTGTGAAAAGAAAAGCTGTAGTACAATTAAGTTCCTAACAGCAGCTCAGTTCTTTATTTGCACTGGCAACCAACTATTTCTGTTAAGGGTGAGTAGCTGCCACTATCTTTATTTGACTCTCCATTTCTTGGCTGGCATGTTTATAGGAAGACAAATGAGCTAAAGCAGGATCACATTTGTGAGGTTGGGAACAGCAGAACCTGTGCTTTCCTCTCCCCTGCTATCGTGGGTTAGCTTGAGATACCCTTCTGTTTCCCAGAATGTTTGCATTTGTACTGCTAGAAGTGTTTCTTGATTAGAGCACTTGTAGCTCAGCTTTTCTGACTTGTTAGAAGAGTGATGCTCATCTGTTCACTGTACATTGAAATTATTGAACATATTGCTGGTTTACCTTTAGCTCTTCAGAGATGCAAGATGTTGCATTCAGGCAGATTTAGTAGCAGAGAGCTTTGCACTTATCTGTCACTACCTTGGTAGTTTTGAGGCTGATTTGTGAAACTGGCCTTGCACAGCAAGATCTTTATGTCTTTCTAGGTGGATTTGCTAGCACAGGGAAGATACAGGTCTGTTGGTGTAAGCCTGCTTATTTCAGCCTATTATGTACTTAATCCTGCCATGACCTCTCTGTACCTTAAGTCTTGTCAGTGCAGACTCTAGATGACTTTTTTTCCACCTCAGACTTCTGAATTGGTTACCTATGTTTTTCCAAATAAAAACCTTTAAAAATCAGATAGCTTTACTTTTAAATAAGAGCAAGTACTTTTAGTTTGTCTATTGGTCATGACTGCAAATATTGCCTGTTTCTTAGTCTGAGGCCTGTGTGGAATAACTGAAGTCTGCTCCCTAATTAAGTGTTTTGTTCTTAGCTGCAGTAGTGATGAACTCATTAGAGCTAATGACATCCTGTGTGAAAGCATTTAGTACTGTTAAATCTTTGGAAAAAAATAGGTCAAAGGGAAGCTTCACTTGTCAGTTGATCCCAATTTTTGAAGCATTAGCTGAGTCATGCCATCTTAAATTTATATTCGGTGCTGTACTTGTGTCTTCACTAGAGACAGTAAGAGATATCGGCCATTAAAAAGTAATACTGTACTGCACTAAAAAAGGTTATATGAGGAGCTCCAGCTTTAAATGGGAAAATATAAACATCTTTTCTTATTCCCACTACTGTAATTAATAAAAACCAATGATTTTTTTTCTAGTTACAGATCTTCTGTTTTTACTGTGCTGACCATCTATTTGCCATTGTACTCTCTATGAAATGACTTAGGATGTAGTGTACAACTGGTTCTAATTCCAAGATGGTAGTTGTTAGGCACGTAAATTCTACTAAAAACAATCCTCTGCTTTCATGAAGCTTCCTGATCCACAGACAGAAAGCAGAGAAATAAAAATCTGCATTCTAAATTCAATATGTTTTGAAGCTTTTTCTCTCATGTTAAGAGCTCTTTCATCCAGCTTTTTAACAGAGTAAATTAGTTCTGCAAAACTCTTGCAAGGGGATCAGTGATGTATTTGGAAGCTGTTCTGTTGAATTAAGTGTTTTCCTAACTTCCATAAATACTGTTCTTAAAGGAGAACTATTTTTGAAGCCATGTTACATTGAAGCCAAAATTGCTGGGCAACAATGATTCAAAAGAATTCTCAAAAATATTCTTTCCTTTTCTCTCTCAGGCCTCAGGATTTTCTATGCCCACTCCATCTCCAGTCTAATTGCTGCAAATAACCATTAGAGTTTGATCTTTACTCTGATGTTTTTACAGGAACAAACTCCTTCCAGATTATTAACCTGGCATAATGGATCACAATATGGTAATGTGCCCTAGGGCTAGCTTCACACTGAGGCAATTGCAATACTAAGTCATTGCAATGTCAAGTCTTGCACAGTGATGAATAGAAATAATATGTCCTGAAAAATGTGTGGACTTCAGATTTAGCACAAGAAATGTATATGGGAAATGGCCATTCTCCCCTTGCTGGCAGGTTTGCACCTATTTTAAAGGGCGTATAAATTTTGGTGTATGAACTGTGTAACAACTTCAAGCAAGAAAAACAACACTGGTGGTTTTTCTCAATATCCAAGCTAATGAAATGGTATTTTGGCAGATCTAGAAATCCTATTTCCTTTTTCAGCCTTTCTTCAGTGTTATTTCCAGTGAGAGATGGGAGGGAGTCAGTTGAAATGAAGGAATAACTGTTCCAATAGGCGATAATCAGACTGTACCAAAGCCTTCTCAGTAATGCAGTCAGCTTAAAAGGAAGCATGTAAAAAGTTGTATCGTTATCCTGGCAAGCAACACTGAAGCCCCTTTTACCTGAATGGTAGCTGAATATTCAGATTCCTTGTTCTGACATCGAAGTGCACACATCTGGTTGCCTTCTCACCAACTCCTCCTCCTTTGAACTGATTTTGGAAATGATCGTACTCTACCTTTACCTTCAGCCTACCCACTTCTGTTCTAGCTTTTTGAGTAGAACACAACTGCTGCAAATTCAGAGTGACCTATCAATGTGCTGTCCTAGTACACAAGCTGTCCTGCAGCACTGAGATGTGGACACAGTGGTCAACATCCTAACCTGCGAGTTCAGTTCTGCTTTTCCTGATCTCCAGAGATCCCTTCCAAACACAACCAAGTCCCATTTTCTGAGCTGATTCTCATTCTCCATGAAAAAAATATATCAAATCTGTTCTCCAAGTTAAGAAATTATAGTAAGACATTTCAAAGAAAGATGCAGACTTTAATTGAAATACCTGGGTGCCATTACTGATCCATAGAGAGTCATTTTCTGTCTGACCTCAAGATTAGGTTATTTATTTGTTAAATCATGCTTTATAAGGCTATGTTTGCTAGATTCAATCCAGCACATGCAGAATTTGTAGCAAGAACTTGTCTAGACTTTGATAGGGTAGGATCCATAAGTGCAAACTTGAGTATATAGTCCTCTTTCAGAAGTTTTGCATCAATCTGTGCTGCTTGTGAAACCCTAAAACATATATATATATATATATATATGTGTCTTGAACAGTTCACTGGAGCTGCTGATGCCTTTTGTGTTGTATCATGCATTGAATAGTTACTGGAATTCATGGCTGACCTCACCTTTTGGCTTCAGAGCACTATGGGGTGAACTTCTGTTTTTGCTAGGGAAACCTGAAGCTTACTGTAAAGAGAGCTATGGCTCTTCCTGACTTTGAATGCCCTGCCTGTTTTTTGGAGTATGGTTTGATCTCTACATTAAGAGAAATAGGGTAATGACTACATATCTCTAATTGCAGCTTTATGAGAGTAGCAGTCTATGGAAAACAAAACTGGTCCTATTTAGCCAGATAGAGTAAACTTTGAGCACTCAGCATAGCTGTTATTTTCTAATAGCCCACTGACATGTCAACATTCTGCAAACTTCTGGGATTTTTGTTTTGGAACTTGATTTTTTTTTTTTTTTTTTTTTTTTTTGAGTTTGAGAGGGACCCAGGGTGTGAGGGGNCTCCCTTTTGCTTTTATTCCGTTCTGTTTCTTTTAGGTAGTGGAACAAACTTTCTAAGTCGAGTACTGGAGTCTGTTTTGCCCGGAGCCGTAACTGACAGTGAGCCCTCCCTGCCCTTGTCTCAATCCACAACAACCTTGCTGATCTTTTTTTTTTTTCGCTGGGGCCTCCGCCATCCTAACGAGGGTGGGGGTGGATGGGGGCACTGAGCGAGGGACTGTCGTGGTGCTGCTGTGCTGGCTGAGCCAAACCACGACAATTCTTCTGTTATGCATTGATTGGTAGATTTCTACTTGGGGAATAGCTTGTACTAGATATTGAAAGCTTTCTAGCAAATCTTCAAGGTGTGTTAGGCCAGCTTTTCCATACTAAGGAGAATAGGTACCTATAACAGGGACAAACATTTTTACATACGTGTGTTCCTAACGTAACAGCTATTAAGAAGCTTCATCACTTAGAAAAGCCAAAGTGGCTTTCTACATGATACCTCTACTGAGCAGAAAATTAGCAGTTAACTAGGCTGCCTCCCTTGCCATCTGCTGTGCCATTTTTAAGGGGAATAATTCACTGTGTTCTTTCTCCCCTTGCCATAGTGGGGAGGAATCAAGGAGGACTATGTGTGTGGCTGTTGCCCAATGTTAAAATGAAGGAAAATTACTTTGAGTTTATCATATGTTTTTCCAAATGGCAATCCACATAAGGAGAAGAGGTGTTTTTTTAACTGTAAGGGACAGACAGTTTTATAATAGTATGTGAGCATAATTTAGTCTTTTTGTCTGTTGACATTATAGCTTTCTGTTAAAACTCCTCTTTATCCTGTTGATTTGTTACCACGGCACCTGGCTAATTCACAAACCTGTGCAGTGAAGGGCACTCTCTTTCTGGGCTGCTGAGTAATTTGAGGCTCTTTATAAGAGTCTGAAGACCTAGACTGTTAGCTGCCTTCTGAATCACTTACCTTTGCTTAAAAGGACCAGTCCCTGATAAAAACTGGATCATCAGCAGTTTGATTAAAGTGGACTTGGGTTTCTTTGATATAAAGTAGGTATATCTGTGAATAAATGCTGATCAAGTATGTAGTATTCCTTGTGTCCTTTGAGCATACAGGAACTGTAGGTTTGTTGCATAGTATAAGGATATGAAGATGGAGTCTTAGAGACTCCAAAAGCTTATGGGGGAAAAATACTTAGAAAATATGCAGGAAGAAAATATAGCAGAGATGAGTAACATGAAGTAGATGCAACATCACTGAGAGAAAAATGTTCTGAAATATTACATGGAAACAGGCTATTTCAAAAGACTGTACTCCCTTGAGGTGGGTTTAATATAAGGCAGAGGATAAAAACTCTTCTTTAATATTGTGTCTGGGAAACCAAACAACAGGAAATCAGATTGGTGGCCCAGAGCTATGTTAGACCTTGACCTCTGTGTGAGTTCTGCCTGGCTATAGGTGTCCAGGACTCATTTCTTCTCCAGAATTGTCTGTGATTTGAAAAAAATGCTGCTAGTTTTAGCCTGTATGTACAGGGGACAGTTGAGTGGAAGGATGTTTAGCTAAGGCAGCTGTTGCACACATGTGCAGTATGGATCTAGCTGCTGGTGGTGTTTTCCAGTCCCCCGATATCCATTTGCTAGGCAACAGGGCTGTCACCTGTCTTCTTCTTAACTCTCCAGTTTGGTCTGGGCCACTGGGAAAATGTCAGAAACACCTCGTTTACACATAGCTTTTTGTGAGTCTCTGTGGTGGTGTCATTCTTTCCTGTGAGAGCAAATAGTCTCCAGGTGGTTTTGGTGCAATAGTCTTGTGAAGTGAACAGTTAGAAAATGGAGAAAAACTCATTATTTCACTACTGCTATAGGTAGCTCAAGAAGTGTCTTTACATGTGGAAAGAAAACAAGAGTAACAGCAGAACTTGAGCCTGAGATCAGTGGAGAGTCTGTTTTCTAACCTGTGTGCATCCAATCTTCTATGCTTTCTTTGGATCTCTTGACTTTTTCATGTCGAGTCAGTCCTGTACACACATCTGTGGGCTTGTAGCACCATAGTTACACACCTAACAGGGCAAAGCATGGCGTATTTACACTTCTTGCCTTTCAGTTGCACTTGTTTTAGTACTGTCTTCCTTGGCTTTCTATTTCATTGCTGATTTACATAAATGATTGCTATTTGATGTCCTAGAGTTTAGACAATCTTGGCTCACTGAAAGCTGTAAGATCTGGTCTGCAATGGAGCCTATCTTGAAGGAGGACTAACGCTTCTGTTAGTGGGAATGTTTTCTCGATGTTTCGAATCTTTTGATACTTTGGAAGCTGTGAGTCAGAAGGCACAGAGTCAACTGCTCCTGTGACTAAATGTGCTCTTGACTGAACCCAGTGCCAGTTCAGTTCTTTTAGGTCAGTTCAGTCAAATTGTTTTTTCCTAGGAAACTTCGGCTATCCTGCAAAATCGGTACTCCAAAGGGCTTTATCTGCTTTTTATGCAGCAATTGTAAATCTCTTGTAAAGCAGTGGGAAAAGATGTTATTTCTCCATTGGAGTGAATTTCTAGTCCATTTTAAAACAGTTTGCTGGCATTTCTCTGGCTTTGATAGCTCCTGTGGACTCCAGAAGGATGGCCATCCTAGATTAGAATACTGGTTATTGCTTGGCAGCGTCGCAG
This sequence comes from Urocolius indicus, assembly GCA_013401255.1. Taxonomy (NCBI): domain Eukaryota; kingdom Metazoa; phylum Chordata; class Aves; order Coliiformes; family Coliidae; genus Urocolius; species Urocolius indicus. The sequence continues at coordinate 253,958 of WBNH01010964.1, read as the reverse complement.
TGGCATCATAACCCGGCAAAACTTAGATTATATGATGTCTTTATTCCAATATGACCTAAACATTTGATTAAAATTTAATTAAAATGGTGAGGTGAAAATCTGATGTCCTCATGATCAGTAGTAGTTTGAGCAGCAGTAAATCAAGAGCTAGTTAAAGTTGCTGTTCTATCTGAGCAGTAGTGGCAGGATTTGTCTTTAGCAAGTGGCTGTTAAATAACTCTTATATTGAGGACACATGCATATATAAATTGCATTATTACCTGAAATAAAGGCATTCTTGCAGAAAGTAAAACACAAAAATGCACATAGTTCTGCACAATCTGGGAAATGACCTTTCATATTCAGTCTTGAGTTTCTGAATAATTTTGAATACTGACACTGTAGGGCACAGGCTCAGAGAATTTTGTTTCTGAACTCTGAATCCTATTTAAATTCCTCACCTGGCATTGATTTTGGCTGAAGAATTTGTTGACTTTGGGCTTCAATTACAGATATTTTTAAAAATTTTTTCCCCCTCTCATCTTAAAGAAAATGACTGTAAAACTCTGATTGTGAAAATGGAAATAGAATCATAGAATGGTAGGAGTTGGAAAGGGACCTTTAGAGATCATCTAGTATAATGCCTCTGCTAAAGCAGGTCCACTTAGGTCACACAGGAACGTGTCCAGGTGGGTGTTTGAAGCCCTCCAAGGAAGGAGCCTCCACACCCTCCCTGGGCAGCCTGGGCCAGGGCTCCCTCACCTTAACACTGAAAGAGTTTTTTCTTAAATTTAAATGGAACTTATTTTATTGAAGCTTCTTTCCATTAACCCTTGTCACTGGATACAACAGACAAAAGTGCTGCCCCAACCTCCTGACACTTACCATTTAGATATTTGTAAATGTTAATGAGATCCCCCTCATAGTCTCCTCTTCTCCAGACTAAACAGCCCCAGTTCCTGCAGCCTTTCCTCATAAGGAAAATCCCCTCAGCATCTTGGCCCTGCACTGGTGTCTCTCCAGCAGTTCTCTGTCTCTCTTGAGCTAGGGAGCCCAAACTGGACACAGAACTCCCGATGAGGCCTCGCCAGGACAAAGCAGAGGAGGAGCAGAACCTCCCTCTATCTGCTGCCCACACTCTTCTTGATGCATCCCAGGATGTCACTGGTCTTCTTGCCCATGAGGGCACATTGCTGCTTACATTTAGTTTATCAACCAGGACTCCCAGGTCTCTCTCTACAGAGCTGCTCTAAAGCAGATCAGTCCCCAGTTTGTCTTGTCTTCTTGACTGGTGGAGTTCTTGATATTACTCAGAACTCTCAGCTGATGGAATGCCACAGTACGGTTCTGGTTTTTGTCTGCTAAAGGTCTGGGCCATATGGTGCTCTTTGTAGAAAATGCACAGATCAGCAGGACTCCAAAGACTTCAAATTACAGTGACATTAGTAAAATTTCAGTGAAGCACACAACTGTGCACTCTTTCACCTGACTTCAGTAGGTTCTGTGTCAGATGGATGCATATTGTTAAATTCTTCAACTTTTACATCCTGTTTTAATACTCATGCATCTGAATAACATTATTCACACCATGGAACAATGCACACAGAAATTACAATGCTTCTATTAATTGTGTAGAGACATTCTCTACTTTTTAACTACATGAAACATCAGTGAAATAAAACCATTTTGTAAGTTAGGCTGAAGAAGCAATAAGCAAAGGCTGCAAGCGTTCCTTTTCCTTATGAACTTATTTTTCTGAGGCAATGGAAAGGTAATGCACAAATTTTAACAAGACTGTTGGTAAAATAGTTCTTTCTTGAAACTTGGGCAAACAGAGCTCTTGTACTGTCACAGTACAAAAGAGAAAGGTGGTGAAAACAGCATTTTCCCTTACAATGCTGGCAGTTTCCTCTATTCATAGGAGGGGGAAATTTTAGTAGTATCTGGCAAACACTTCTGTGTGTGTTATTTTATTCTTTTTGATAAAGCCACTAAGAGCTTCTTATGTGGTCACTTCTAAGGTGTTATCATTTCTATCTCTTTTAGAACTTAGATTTCTTTCTCCATGCTCACATTCTGCTATTCCTGCTGATGTGCTGTGCAGGGAGAATGACGTGACGTAGCTCTGCTGTGCAGCTGGGACTTCCTGGGGCTTTGCGTTTTTTAAGGCTTTCCCCATCATCCTCTTCAACTGAGGCAGCAAATCAATTTTGCTGGTCACATACTGTAGGGAGCACATGATTTTTTTGGGGTGAGGGAGGAATTACTATCTGTGCCCTGTGGAAACCAGATCGTTTCCTGAGCCCCAGTACTGCTCAGCTCTGCACACATTTCAGTGATCTTATTGACATCTCAGAATTTATCCTTGGGAATACTGCTATGTAGTGGGAGGAAAATGAGACGCTGTTAGCAAACTGATAATTGAAAGTAATAAAAGCCTTAAGCAAATGCATAAAACTTCCCAATCGTGGTATTTATGGCCTCAAACTGTTAGAGATATTTATAGGTTCAATGGAAATACAAAACATATGGTATCTTCATCCGGAAATATTCTTTCAATTATACCCTGCATGGATCTCATAAACATCCTTCTTTCATCTAAAAATTCTTCAGTACATTAGGTAAGAAACATCATTCCATTTTGTAGGGGAACGTGGTAAACAAACATCTTGTTCTAACAGATGTTGAAGTGTGTTTTACACATTTCAATCAGCAAAAGGAATATTCTATAAGTTTTGTCTCTGGCAGCTCAAAGTACTGCAGCTGTTAGGCCACACATCTTGTATTTTGCTTTTCTATTTATTATGTTGGAGACTGCATAGGATCAGCATAGTTTTTCTATGATTTTCATCTGATAAAGCGTGTCTTAATCTGCTTTCTCTGCAATGTGCTAAGACTCTCCTGCTTTGCAAACTTAGCAGGATCATACCTTAATGCTTCCCGTAATATATGTGTATAAGGAAACAGTGTTTGTAGGAGCTGGATTGGTCTCTTCATAATGCATTATATGAAGCAACCCAGTGATAAGTACCTTCCAGAGTCTGCAAGTGAGGATTGTCTTAAGCCTGGCAGAAAGGAGCAGATTCTAGGAGTACCTATGAGGGTCAAGCCAAAAGATAGTTTAATGCTTCATTTTGACATTGAAAGGAACCTGGTTCCCGCCAGTGCAACCATTGTCTCTGCATCTACTTTTCCTGGAAGACAGGGATTATCACTGACTCAGATCTTTCAGTTGATAGTGGGGAATATTGTGCAAACGTTTTTGCTGAGGTGGTTGTTTTCTGAGGAACAATACGTAAACCTTGTGCTAGTTTTCTACATGGGTAGAGAGGGAAGCAGACCTGGGGGGGTTTTATTGCTTTTTTTTCTTTTTAAACACCTTGATGGATCCTGGAAGATTCTACCTTGTCTGAGGCACTGTGCCTGCAAGAGTTCCCTGGAGGTCAATTTGTCTCTATCTTGATCTTGCAGGAGCTGAATTGTAATGCGGTACACACACTGTATCTGACCTGTTTAGTGGATGCCTTAATATTACAGCTCTAGGCTGGAACAGTTTTTTTTTTTTTTTGCCGAGTCCCTTAAGCATGTTGCTGTCAACTTCGTTCCAGATATTACCATTTCTTAAGAAAAAATCCTCTCCAGCCTTGCTTGCTATGACTACAACTTGAGTAAATTAGCCCCTGTTCTAGTAGATCACCTTTCCTGTGCCAAAGTGGGTCTGTCAGACATGCCTCATGGTAAATTGAAATTACTGATTTCTGCTATCCTGTCTTCAAACTGTATTGGACTCAATTGCAGTTCTTGGAAGTATTGGACATATCCATCTATGCCTAAGACAGTTTGTAGGAGAGTGTCAGCTTATGGGAGGGCTGATGGAAAATTCTTTAGTATTTGTCCCAGGCTTTAAAGGCCCTTTATAAAACTTTCCTTCTCAATTTTTCTTCTGTATTTTTCCAAGTATTCATGTAACACCGTTTGTTCTGGGATCTGTGAAGTTACAAGACTTACCATTCTTCTTCAGGATTCCTGTTGCCTGTAATGGTTGCACACATTTAAACTGAATATCACAAGGTGTATTTTTTTTTTCTATCTCATCTCCTTTTCTTTGTTCTTTTTATTGTATAAAGTGCTCAGGAGCTGTTGTATATAGACCAAACCTCTGTTTTTTTGGGTTTTTTTTTTGTTTGTGTGTTTTGTTCGGTTTTGTTTTTGGAACCACAACACAGTTAGAATTGCTAATGTGATGGAAAATAGAATTCTTCTTATCTTGTTGACACTTTCTGCCTTCATGTAAGAAAGGTGGATCCATTGGCGTGTCTTACAGTTGCGTTTTTATGGCTGCATCTTAAGTGTAGATCATCTTGCTGTTCCTGTTCAAGATAGATGTTCGGAATGTCTTGGCATGGTAATTTTGTTTATTCAGAAGGCAAACCACAAAGAAACAATATAATCAGATAAGAAAATATGTTCTCTTAAAGGCAGGGAACAGCAGAGGAGCTAATTACCCTGATTTTTCTCTGACACGTGCCTTGCTGATCATTGGGTATAAATTATTCAGATGTTAAAAAGATCACAATTGTAACTATGAAAGGAGTTTGTTGCAATAATCACAACAAAACAATGTTCCTAAATTACTGAAACAAATTATTCATGTCATCATTCTGCATTTTTTTTCTATTTGACCTTTAAGCTCTGGCATGTTTTTCTGTAGAGTGCTGTGGCACAAGGGGAAGCCATAGTACTATGGCTGAGAGTTCTGTCTGGCTCAGGACGCAGAGGAGCACAGTAAGCAGAAGATAGTGGAGGGCTTATGACTCCTCATTAACCTGTGCATGAGTGATTGTCTGAATCTTCCATTCTCCAAAAGTGAACATTGGTTTAAAAGCATTTCGAGTATCTTTAGGATAGATAATGGTTAAACTTGAAATCAGACACAATTAAAACATACACGGAATGACAAGGAGGAGCATCAATGGTGCTCATGGGATTATTGACCTAGGTATGCACTGGGGACAGTCATGTGGCTGGTTGGGTTTTGGTATTGTTTGCAGCCTTGCCTGCACAACTTGCTTAGCTGGAAGAATGTATCTGTACAATGCTATAAAGCATTCTCAGGCCTTCTGTCCCACCTGCCAGCTCTGTGCTGGGTGGAATATGCAGAAAAGACTGCAGAGTCTGGAAAGAGAAGGAAAAGTTGAAGAACTCTGTTTCTGAGAAGGTAGGTCCAGTAAAGGTCTTGGGATGCACTTAACACTTAATAATACACAGGACAAAGATAAAATTTTCTTGTAGTTGACTCAATGGGAAGAATAAAATTATCCTCAGAACAAGTGAGAAGCATCTTTCCTTGTTTGTGCTTACTAACACTCTACTGCTAAGTAGTCAAGCAGCACCTTGTTTTACTTTTTCAGGTTGGAAAAGTCCCTCAAAGACAATTTCGTGGAGCTGATGTTGATGGATGCAGCTACAGTGTTTCACCTTATATGTACAAATTATTGCTTGAGAGAAGTGGGGAAGGGTGTTACTGTTTACATCAGGTTACTGTTGCTTCCAACAGTGCAGCGCTTTTGTAGTGCTACTGCAGCCAACTGAACTACAAACTGTGCAGCAAACAGGTGGAACCTGAAAAGGACTGATTTAAGTAATGTGGTCTTGGGAGATATGCTCTTCCATGTCTGTGAAACCCCACTGGCAAACCTGAAAACTTATGAGCTTTTTGATGTCCTGTTTGTCATTCACCTCATGAAGAGCTAAATGCAACCATGATGTCAATATGCTGAGTATCTACCTTAATTTAGAGCAGCAAATTAGTAAACCAGATAGGTTCTGATGTTCATTTGAGAGAGCAAAAGTGTACATGAAGAAACGGGAGGAACAGCACTAAGCATCCAAGTAACCATCCCCCTTTCTGTAAGAGAAGTTTTTGCATTGAGTTCATTGCAGCAGGAGACCTGGTATAAGCTATTGTCTCAGGTCAACTGCTGTGTCCTCCAGAACTGTTTCAGAACTATGTAAATAATTTTTGAGAAGACAGAAAAATGTGTTTAGGGAAACAACTCTTGAAAACACACTGTGATTTCAACATCTATGAAATGATTGCTAGAAAACAGGCAGAGCTTCTTCACAGCTAGAAGGAATCCACTGCTGCTCTTCTCTATGGAGGAGGACAGGCTAGCATCACCCTCAATGAGCAATTGCAATGAGCAATTACTGTTTAAAAAACCAAATTGCTGAATCATCTCTTGTTCTTGACAATTTCCACTAGAGAGTTCCTACAGTGCAAGAATGTGAAATTTTGCCTCAGAATCCCATGGCATGCTTTGGTCAGTTTAAGTGAATAATGGAGCTACCTCGTTGCTGTGCAGCAGCTGTTCTGGGCTGCTGAACTAAGTAAATAACAAGATTGTGAGAGCAAATCCTTCCTTGCTCTAATTCCAGAACCTTTAGTGGTATTGCACCAAGTATTGATTTGGCCCATTTTAATCTAAGAGCAGAACTCCTGCCAAAATTAAGGATAAGCATGACAACCATTACACTGATTTATCAAAGTAAAAGGGGAGTTGCATTAGGAATTTTGGAATTTAATATAGTGCATAAATGGCATTTCCATCAGCAAAAAATGAGAAGGTTGATTTATAACAGATACCTCTAATAATTTCTGAATTTCCATATTAATAGGAAAGTGATACTTCCATTTTTGCTATTATCCCCGTATGTGCCATCTCCTTATAAATATGGAAATTTGGTAATTATGCGTAGAACTACTTTATTTTCAGATTATACCATAGAAGTTAATGAATAGAATTTTTATTTTCTTGTACTATCAGTATTTTATTTGGCCTGGTTTACTGTGTTGAAAGATGAACTCTCTAAAACTAGCTGGCTGCTAACTAGTTCATTTTCTTTTAACCAAAAGCACAGAACTGAGATGTACCCAGATTAGATGCTCTTGATTTGTTAACTTCTTTGTTTTATGACTTTAAGGACAGTGTGCTGAGTAGGAACTTGCAAAAGATATATTGTTTGTTGAAAAGGGCGTTCATGTAAGCAGTAGTGACAGTGAATAAAACTAGAGTTAAAACTATACCTCAGCACCATTATGTGGAGATGACAGAGTAAATATTAACACCTGCATGAAGAACATCTTACATGCAGCTGGGACTATCAGGCCAAACACATTAGTGCTTGATGGATTGTACAGTATCTTGAGAAAGAAACAGTGTCTGCGTTTGAAGTGGTTCAGAATGAAAGCTGTACTGCCAGGAGTTTGATTGCACTCCATCCATGTAGTCACACTGCTTTTAAACTATGAGCAGCCTTAATATCAGAGTCATTCTATAGTTTTGGGAGTACTAGGTAGGAGATACTCAGCTGTTTTATATTGACATGTCTCCTTTGAGTCATGCTTTAGTACAGATGCAATAGAAAGAGGGACGAAAACTATGAGTATGGGATATTTCTAATGAAAAGGACAACACAGGAGACATCTCATGGGGCTTTCCATAATGGAGGTCTTCTGAACCAAGTCAGCCACTGAAAACTGGCTCACAGCTCATGGTTCTACATCTTAACTTGGTTGTCTAGGAGCTTTCATGCTGAGAAGTTAAGACTTCCTCCCATATATTCCCATTTCTTTTCTAAATGCAATGTCCAGTTCAGGGAAAATACATTTCAGAGGGAACCAGCATTTACCAGGAAAAGCAGTTTTCCTTGAGAGCAAAACATCTTACAAAAACTTGGCTTGGAGTAGTGTTTTCAAACTAATTTTCTCTTCTGTGGTGTTAACTATAAGTTAAACATTTTATGCTGATCTACGTTTACATGAAAGATTAAAAATCTGTGTATCAGAATGTGTTTCACCTGAAACGTAATGTATGTGAGGTTACTGCATGCTTTTTCTCCATCTCAATCATGTGAGATTTATGATGATGTCATAGGATCATAAAAATGTTATATTTGGAAAAGACTTTGAAGGTTGAGTCCAACCACTCACCTCACAATGTCAAGCCCACCACTAAACCATATCCCTCAGCACTTCATCTCTGCATCTTTTGACTATCTCTAGGGAAGGTGACTCCACCACCTCCCTGGAAAGGGCATGTCCATGTGCACTTTTCTTATTGTAAATATTACTGAAAGGTTAAGTGACGCTTCATTTCATGGTATGCCTGTGCTGCATGTGAATTGATAGGAAGAGAGCTGAGGCACTGAGTTCAGTACACTCTGTTCAAAATTGGAGCAGGTGTCTTAACACTTAGTGGAGGGAATAATATACATTTTTGTGAAGCTGTTGTATGAAGAAAAGGGTCTGTGTTACAGGTATTAGCAGAGACTGAGAGTACAACATCGATAAGCTGTGACTGGGATGTCATTTGTGATGATAAGCACAGAAGAAAAAGATTGTCAAGATTAACACAAAAAATGGTTTGGTGTAGGAACTCTTAAGTGTAGGAATGTAGTGGTGGTCCAAAGTTAATTATAAAAGCATTGATTTTTCACCTGAGTGAAAATGGTACCAGTCTGAATATTGTGAAGAACGTTTTCTTCTACACCGCCTGTAAAACATATGCTTTGGTTTTGTTGTCCTTGTATAGCTGAAAAATCACATGATTTTTGAGCTGTGAATACTGTTCTGGGGTGAAGCCACATTTGTAATGTCAGGGACTCAAACTATGCTCATTATAGCAGTAGCCACTCTGATCATCAAAATTATTTCATCAGCCTTACTTCAGAAAACAAATGATGTTTGATTTATCTGGCCAAAATGGTATTTCAGAACTGGCTTCAGCAATCTTTCTGTAGCTTGACAGCTGGTCTGCAACAGATGAAACAGAGTAAACAGTCTATCATGGTTGAAATTGGAAGCAGGTACCTTGAAGCATATCTTCAATGGGCTTCTGTTATATGTGGAATTACAAAAGTTAGAGAAATTTTTTTTTATGCTTCCATGGCCTTTCTGTTAAAATGTTAACTCAATCTGGGGCACTAGAGAATCCAGAGCTTGGATGCAATGATGCTTACAAAAGTCTCTTGGATTTGAGTAGCTGCAGCTGGTGCCCCATTATATTTTTAAGGAATCTGTCTTCCTTTGAAGCTCAGTCGCTTTCATAACCATCAGTTCATATTGCCTGTTCACCTGAATAGCAGTCCATGGAAGTAATTCTTTCCATCCTCTTCAATTGTACTTTAATCAAGCTCAGGATATCTTCTCAGAGGAGCTAAGTATCTCAGCTGTGGGGCAGACTTTTGTTTCACATAGATTGACAGAGCAAGTAAATGGGGAAAATGGGAGGATTGTTGAATGCATTTCATTTTCTAACATGCTGTTGTCACTACCATGCACTTTTGCTTCTCACTGCCTCCCTGTAGAGATAACAATATTTTTAGTCTCTGAATTTATGGAATTGAGTTATTTTTTTTATAACTTTTCAGCCTGCGGACTTGGCTTCCAACTGGCTTTTCAAATAGAAATGCTTTGCATGTTTCTTCCTTTTCTACTTTGTTGCAGAAGAATCTTTGTCTGCAAACTGATGACTCTACCTCAGCTTGATTCTTGAATGCATTTGGTGCTACTTCATGTAAGTATGCGTTAAGTTTTTCCTGCAACCAAACATCTACAGCTAGTTAGTATGTTGATTTCCTACTTGGACTCCAATTAAGGATGATTGCATGGTGTGGGTATAGGTTCTGGCCATATATGGTTTTAGCCATGGCCATATAACGGCCATGAGTTCTATCTCTAAGGGTTCTTCCAGCCAGAGGTACTTCTGATATCTTAGACTGAGGAAAAAAAATCCGCTAATTACCCGACAGCCTCAGTTTTCTCACTTACTTAAGTGGAGTTCACATATTGCTAATCTTTTCAGTTGTTCAAGAAAGCCTTTGGACATTTTGGCCTGAGCAGTTACTTTCCTTTGGGAATGACTAAATGTGTCTGCTTGTAAAGAGATAAAGTTGCACTCTTCAGTCTCTTGCATGCTGGATAAATAGATTGGTATTCAAAGGGACTGCTCCATACTTTGGGCAAAACTTCCCCTCTTCCAAAGATATCTTCTAGGCTGGTGGCAGGGCACTGGATTCACACAGTCTGTGTAGCTCTGGGGCAGCTACAGCTGCACTACCTTGGAGCTTGTGAGGCTAATCCAGGGATGTCTGCATGGCTGGACTTAGAAACGGGGCTTGTTGTGCTTCTGTGCCAAAGCTGATGTTGCTGTGCTGCTCCTGGTGGTAGTCATCTCATACAAAACTGAATTGTCTTTGCAGTGTGTTTTAGAAAGTCACAAGATTGGATAGGCATTCAGGGAAAGGTGCAGGGCAATCGTGGTTATGCTGTTTCAACATCTCAGTTGATAGAAATAGGCCTTCTCTGCAGAATTCATTACAACGAAGCCTTTTTTATGCCAGCTGAGAATCTGTCTGGTGCACCTGGGGTTGAGTTTTCATCTTCAATTCACACTAAAGAAAATATATAGTTCTTAGAACCCAGGACTCTTCCTCCTTATTGCCAGCAATTCCAGATCCTTTTTTTTTTCCTTGCCAAGGACCTGGAGGAGATGGCAGTAGGATGTCTACAATTCAACTGAACGAGCACTCTTTTGCTTTGTCATGCTGGCTTTGCTGTTGATAAAAAGCTTTCTGCTTTTGTCCTCCCATCTCTAGACTTATGTTGGCTCCTGCTAATGAGATTTAAAAGGAATAAGAAGTGACCTCAAATTAAGACTGGACTATTCCTGCAGAGCCATCCAAACCATTTATAATATTGATCAGTTAAGCCTTGTGAATTCTTCCAGTCAGTCAGTGATGTGAACTGACAAGTTAAATTATTACAGTGAATGCCCTGCTGTGCTAACTTAATTTACGTTGCAGGGCCTTAAAACAGATTTTTATCAATGTGTGTTTTTTGTTGTGGGTGTTTTTTTTTTTTTTCCAGACTGAAGTGAAAATGTTCCTTTAGAAAAAGTGTTTCCTGTGAGGATACATCACATTGAGTCAGTTGTCCAGTGGAACTAGAAGTAATGCTGCTTCTATTTTAAATTCAATAATATAGGCATCTGGAGCAATAAAAACTTTTTACACATTGTGTGGCCCTGGGAAGATAAAGACAACTTGTATTTGTATTGTATTACCTTACTTGACTTGAGGTATTTAGTTTAGGGGCATACTTCTGTTACGTGAAAGATAAATTGGAGAGGAAAGCCACAGATGGAGGAGACAAAGTTAGAACTTTGGGATTCTGATGGTTACAGTCCTGGGAAAGAAGAGAGGAAAACATCTTCTGTAGTGCTTTAGTCAGATCTCCATTCCTCACAAAGAGCACTGGGGCTTGAAGCCACACAAATAATGCTGGAATGCTGTGCCTAGCCACTCAGGTCTTAAATGTACGAAGAGTGGAAAATAAAACAGATATTTTTTTTTGTCTCTTTACTGTATACTCATGTAAGCCCTGAAGTGAGGCAGCTTAAGAAGAAAATTGCTGCTTTACCAAAAGGGAGGAATAACTAGTTTTGGCAGGCTTCTTTTACATATTGTTTACCCTAGTGCATTATTGTATTATGTCTTCCTCTCATTGTGTTCCATTTTTTTTTTGGAACAAAGAGGCTTTTAAATAGTGTCTGTGAATGTATTTACTGAGAACAAGTGTTAAAAATAATGATAGAAAAAAAAACCCTTCCATGCTGATACGGTAGTGGATTCTGGGCATTGCACTTGCTTGGTTTGGGTAAGGAAATGCTTTATTCATGACACAGGTTTTCCTGGCCATCTCTGCATGTGAACTGAGCAACAATTATTGGTGGCTTTGGGCTGGTTATTGGTATTTGGGGTTTGCTTGACCATGGCACCCTGCCAGGTAGAGGTAATTCCAGCTATTCCAAAGACTAAACAAGCATTAAGTAATGATTACTAGTGGAGCAGAACAAAGTGCTAGATCTCAGCCATTAGTAGTTGGGACTGACTTGTTTCACTCCTTGTTCTGCTTTGGTTTCACTAATTTTATAGTTAGAACATTTTTTTTACCAATGAAAGAGATATGTAATTTCAAGTCTAATTACTTACATTTTGGTGTCTTGGCAGAGGGTTTTTCCCAAAATGCAAATCTCTGAAACTATCAGAGAGCAAGATTTTTAGGTTAAGGTATGATTTGGTGATGCTGATTTGCAAGAATCCTGGGAATTAAATCTTAGTTTATCACTTAAAGGAAAAAAACCAACAATCTTTTAAGTGTTCAAGGACATTGTTGTGCAGTGGAATCAGCATCCTTATAGTTCCTTTCACACACACCTCTCTGTGAATGGAGTGTCCAGCCCTTCACCAACAAAAGCTGTTAAGCCATAGTGCAGGGGGAAGGTACTGCCCTATCAGCCACAAACCCATACTGCCTATCAACAGTGGTGTTTGAATGTTCTGTCCAAATACCAAAGTCTCAAGTCTTCAAGTAAATTCTTTTCTATTACAGTCTTCCCGCTATATGCACCTTATTTTCTTACCTTTTTTCCCTACTTTATTCTTCTTAAAGGTATAATTATCTATGCTCATGATCTATGCACTACCCTTTCATTGATGTCTTTTTCTATTGAGTTCTAAGTATTGGGCAGACTCTGCAGTCATATATCCTGTTGCCCTAACATTGTGCTTGGATAGCTGTTCACAAGGAGCTTTTTGGTTTGAATTTTTTAGGCAAAGAGGTAGGATCAGCTGCCATTCGCCTACAGTCAATTTGCAGCTGCTGAGTTGTTCAAAACAGTACATATACAGTATGTATTTTTAAGTTTTTCATCAGCCAAAAAGTTTTACTCTGATTTCTACCCCCACGTTCTTGAAGATAGTACTGTATTCATTTTGTTTCAAAGAAAATTTCTCTGTAGTGCAGGTGTTTCTCCTGACTGCAGTGCTTCCATAGTGCCTTAAGCTGTTTACATAAAGATATAAAACAGGACAGCATGAACAAAGCAGTAAGAAAACAGAGCCTGTCACAGCATTGACCTGATTCATTGCAGTGAGGTGCTGTAATATTTTAAGCCATGTACTAAAAAGGTCCCCACAGACAAAGACAAAGTAGTGATGCTGAAGAGGGTGTGTGACAGTGCCTTCCAGACTCCTGAGTATGGACTACTTGAGAGAGGAGTGTGAGTATTGGTACACCAAAAGCAGCGTCTCTGTGTATTTGTATTTAATTTAAACAAGACTTCCTACAGAGATATCTCAGTCTATCTAGGGGCAGCTTTCAAGGCAACTCTGTAAAATAGCAAGCAACATACATAAACAAATTATAGTGACTCATTGGCACTCATTGTAATTTTTGGTATTGGATTTTGTTGCTGGTCCTGTCAGTCATCTCTTATATCAGGCCTCACTAAGCTTCATTGAAATTGAGACTAGTCTAGCCCTTGGAGAACTGAGACCTGTGGCAGTACTTCATTTTGTGTTTTAATACTTTCTGTGAGTATGGCCCTTGGTGACTGCAGATCCCAGTCAATGAAGAGACACGGAGGTACCTCTGCCTCTCAGTTCTTTACATATGGCAGAAACTATGAAAACATACCTTTTGTTAAACCTGTACTAGGATGCCTGACAGTGTCTAGGGTACCTCAAACTTGGAGGTGCCTCAGGCATCAGTTTCAAACCATAGAACTGACAGGACAAGTGGCTCAGGGAATCACTGCTTTAACTGTGATCCGTAACTTTCCTGCAGAGAATGTTTGACAATTGTTCTGCTATTCAATTATTTTGTTTTCCTGAGTATTCCCATTTGAAACAAATGATGACTGAGTAAAAGGAAGAGCTGAATCAACTCAAAACATATATTCCCACTCCTTCATTGCCTTCTTTAACTAACATTGGTCCCAAGTTTTCTGGGAAATGCCCATAGACTGCTTTTAAGACCATGCCTTCCCAGTAATAATGGGGTTTGGTTTCTGTAAGCACATTTCATTGATGAACAAATCTGTCTCTACTAGAAAAATGAAATATAACATGAGTGAGACAATACAGTAAACTCTTTATAAGCTGATAAGACCCACTTAGATTGGGGCCTGCAGACAGCATATATGTTGATGGGATGTGACACGCCACCATATAGTTCAGTCTCACTTGTCATCACTGCACTGTACCTTTTCTCACTCTGAAGACTTCCTTGAGAAAATGATTTTCAAAGGATGACTGCTAGATAGTGTTTTGAGACTTCCCTGCTGTGACAACTGCCTTCAACAGACCTTTCAGAAAACTGAAAAAACAAATGCATTCGGAAAGAGCTTGTTGTAACTGCTCCCTTGGAAAAGTTTTTAAGTGTTGCTTTTAGTGCTTAGCTCCCTGAGGTCAAATTTTCTTTCTTGAGGAAAAAAAAGGCTAAAGAAGCAGAACAGACAGGCTACATTAAACTGGGTATGGACACGTTTTTTTCTGGACTCTCTTTGGTTTTTTTTTCATTTTATGGCATAACTGCCAGGCAGATGGATAAACATTTTCCACCAACAGTGTCCTGTCTTAGCTGAGTGACTAATACTGGAGTTATCTCACCAGCTCCTGCTCCTTATGCTGAGAGCACTTCTTAGCACAATCTCTAGCCATTAAGTTACACATATTTCTGTACCTTTTTCCTGAGGCTTCTGCCATTTTAAGAGAAATGTCAGTCTGGTTATACCTTGTGCCAGCTCCTGTCTATCCATCCTCAGTGGGCCATTTTAAAATGGTTTCCCATGATATCCTTCCTACTGACATTTGCATAGGATTTTCACCAAACCAGTTTGGTGCATGCTGAATTTTGTAGTAGAATGAATCTCTGCAGCTGAATTGGTACATTAAGCTGGGAAAATATTGTGCTATAAGGAAAAGTCTTTTAGGCACATTCCTAGTAGATGATTTTCAACTGATGTTCTGGCTGGGTGCTGCTGTCTTTCTATTCACACATTACACTACAAATGTCTTTTGGTTCTGCAATCCTTAAACACAAAGGAAAGAGACAACTCATTTGCATGGGTAATCTTATGAAAGCTACCTTTGTAATTAAGTGCAAGCTGTGATTCAGTCCACTGCCAGTATATTATGCCTCTTCGATAAACTTTTATTTCATTATTGAAAGTCAAGATTCCTTTATTAAACTTTTCTATTAAAACAGAATGTGAAGCTTCCAAAATCCACATTGCTTCTGCTGTGTCACTTTTGTTCTAATGTAATGTAAATAGATGAAGAAGATATCCCATTGTGTTAGCCTAAGGGTGTTAAACATGACCTTGAAACCAAAGACAAACTGAAGCATAATTAAAAATCTCAGAGCAGGACAGCCCTATGGCACAGCTTCCATTTCTGACAATGCAAAGCAAGATATTGAAGACTGAAGGGCTCCTAGGGGGCTGAGAACGTCTTTAGCAAACTGCCTATGGATAATAATACATTCCTAGACTGTGAGCTGGGCTTAGCTGCCAAAGGCATAGTCTAATAGACAGCAAACTTCTCTGTACATCCGAGCAGGTTGCTGTCACCCATAACCTTGAGACAGGTCTGCAGTACTTCAGCTTGCCTAGGAGGCTTTATCCTTAGGCTTCAGTAACTTGAGAACCTAAGGAGGAAGAGGTATTTCAATGGGACTGTGCTCATTATCTGGAACCGACAGACATCAGTGGTGATCTGGTTGCCTGAGAGACGTGCTGAAGAGTCTTGGTGCAGATAGCCCCCTCCACTTACCTTCACAAGAGACCACCGACTCTCCAGTCAGACCACTTAATGAATTGGAGAGCAGTAAGAGAATATCTGATACAGGACCAACTCACTTGAGACTTGTTTAGTGATCTAAGTCATGCATGGCCAGTATCATGCACTGCAGTGCCTGACAAGGGGGCTACCTCAATTTCTGAAAGCATTATGGTTGCTACAGTGGGTTTAATTATGCCTCTTCAGGTGTCCTCTCTGCATCTTAATTTACTTGAGGTGTGAAGCTGCCAGCTCTTGCAAGAGCAGAATCAGCTCTCTGCATGCAAGAATACTGCCTTGGTGTCACTCTTGGTACGCTGCCAGTGTCGTGTGGGCTCTGCACTGTGGCCAAATGAGACGTGCCAGGCACAGACACCACTCTTGATTTGAAGGCAGCTAAACAAGAGTTTCTGGCTGGTAATTTGTGTCAGTGACTTATTACTCATACTGTTGGAATAAATTGTGTCCTCTTTGGACTCAGCTTCACTTCCTCTGCTTTCCTGCTGTATTTTTCCTCCACTAAACAGATTTTAACCTAGTGCTTGGTATGTTGTAGATGTGGTATTGATATACTATAACCAAGTGCCTCTAAGGCTTTGAATATTTTAGTATAGGACTTTGCAAATCTTACTTACTCCCTCAGACCTTAATTTTTGTCTCATTTTGATGTTTTTTTCTACTTGTTGGACAAACTAATTTTTTTTATCGTGGAGTTGTAATGTTTGGATTATAGTAATCAGTTAGGGCTCTGAGTTTCTGAGTTTTTGTGTGTTCTCTCTCTCATTGCACTAGCTTTATTTTTACTTCAACTTTGAAAAATGCACCTTTGAAATACTTACTAAACATCTTGGGAACAACCCTCAGTCCATGCTGACTGATAGCCTCATTTCATCAGAGGCAATGAGTAGTTTGTCTGATTTGTGTCAAACGCTTCCAAATACTTGAATATCTCCTTCTGAAAGGGAAAGTTTGCTGATATTTGTAGTTTTTGTAATCTTTAGATGGCTACATGTTTTCGCTGGAACTTAAGTTCTCAAGTTTTATTTTTACATATTAGCAAAAAAAATTAAGGAGAAATTTCAGCTAATTGGGTTGATTAGATATTCTGAATCTCACTGGTATATTTTTTTCTTGCCTTTGGTAATTCTTTACTGACTCATAAGCTATTAAGATCTGTACCAGGTATTGCTATTACAAAATCTCTGAAGTTGGAAATTAAATGCCAAAGAATTGAAGTACACTTTGAAAATAGTCTTCATGGTGGGACAACCTGTGACTTTGCACCTGGAAGCATGATAATTGCTGCCCTTCCACATAGCAGACTGCAATAGAAATGTGGATCCTTAAGCACTTATTCATGCAGTTTAACTGGTCTTAGTTGACAACTAGTAATTAGGATGAGTGAGGTGCTTTCAAGCATTTTCCCTGCCTTTTATTTCTCAATAAAAAAAAAAAAAAGGCCGTGCTTTCTTTTTACTTATGTTGTTGTGACTCTCCTGTATAGCTTCTGCTTTACTAAAGCTAGTGCAATTGAAGGATGATTATTTGTTCCCAGTGAAGAATCTCTACTGTGCCATATTTCATTGTGGCTGCCAGAAAAGATCAGTCTCAAGTGACTGAAAGCTACGCCAAGCTGAGGACACACAGCAGAAGAGAACCTCAGGTAGGTATTGAGAGTGTTACTCCAAAGTCTGAGATGTAATTGAAATTTTCTTGCAACTTGACTAAAAGAACATACCATGTACGTCCTGGAAATCAAAAAATGCTCTGCTCAAATATTCTGTTTGTTTGCACAGCAGTTAAAATTGGTGTCAAATGTTGGGGGGAAGCCCCAGACTCATGACCAAGCTTTAATTCATCCTTTCCTGTATTGGAGTGGTGGGACCTTTCCTAGATTGATTGTTTCCATTCTAAATGTTATGGAATTATTAACCAACGCTTCAGAGTACACTGAATTTATAGCCATTATTTTCTAATGAATTCAGGTTGAACTGACAACTTTAATCAATTCTGCTTTTCAGAAGTATAAATAACAAGGAGAAATAAATCAATAAATAATGCTTTGGCCAGAAGGCCGTGCAGTGTTTGGAGATGCAGCTTGAAGTGTCCAACTGAGTTGCATTAATGAAATATTTGGGCTCAAGTTTGTAACCCTGACTAGGATGTCATGGAACCCAGTGTTGGCATGTGGAGATTAAAGGAAATCTCCAAGACAATCTTCTGAGCTGACAGATTGAAATGCAGTGGATCTATCAGACTTGCCACCTGTAGTTCAGGCTAGTTATTAATGTGCTATGTGGACAGCAATACTTTATTAATTGTAATGCTGGCCAGTGATCAATGTGACAAGCTTAGCAAAGAGCACAGTTATTCATCAGAGAGTTGTCAAGAAGTAATTGCCCTCATATGCATTAGAATAAGCTCGTGTGTGAAGCAGAATGGATGTGCTTTTATCATTTTTAGATGCAGGTCTGTTGGTGTCAACGAAATTTAAATCTGCTAAGATTCTAGTAAATAAATTGGAAAGAAGTTAATTTTCTTTGTTACCATCATAGCACTACAAAGTAAGACCAAAGGGTCATACTTTAATGGCATTTATATTTTAAGGTGTTTTTAAAATGTTTTTTTTTTTTCCCTCACATTTTTTTTCTGTATGCTGCATTTGTTATCAGTTACACTTTTGTAAGGGGAAGCATGTGGTTTGTAGCTTTCCTTATAAAGTAGAATAGTTCAGATGTATTTTTGCTGAAAAGTGTTCTTTAAGTTATAAAATGTACAGTGGCCCAGCTATTATGTTACACACAGCATATATTTATATCTGTCGTGGCATTCTTTCACCTTTTGTGGGAAAGCACATAGGTAATAAAATACCAATGCTTTTTTTTTTTCCCCATAGAGGTGAAGACTCAAGACTTTTCACTGCTATTTCAAGCATTGTCAAAAGTAAGGCTGAACTTATAATCTCTGTCCTGGTCCTTGCTATACATGACAATATGAAACTTTCTGAAGAGGTACATTTATCCTATTGTCTAGCTAACCTCACACTTCAGCTGTGGTGCTAACACACAAAGTGAGGGTGGCTGAATGCAGTGCTACTTTACACATGCAGGTGTTCATCTCCATTGGGTTTAAGAGAGTGAAGGAATTGCAGTTTTCAAAAAGAATTTAACCAACCCAAACACAATAGTAGCATTCTAATGTGTGTTTAATGTAATACCTTGGTCAAGTCCTCTTTTGGCTCAAATGTGGATATAGAATCCTAATAATGAGTGCTGTGGCTTGCAACTTTGGTTGAGTCTGACCTCTTGTGAGATTGTGGTTGAGTCTTTTGTCTTGCGAGTGATGTGCTCTATGGCTTCAGCTTTCATGGAGCTTTAGATTTCCATGAATACTTAATACAGGCACTAACTGGACTCACACTATAGACTGTGCACTGTCTGCTTTTTGCTTTGCCTTCACTCTCTTGACTTTGTTTCTGTGGGTTTCTGAGAATCCATTGAACAGAATGCCTGTAGAGAAGCTATCCCAGAGGATAACATTTCAGAATATAGCTAAGGGTAAATCTGAATGGAATGTTTATTTATTTATTGTGCACCTAAACATTGATGTAATAGGCTGATCTCCAGGGCTGTCAAACACATTTAATGGTTACTAAAAATCACTAAAAGTAATAATGGACTGAGGCCAGAGATATCCCACAATTCAGTCTAAGGTAGGATTTTGTTGGAGGAAAGAACGCTTTGCTAGGAAAGGATGAGTAAAAGGACAACTCAGTATCTAGGTTATTAAAAGGAAAGCTGGCAATGTATATAGTTTAGATATGCTCATCATAGTCCATAGAATGGTAATGAGACCTGTTTAGAATGGATTTCTGTGGCATTCAACAGCATTGTTTTTAATGATCTCATCTAGATGTTCAGCTTCTGCCTTGCCAGTGAAAATGATCTCATCTAAATATTAAGGGAAGTGCTGGTAATAGAGACTACTTTATCACACTCGTATTGCATGCTACTAAGATAAGAGAAATAAAATATTCTTAAAGCAAGGATGAGAGACTCTTTGTCCAATTTCTAACCCACGCAACCAGACAAGGGTGAAAAATGTGATATGACTTTAAACATCATTAGCATGATCATCTTGGAAAGAAAATGAGCAATGATATTAAGGGGGAGGAAGGGATTTCAGTTATTGAGCACATTGAAGCAGCAAGTGAAGGACTGTTTAAGCTTTTTCTGCTGTGTCTAGTAAGATGAGCCCTGTCTCTGATGGAAACTCTCTCATGCTTCACAGTATAAGTATATATCTTTATGATGCAAGTCAGCCAGCATTTCACTCAGTGCTTCAGAACAAACAGCCTCTGACAAAAAAACTTTATCCACTCAGAAGGGAGGAGGGAGTTGTCAGGAGGAAATATTCTGAATGCAAGATTCTTGGAAGGACTAAGGTTAATGCATAAGTCTAGTAAAGCCTCACCTTGGTTTGCCTAGCACTAGTGTAAACAGTGCTCAAGTCAAGTAAGTATTGCAAAGTCCCTCCTGCTTCCTCCAGCAAGCTAGTGACTCATCCAAATAGAAATTTGTCAGCTTTCTGATTTCTGGCCTTGAAACACTTTGCCTCAACAACTAAAAGAAATTGCTGACAATGCTTTTTCTTATAGTTTGCTTTAATAAGTGTCGGATTGGCTGCTGTAGTTTCTCTTAGTCCTTGATTCCCCTTCATCCTGGTGTTTGTCTACAGGTTTTTATTCTATGGCCAGTGTTTGTGTGGTCCGTAAAACACTAGAATGGAAGCCATGGTAGATCCTGACATTTGTATGTCACAGTAAATTACAATTTGGAATCACTGCCATTAGTTCTAAAAAGAAATCTTCCAGTGTTCTGAAACAGGACAGTGAAATACTTTTATTGCTTGAATTTTCTGTAGATTGAATTTATCCTGGTCTGTATTGGGTTAAACTGGAGCCTTTGATCCTTGAAAAATGGAGCAATCACCAATGGGAGAATAGTTTTAAGGAATAAGCGTGATATCTACATAATAATGCTTAGGCAGTTGAAGGTTTCAAATTAACTGATGCTGTCATCTGTTCTAATATTCCTCTGAATGAGTGGGAGGCTTTCACATCTTGCAGATGCCTTTATGTTACTTTCTGCTTGTCTGGTGCATATGTGTAAGTGGGGGCCTGACTAGTGTAAATGCATGTAAGGAAATCTTATGGCTCTATTTAAGGTGCGCTGCCTCTTCTAAAAATAACAAAATCCTGTGCTGAATACTGAAAATGGACAAGTTCAAACCAAGTACATTAATAAGGGCTGATCTTCTTGTTTATTTGATGTCTGTAATATCTGCACTGGAAGCCTCATTTCCTCTGGTTTCAAGAGCTGCAGAGCAGAATTTGTGTCTGGCGATACACAAAATAAAATATTGAATGTATCATCCTGTTACTGTTTCTAACCTTGAATTTTCTTTAACTAAATTTTATGGCTTTTAAGGATAAGTTTAGATTCTGCAGTGCATAGCTAGAAACATCAAGCAGTCAAAACCTTGAATACACTTATAGAGACTACTATTTAATGTTTGGAGTTTTTTTCTCAGGATACTTGTGACTCTGGTTCTTGACGTAAATAATGAAAATTCTCGAGACACAGTTCACTCACTGGATGTCAGGGATTGATTATGTGCCCTTTGAATAATGAACCTCATCCAAACATCAGATGAGATTCAGAAGTAGCTCTCGGGCAATCCAAGATGCTGCATTTAAAAGAATTGAAGCATCTGAACTAAAGATGGGGAATCTGTTGTGAGAGAGCTGAAGCTCTGAAAAGGACAGCTGTGTTTTGTTTCTTTCCATTCCACACAGGTTACAGCTATTTCAGTTGTCAACATCATGACTGTCTGTTGCAGTGCTTGACAATAGGTAATCTTCAAACCAAACTGGAAAATACTAGCATTTGGTCATATTTTCCATTAGTTGAAGGAGATGGCGTAATAAGCCATCTAACCAGTTCTGGCTAACAGTTCAGCTGAGGGATTTCTGTTCGATTCGTCCTTTAGCTGGAGAGGACAACAGAAGATGAAATGTTGTGTGCTGTTAGAAGTTCTTGTGTGTCAAGGCAGCACACTAAACAAGCTCCTGAATGTGCCAGTTATAAAAGGACAGATGCTGATCTGTTAATCCCTTGTGACTTGGAGTTACCCTAAACTGAAATTGTTACAAAAAAGCTATTCAGCAAGTATATTGAGCAGTATCTGCTCAATCAGATAGGCCTGGTCACCTGCAGCAAAAACCTCTTCCTTTACAGTCTACCTCCAATGTCTTTCCTTGTCTGTAAACTTACAATGTGATCCCCCAGTGTGACACCAACACATGGTATGACTGTCCACAGTAATTGAGACTGGCATTCCCTCTTGTGTTCTTTCCTGTTGAACTTCTTCAACAGTTGCTACTTAGACTTTCAAACTTGGAAACAAGAAGAATGTGAGTTCATTCTGCCTTTGTAGTATTATAGTACATTCATACACCTATATATATGTACTATACATATATGTGTGTGTGCGTATATATACAAGAATTCCTCATACACCAAGTTTATATTTTTCCTTTTAAAATATTTATTCCTAATTTGCATTGTCATACTGTGTAGACATACATACTATGTAGCACGATCACCTGAGATCAGGAGATATCTGCACTGGATACTGTACAGAAATTCACAGTATGTCTTGAATTTACTGCTAAATGAGTGAAAGGAGGCAGTGAGAGAAGTATAACCCCTTGTTAGTATGGCAGAGGTTACATCAGGGAGAAACAAAATGCTCTTTTCAGATTTAAAAAAAACAGTCTAGTGCCAGATGTTTCTGCCCCACCACCATGCCAAACCACAGAAGAGTACTTCTTGAAAGTCTTCTTTGATCCATATGCAGACTTCCTTGGTGTCATTAAGTTGTGCTCATATTAATATCACTCCAGGATTAGCATTTTCCTGTAGGAATATTTGAATTGCAGTATCATAGACAATTAATATAAAAGTCCTCTTAGTTGTGCCTTTCATCTCAAGAGGCTGAGGATTTTTCAGTTTTGAAAAATGAAAATGGAAACTGTTCTCTCTTCTGGTCTTTTTATCCTTTGCTTTATTAAAGAGCTCCTGTGGTCGGCACACCATTAAAAAACTAGAAGCTGATAGCCACGGTATTTCATGTGTGGTAGACTTTACAACAAATTACAACACAGACTGCTGAGACTATCTAAGTTGGTGGAAAAATGGGTTTAATTGTCCATTCTGAAACTTATTTCCAGGATCAAATAGAATCTATTTAACTACTCATGCTCTTTATAACCCTGGTTCAATTCCATTGCAGTAAATCTGATGGGATAGCAGCACGGCAAGTTAAAAACAGCATTGATGTTTTATAGCACCAACATTAAACTGTATGTCATCTTCAAATTAAAGTACTTGGCTGAAAGATTTTCAAGTTGTAACAATTTGTTACTATCTGGAGATCAAATTTAAATTCTAAAAACTCTTCTTAACCAATGGTTAGGAGCAACGTGTGTGTTTGTGTGTGTAGGGCTCTGTTGCTTTACAACCCGTGTTTCATTCACTAGCCTGCTGACATTTCTTCTTGCTCAGGTTTGAAGAGAAAGTTGCTGTCATTGGTTATGTACCATTTAAATGACAAATGAGGACAAAATTAGCATTGAGCACAGACAATGTATTGTTCAGACTAATCATCACTGCCTTACAGTCCTTACTGAACTCAATTTTCATTCATAACATATAAAGTTAGTATAAATACTTCTGGATATAAATACTTCAGGATAAAAATCCTGCTTTAAGTGGCTGCTGGAGATGCAAGGAAAGGGGAAATTAGCCTTCTTATACTTTACACTGTATAATCTTAATCATTTTGACATTTGTAATATTTGTGAAGTCCTGTGATAAAGGGTATAACTCTGTATAAGTGCCTGCTATAGGCAAGGTGAATTCTTCCAGATAGGTCAGGGAATACCTTTCATCAGCCTGGCTAATTCTCCTTACAGTTCTGATACTCCTGATTCATTAGTGAACTGCTTCCTGAGTAGCACTCCGGCTGTAACTAACTTTCAGCTTGCTACTGCCCATCATGGTAGCACAGGAGACCAAGGCAGGATCTTCTTCTTCCTTGCCCTTTGCTAAGGCTTGTGCAGTTCCTAATAGCACTTACAAAGTTGAGGTCTTGAACATTATGTCAATGAAAGTGGGCTGTTGCACCCCTATAACCTGTTGTTGTACTCAGCAGAACTCTGAATACATGCAGCAGCTCACAATATTAGGCACCAAAGTAATTTTTTCTTGAAGTAATGCAAAGCCAAGTGTCTGAGGGTGTGATTTCCTTTTATCACCTTTGGAATGAGGAAGGATAGAGATGTATCACTGAGTGATTGGAGTTGGAAGGGACATTTGGAGGTCAAGTTGTCTCCCAGCAGAGAGTCTCAAGCAGGGCTGGTTGCCCAAAACCGTATCCAGATTCCTTTGGAACATTTCCAAGGGTGTAGACTCTGTGACCTCCCTGGAAAACCTGTGCCAGTCACTTTTAGTCACCTTCACAGTAAAAAGTGTTTCCTTAGGTTCAGCACCTCTCAGTGTTTGTGCCCATTGGTTCTTGTCTTTTTCCTGGGCACGACCGAAAAGAGCCTGGCTCCATCTTCTCGACAACCTTTGTATAGGTTGGTGCCATCTGCCTGAGCCCTCTCTTCTCATGGCTGAGAAAACTGGGACTAATCTGCCCCATATGTGACATACCTTAATCACCTTAATTGCCCTTTGTTGGACAACATATTCACATCTCTTGTACTGTGGAGGCCAGAACTAACCCCAGCACTCCAGATTTGGCCTTCCTTGACCTGCTGGCAATACTCTGCCTTATGAAGCCCAGGGTACCATTAGCATTCTTAATGTGTGAGTACACATTTCCTTTTATAAATCTCACTTGTAGCTGTGGTAGACAGAAGCTAATTGCCTGTCCTGCAGGTCCCCCCTTCAGGATTTCACTTGCTGAGAGTAGTAGTTAGATGTTTGTAAAGAGTATTGAGTCTCATTAAGTAAAGCTGAAGGGATCACATGGCCTTTGGGAGATGAGATAGGAATTCTTGGCCAGTTCAGAGCTGTGGAGTGTTGTATCAGTGCAAGGAGATGAAGCTGGTGACAGTATTTGTGGGGTTTTTATTAACTTTATGAGCATAATCATTGCAAAGGCCACTTTACAGCATATTTGTGTTTCTGTTTAAAGTGTGTTTTATTTCCGTGTTTATGCTCTGATCTAGTTTGTTGAAAATATGTTAGATTCCTTCTAAGAATACTTACTGTGCCAGAGTTTTCTGTATTTTTAAACAAAGAGCAATGCTTAGATTGGAAAATTCTGAAATTTGAGAAACAAGGTTGGGGAAAAGTGAAAGGAGATGGGGCATGCCATGAAGCATCTTCATTGGCTTTTTGCTTGAAGGGAGGAGCCTGTAAAAGTCATTTGGAAATATTTTTAAAACCATGTATTTGTGTACATTGCTAACCTGTTTCCTGAGAATTGAGTAGTAAGTTAAGTCTCAGAAGACTTTTTTCCTTGGCTCTGTTCTAAAACTTCTCGCAGCTTCAGGCAAATCCTGATTTTCCTTACCTGTGAAAAGAATACTAGCAAGTTTCTGAGAAACTATGCCTCCTTTACCTTTTTTTAAAAGATAGTAAGCTTCTGAGACGGGAACTTTCTAACTGTACATTTGTATGGCTCTTAATGCCCTCTCCACATTCTGCCTTGAATGAAATTTTTTAAATGAGTGATTTCAGTCTCAAGCTTTCAGACTTCCACTTCCAGATAAAAGCGATGGAATCCAAAGCAGATAAAACATAAAGAAGGAGGGGAAAGAATCTCCCTTGGTTCATAAAATAAAGGTACTCCTTAATATCAACAAGGTTACTACTTTTCTGGAAAAAAAAATGCAGGTAGGATGCCTTGAAATGACCATAGTTTGTAGGACTCTTGAAAAAATGTGCAAGTGCTACTTCACCCAAATCTCCATCCTAATCATAGAAACATAGAATGGCAGGGTTGCAAGGGACCTCCAGAGATCATCTAGTCCAGCCCCCCTGCAGAACAGGTCCATCTAGATCAGACTTCATAGGAACATCATCCTTAGGGACTGACTCTGAGGTCCCTTTTTCACCCCCCCAGCTCTTCCAGTGTCCTTTTTGTGCCAGTCTTTCATATTGCCTATGAAGAAGGTGCTTTAAATCAGTAGGAACTGAGATTGTATGAGGGAAATATGTTGATTTGAAATGATGTAGCAAGCCATTGTTTTAGTGTTGCTCACCTTGTGGTTTAAATGAAGATGTATTGCTAATAAAGTGCCCATCAATGTTTCTCAAAAAAAAAAAGAAAAAAAAAAGAAAAAAAACCTCTCTTAGTTAGCAAATTGAGGCAGATTTGTTTGATGGAATGTTCCTGTCAAACCCTGAAGGAAGTGATGAGCTTTCTGGAGATCACCTGATGGTCTGTTTGCCAAGCTGTTGCCCAAGGGACTTGGACATATCGTGGTAAGTTGCTGTGTTTTGGAGAGCAATTTTTTTTTTATTAAAAACCACTCTATTGAAAGTGGAGGTTATGAGCAGAACAGTAACTCCCAATACAATATGCAGTGAGAAGTTTTTAAGTGGAAGGTTACACTTTAATTTCAGATGGAAGAAGAAAGATCCATGCATCAATGTACTCTGCTGATGAAAAGGTTTTGTTTGCATAGTTCTACATTGCAAGTTATAAATTACATAAATCAAACATGAGTTTATTTTAAGTATGTTACTGAGTTTCTTTGAAACAAATTAATGTAGGAAATGCAACAGGACATTGTTCTGATGTATTTTCAGATGATTTCTTTTTGAGCAGTGTTCTTCTCTCAGTTCTTGGGATTCATGAAACAGACCTTTTATTTGGTGATGTAGAGAATTTCACTGTCGAGAAGCAGATACTTTATAATAGAGCAGCTTAGTTGGAATTGGCCTGGAAATGTATTGTGATAAATCTAAAACTGATGTTAATCAAACCTGGATCTTCATAAATGTTTAATTAAATTGATACTTTTGCCTATATTCTTTTAGTAGTATGTGTTTAAGATGCAATTAGTAACGGGAAAGCCGAAGTACTGCAAGAATGTGGCTTCTTTCATTATGTAGCACTTGGTGAAGCACAGCAGTATACTTGTGAGGCAGCCTATTGAGAGAAATTGATATTTTTAGGAACTAAAGGATTTGAACAGTTTACCTAGCTGTCAATTTTTAAAGCTTTTCAGACAAGGTTGCTACTGCATGCCAAATCTTGCAGAGGCTTAATTTGAGATACAGCACCAGTTCAACAAAAAAGTCTGTCCAAAGCAGAATTGAAGGTGATAAGATTAAATGAATAGCTGCTCTGTTTCCAGGGTAATAAAATTCAATAATTAGGAGTTCAGTAATCTTGGTTCTTTTACATGGTCCCTTAGTGTTACAATTAATTCAGCATTCAGTTTGCCAGTTTATGGATTATGTTTTGATTGGCACTCAGATGTGTGCCAGCTGGACTTCATTGCACCTAAAGGTCTTTAATTTGAAGATTATCTGGAATGTTGATCCTAATTCTAGTGACCTCTGTTATCTCTGGTCTTTAGAAAGTGCTTCTTTAATGGTGCATTTGCACTGAGGAGCGTGGCAGGCATCCATAGTGTTTGTGCAGGTTCTGCTAATGAGTTAGGATCAGCACCTGCCTTCCAATTACATTTTACTAATCTAGAAACTTGCAGCTGTTGAGGTTTCTCTGTGATTTTTGTAGAAATCTGACATTTCTCTTCTGTATCTAAATTAAGAACTGTGGAGTGGTTTAGGAGTCGGAAGAGCTACAGAGACAGTGGTAGTATCTGCTGGATTAACTAAGTCTGAACCTTTAATGTAACTGGCTTTAGAAGTCAGACTGGGAATTGAGCAGGGATATGTTTTTAGAGCAATTTGTAAAGAGAAAACAAAAGAGATATTTCTAAAAAAGAAATTCAATTGCCTGCTGGTTATAGGTCCATATCCTTGATCTAACATGAAGTTACTGCCTCCCTTCTGTTCAATAGGATTAAGATTAAAAGCTTGCTTAAGAGTTTTAATAGCTGGGTATCAATGCAGATTTCTAAGGTATAGGCCAAAATCCATTCAAGAGATTCTTTCAAAAACCATGTAATATAAACAGTATGACTGTTCCTGCAAACTTACCTTCACACAGTATTAAGTCAAATCTTTATCAAACCAATTCACCACTACTCTGAAGGAGTTGGATGCTGGACACACTGGATGTACCTCTGCTCTTAGTTCTACCTGTTCCATACTCAAACTTTACTCCTGTTTTTCACCAGTATAAATGAAAGTCGGATTGCCAGCTGTTGGCATTAACTTGTTTCTTGCTAGAGACTAGAGAGACACATTCAAACTTCTGGGGCATTATTAGCAACAAATATATTGATGAAAAAGACTTAAACATGCAGGGAGAATGATGCAAAGAGACTGTGTGACACTAGCTTTGAACTGCAGCGCGTGAGCCTGACCCAGTATCTTGGACAGCTATACTGTTTGCTGCTGGTTTTACTGTCATCCATGGAATGAATTTGCAACTGGCAGATTTTTAGGCTCTGGCTCAAACTGAGATGTCATACACACCTGTGTTTTCCAGCATCTCTGCCAATATAGATAATTTTTCAGTGTGATGTGCTGTCTTAATAGCTCACATGACTGTTAATGAGAACTTTATAATGAAATCTCACAACAAATACAGCACTGAATTTAATTCAAACTTCTTTATAATTTAACTTAAATATTTTATTTTTCCTTGGGTAGCTACATTGATCAGAGGCATACCTCAAACAAAAAGTTGTAGGAAGATAATATTTTTATGCAACTGGTACAGTCGTAATAAATCAAACAGCCTTTGAGGAACACACCACTTATGTCTTAAGACTATTACAGTTACAGGAATATGTTTTAATAAGGATTTGTGTGTTTGGCATGAGATCTGGGTTTGCAGAGTTTAACTTGCGAGTTTCAGTCAATGGGCTCTGTGCCTGAAACCTCTAAAATACTTTTCCAAACCACAAAACCAACAAGACTCCTGAATAATTTCTCAGACTCTATTTCCATCACCTCTTTACTTTCACAGAATCCTTTCAGCTGGAAGAGAGCTTTAAGATCATCAAGTGTAGCCTTTGTCCCAGCCCTATCAACCACTAGACCATTTCCCTAAGTGCAACATCCACCCATCTCACCTTTACCTGAATACCTCCAGGGATGGTGTGTCCACCACCACCCTGGGCAGTCTGTTCCAATGCCTGATAACTCTTAAGAGCCTCTTTAATTAGTCTTTTAGTGCCTCTGGAAAGTTACCAAAATGGGTAATGTTTCAGCCACCAGAACACAACAAAAAAATCCCTTCTGGAAAGGGAAATTTGTTGCATGAAATATCTAGACAGTGCCTCTTCCTCTGAGATTGCTTCAGTGCAGTGACTTTCCCTGCTCTAAACCCGAGTGTCACAAAGGGTTATTCACAGGGACCTGTGAAAAGAGCCTGACAGTCTGTGTCAGATGTGACAGGTGGGTTGCCAATTCTATTTATTGCTTTACTTGTAGGTAACTGTCCTACAGCTTTTCTCATAACACTTTTCCAAAACTAGAAAGCATTGTACATGATCTGTCTTTGTAATGCTCATTCTTTAGAGCTATTGAAATAGCGGGGGGGTTATTTGTTATTATTTGGCTATGGAAACTGGTAGATAGTCCTTTCTAGTTAATCCAGAAACTTCAGACATTAAAGAGACATTTTTTAAATTAAACAAATATTTTTAAAATTACAACATTTCCTCTTCTTTTTGAGGTATAAACAGTTTGGGGGAAAGTATCCAAAGTGTTTTATTTAGAAAATAAAAAAATATTCAACTTCTGAGCTGTGTTTTTCCTCAAACTCTTTTGTGTTCAGTCCAAATATTTGAATAATTTAGATATCAAAATATGTATTTTTAAAGCAAACATAATAAGGAAAAAATCTTGGCAAGCTCTACTTGTTGTATTTTCCTTTGAGCATAGCAGAGAAAATTTGGACAAAAAGTGAGCTAAACTTACTTTCTTCATTTCAGTACTGTCTGTGCTTCCAGATCTCAGATTGTGCATAGGAATGACCTCTACAGCTTAAAATGGAGTTTTGGGAGAACACTGCAGAGTGTGGCCCGTGCTACCTAAATCTGACTGAAAGTGCTGTTCCTTAAAAATTCTCAGGGCCAATTTCTGTTGCAGATGAGTTCTTGTGTTCAGAATGTGAGGCTGAGGGTGAAACTGATACATTAGCAGACACAGCCCCTTATCTGGGGCCGCTTAAGTTCTGCTCTCCTTAGTGAAGTTATAGTTACACAGTTCTGTGCCAGCTCAGGGTTTGATGCACAGTTTATTTTTTGAGAGGACCCTTTGGCAACTCAAGAATAACTCACAGCCCTGAAATTTGATAGCATCCTTTCAGCCTGTTACAAAGCAATCCGTGGTGCCTGTAGGCATGTGATGTGTGGGAGGATGTTTCATCAATACTATGCTGATATTGTGTGGAAGCCTTTGTAAATAAGTCCCTTCTTGTACCTGCAATACCCCTGCACTAAAGGTAGTCTATAGTTAAAGGCTTTTGACTTTGTCCTTTTCGTTCCTTTTATGTGCCTTAGAATCTGACAAGTGTTTGAGCCTTTTTTGAACAAGTAGGATATTGTGCAAGTGGGATTTCAAGTGCAGGAATGTCTCTTTCAAGGAATTTTTTGCTGAAGTAATTGCTTTTCACCAAGATAGGTTTGTGAGACTGAGGAGGGGAACTGATAGATGTGACCACTTACAAGGAGTTTCCTGGTTTGGATAAATTGCTGCTGATTGTAAATGTTGTAATGCATACCAAAATGAACAATATCCTCTGGGTACAGTGAGAGATACCCCAAAACTTTATACCACTGTGAAAAACGTTTGTTGCCATTTGACTTTCTATAGGGAGTTCAAACAGTGTTACTTCTTTAAGGAAGCTGAGGATTGGAAAGCATCATATCTCTGCACAGTGGGCTGGTTTGTTTTAATTGATCCTTCAAAATATCATTCTTGGACTGGATTTCCATGACATTGTGGAATTTACTAGATAGAATAAAAAGCTTGGAACAACATGCGTGATGTATTTAGGAGGATTGTTGTTTGATGCCTCCTCTAAAGACGCTGCCTCTATCACTTAAACTGTTGAGGAGATGTTTCTGCATTGGCAGCATGCATAGAAAAGTTTAGCGATATTAAACACTGAAGTCCTATGGAGCATCCTTGGGATGCAGGATCATGTGTCATTAATGTAAAACAGTTAAGTATCTAGAATGTAATTGCAAGTGTTTCTCTGATAGATAATGAGGCCAGAGAGGCGAGAGCTTTGTCTGATTCATTGTTTAACTCAAGCACTTAGCATTTTCTGCATCTTCATTTTAAGGCTTGATTAGCTTCACAGAGAAAAATATTTGTGTTAATATGAAACTAGTGGTTTATAGTCTTAAGACTTGATTCTCTCACGTAGACAGACCTTGGAAGCTTTCTGTTCAGTTCCTAAGATTCCCTCCCCACACCCTATTGACCTTTCCTTCAGTTCCTTTGGAGTCATAGTCTCTTGGACAAAGCTCTTTCTGCTTTGAAGATGTCAGGTTCCAGGCATCTGAACTTCTCAAAACCAAATTTGTTTTCTCATTCAAAGCACCTCTTTGGAGCTTGGTCCCTTTGTTTTTAAAGGGATATTGCCAATTAAAATTGGCCACTGAGGGTAGATATATCAACTTCAGACCTCCAAATTCTCATGGAAGTATTTCTTAAGAAAATAAATATTCCCTTTGCAGTATTTAGAACCTAAACATTTTAGCATCAAAAAACGTGTGGTGAGGTTAATAAACAGAAGGCCCTTATTTCCCCACCCTTCTCAGTCCTCCGAAGTTCTCAGGTGCCAGAAAGCAGCTATCCAGAAATGTTTGCTTAAATTAGCTCTTGCTTAATTTCTAATTATCAGTCCAAGAACTAAATGAGCCATTAAAGGAAGCCACACTAATGAGATGCACTACAAAGCAAAATATGCCCAGGGCAAAAAGCAGGCTTTAATTTGTTCAACTGAAATCTCTAACATCTGGCTGTGAGGGATGATGTCACTAAGCACATTAAGAATATCATAAATAGACTTTTGTAATCAGTGCCTCTGCTGTTTGCCTTTCTCTGTTTGCTCTCTCGCTTTCTTGGCACAATGATGCAGGAAAATGCTTTAAAGGGCACAGACTGCAAGCCAGAAGTTGAACTTTGGTTTGGATGTTCACCATGGGGCCAGGTTGCCAACTCCTTGTCTGATCAGTTTGCACCACAGCTGATACAGAACACACAGAGAGCTGCTCTTAATGTTGGGTTCTTCAGGGCTGCTCAGGAGTTAGGGATGGGTAGGAGCATCACTTAGAACAACCATTTCAAGAAGCTGGGGAGATGGGGAATTTAATCAACAGAAAGTCAGAATAGTTTTGTGATGCTTCTGTGTTCAGAGGCCTCATTTGATTCCTGGTGGACCTGGGGTTGGGAGGTAGGCATAACAGCTGGGGTTAGTACTCCCATGTAATCTGAGCTGATGAAGCAATAACTGTGGCGCACTGATGGGCTCCTACTAATACGTTCTGCTGCTTGTCACAGGCCTGAACAGCATCTACTTTAGAATGGCTGGCTTGTGGTGACTGAGAGCACCAACGTGGCTAGCATGTGGCTGCTCTTGGCTAAGTGTACCAGCATAGGCACAGCCACCCAGGCTGTCTTACTCATCTAGTTAGGACAGTTTTTACTTTTATCTTTTGCTGGCAGAAACAAAAAGCTGTTCATGCATGTTTAGCTTGGTCAGAGAGAAAAAATGTTGCATGTTTCCCCAAACTCCATGAAACGTGGTGCTTCACTATGGTTGTTTTCATTGCTAACTGGATACCCAGCCTTAGAATTGCCCAGGTTTGTTGACTACCAGTCTTTATAAGCAGGCTGAAATGAAATCTGAGGGACCTTGCAACAGTTTTTATCTGTTTGGCTGCTTTCAGTCAAGTTATTTGCAGACAAAGTGAACTATAAGCTCTGAACTGTTCCATTAAAAGTGATGGAATCAACCCAGTTTGCTTGCAGGAGCAGTTTGTTGGGTGGCTCCCCAGTCACGTCAGGTGTGTACAGTCACAGCCTGTTTAAAGACAACTGTAGTACGAATTTTGTCTGTGCAGACAGCCCTAATTGTGGATTTCTTTGTGAAGCACTGTAAGCTTTATTTTCAGCTAGCAGCGGTTTCTCTCCTCTGCCTGGAGCAGTGATCATAGTGACTGCTCTTTTTGAGGCTCACTGCACAGTGGAAAGTCCCTCCATCCTCTGCAAGTAACTGGTGTGTACAGAGCTGGATCTGTAATTGCCAAGTAGCCTGATTCCACCAGCTGCTTTGGTTTTTTTTTCTAAATAGGAGCAAATCTGAGTTGAACAAAACAATTGTTCTGTCTCAAAAATACAAGTTATTTTGCTTTGCTGAGGTTTAATTTGTACCGAATCCTAGGCAACTCAGGTAGGTCTTTAATAAGAGTCTTTTACAACTAGATGGATGTTTCATTTCACACCTCTGCTCTGTGGATCTTTCATACTTCATTGTCCTTTCGTTGTTTTACTGCATTGGCCTATCTCTGCTTTGAGTGTACTTGAGGTCATACCTGCGTAGCCACACTTTCACATTTGCCAAAGGTAGCAAATGTTGTTCCACCATTTCTGTTTACCAGGAGACTTTTATATTGCTCACAATAAAAATAGGGCTGCATATGGAAATTTTTTTTGTGATAGATAAAACTTAATGATGAGAGAACCAAGGATCACTGTCTATTAATTGAGAATCAAAATGTGTACGTAGCTGGTTCCTGATTGTGTGCTGAATTAGGGCACAGACATGCATAACTTGAACACGCATAACTTGAAGAGGTGAGAACCTCTTCTTTTACAGGTTCTCTCTAATTCAAGGGCATTCTAATGAGTGAAGTATCCCACCCTTGCTGATTCATTCCTAAATTCCAAGTAATACAAATTCCCATCTTATTCACTCCTGGATTACAGCAGAATTATAAAGAAGAAAAATCCAACCTTCTTTCTGGCCCCTACTGTTTAAGAAAAGTAGTATCAACAACTTGCAGGGACAACTGAAAGACAGTTTGTCTTTCATCTATGTCTTCGAAGCACTAATGGTGACATCTCTGTTCTGAGAGCAGAGAGGGGCCCATTGAGTCTTTTTTGTTGGAGGATCCAATCCATCTCTTTTAGGAGGCTCACAGAAGACATAATCAGGTTGTCTAGTCTGATTCACTGGATGTCACAGGTCACTGAATTTCATGCAGATTGCTCCATAATGAGTTGTACTCAGACATTCCCAAGCACTGACAACATCCAAAGGGTCACAGCACTGTGGCAGTGGAGCCAAGGCCATGGAAAACTTTCCTCCTGAGTGGCTTTAGCTTCTACATTGTCTTAATTCATGTCTAAAATTTGACCCCAGTTTCACTACAGTATTTAAGTGTGCAACTCCATCAGTTCCAATAGTTGCTATCGTTCTAAACATGTTGTGACACCTGGGGCTTAGTGTGTACAGCTGGATTTTTAGATTCTGCAGTGTAACAATTGCATGGGTATGTTTTGCAACTGCAGAACATGTTGGTGAAGTGAGCTACAAAATGAGCACGAATTTGCAAATCTGAAGTGAAAAGCAAGCAACCCCCCTTTCTTATTCCAAATGTACTTTTCTATCGTTGTTTAGAAACGTCTCCAATACTTGGAAATTAGAGGTGAAAAATTTCTTCTGTGTTTTCTTATACAGCTAACACCTTTGTGGGGAAAAAAAAATCATCTGAAAAGTACTTTCAAGAGCAGGAGAGAGACTTACAATCAGTAATGTTAAGAGTTGGATATGATGGAGGACAGAAATTTGGAGCTAAATTTGTAATGTGAGAAGGCAACTTGGCAGCTTGCACAGTTTTTAGTTGTTTTAAAGGGAGAATAAATGCCATAGAACAGGAAGATGTCGGACCTCTCTAAGGCATGGGAGCGGGAAAGATTCTAGGCTCTGTTCCTAAAATGCAGATCTAAATAATCAAAGCAAATGTGAGGAGGAAGCTAGGAAATTTACTGCTTTAGAAACTTTCAGAAGTTGAAAAAATAACCAACATCACTGGGTCATGGGTTACAGTATATAATTGCAGTTCATGAATATTTTATTTTGTGAAAGCTAGGTGTACTGAGTGGTAGTAGATGGGGACAGATCCTTCACTGGCCAAGGAGAATCATCCCCATGAACAAAGGCTGAACCCCAAAGGTATTTCAGTGTGGATTCATCAGGAATTGAAATGGTCTCGGTCTTCTAAACCTAATTAACTTAATGTTCTTACACTAATACAGCTAGATGAAAGCCTAAAAGTTAATGATTGAGATAGGTTGGGCTAATATACTTTTATCTGAGATAGATTGCATGTTGTCTGAATATTCTCCTTCTTTGGTCATTTCACCTTGTGGCCTGTAGCTTAATGTGGCCTCCTCTTATGGTGGTTGAGACTGGGAACAATTGATCCCTGTTTTAGGCTCTTTGTAATTTTGTCACATACCCATAAATATTTTTTCTTTCCTACTTGGAAATTAATTTATTTTTTTCTACCCAATTTTATGCAAATAGAGAATAAATGCAGCAGTTGAATCTGCTTTAAACTCATTCTGTTTTCCCATTGGCAACCACAGTGCAGCCTTACCCTGCCACTGGCCACCTCCAGACATCTACGTTCTCATTTGGATGCAGTTTAGATTTCAAGTACTGTGAAATGGCTGAGGTGGCAGGTGGTTTGTGTAAGCAAGTGGTATATATTTTGATAGAGCTGC
This sequence comes from Urocolius indicus, assembly GCA_013401255.1. NCBI lineage: Eukaryota > Metazoa > Chordata > Aves > Coliiformes > Coliidae > Urocolius > Urocolius indicus. Next base: position 218,325 of record WBNH01010964.1, on the reverse strand, counting down.
TGGATATTTTATTTTAGAATTTGATATGCCTGGAGATGTTAGTCTGCTGGGTCAAAATTTGCTGATCCTTGGGGACTTCTGCGAAAGTGTAACAATCTGGTTGCAAGATGCTGTGTCCTTTTTTTCCTTTAGGTTATTTTTTGTTACCGAGGAGAAGAAAGAGTTCATTTCAGTGCACGTGTGAAACCTTGGGTCAATACAGCATGTGCACTCACAGCTATACAAAGCTAAAAGCCATCACAGGAGTGCATGCTGCAGAACTTGTAATCTGACAGTCCTGGAGCTTTTGTGATCTTTCTGCTGCAACTCAACAGAAAACAAGCTTTTCATCAGGCAGAAGTGCTAAGAATAGCAAACCCCACCCTCATACTCTGTGAAGAGAAGACCAAACTTGTGAAACTGAAACATATGGTGGAAAGCAAGCTGAAGTGCATCAGTCTTAGCTTTGAGCATGCAAATGAGAGAGGTTTTTGCAAACTGAGTGGGGAGTATTGTGAAACCAAAGACCCTATAGGTAACCAAGTTCAGAGGAGTGTAGAAAGCTTAGTTACTTCACCCTGCACAAATACAGATATCCAGTCTTGAGTTATAGCAGATGACCTGTGTTAATTTATATTGCTCCATGTTGCTCTTAATCAAAGTCAGCTCCTCATCTCAGCTGATATTTTCTTCTGTAATTGTTGTGGGGTTTTTTTAAGTTTCATGTCCATATGATTCTCAGAACCTAGAACTTGAAGTAGCAAGAAGCCTCAAGATATTTTGAGGCACCTAAATTAGTGGTAAGTTGGTTTGGTAGACATGATACTTGCCAGATAGGAAATGAAAGGGGCAAAAGCATTCTGCTGAATTGAACAATATTTTCCTATTCAGAAATAACTTGAGGTAATTAATCTGATGTGTGATTAAATGTTCTGAAATGTGTTTATTTGGTAAGAGAATAACACTGGAATATAAGATATCTGAGGTCAACAAAAAATGACAGTCCAAGTCTCCTCTCTTGAGAAGTTTTTCCTGTACAAATAAAGAGATCATTTATTTGTTCTTTTGGACTTTCTTATTGCTGGATCTCCATCAGTCTTCTGAATGTTTATGTAGCATTTCATTGGGCACAACTGGAACATGATGTATGTATATCCAATAGTGTAAAAAGATTTTAAGGACATTTCATCTCAAACTGGAAAGAGACAGTATGTGTCGTGTGCATTTTTCTACTGAATTCTGTGACAATATTGACAGCAGGAGGAGAGAAAGAAAAAATTACCTAGTAAATATTTATTGGGAGACTAAAAGGACAAGGCTGATCACAGACTTCTTGAGATAGAGAATCTGTGGAAACTTGCAGTAGTGAATTTTCCTGTGCTATTCTCAAAGTAGAAATTGTGGTGCAGGGAGAAGTGGGGAACCTTTTTCTTATCTGCTGGGACTTTCTTATACTGGAAGATATTTGCTATGCTGAGAAATTCATGCCAGAGCTATTTCAGAGATTTATCCCACAGATGCCATTATTCGTTAGACCTGGAATTCTTACCCCAATTTGACTCTGCATGTCAGTGTAACAAGTTGGTTATACTGTATTGACTGTTTGTTATTGCTTGGTAGGCAAGTAGTGTTAACATGTCAAATGTCAAAAAACTTCCCTGTTGAGGTGAGAGAGCGCTGGCAGGGGCTGCCCAGATGGACTGTGGAGTGTCCTTCTCTGGGGACATTCAGACCCACCTGAATGAGTTCCTGTGTGCCCTGCTCTAGGTGATCCTGCTCTGGCAGGGGGTTGCACTGGATGAACTTTGGAGGTCTCTTCCAGCCCTTGAGACTCTGTGATTCTATGTAATTCTGTGATTTGTCTTGATCGACTATAAAGAGCTGACTCCACTATGTAAAGAATGGAAGGTGTACGTATGGTTGTGCTGTATGGAATGTTTAGAAACCCCATAACACAGACTCATAACTCAAGACAAAAAATGCTAAAAGGAGAAATGAGAAGAGTGTTCAATTTACCGAGTAATGCATTGAGTTTCACAGGGAGGATGATATGTCACCAGTCATGTAACTGTCGCCAGGACTGCCACATCCCAGCCCACTGAACCAGAATTTCTTCACTGGTGAGTTGTTGAGTCTCCTTCTCTGGGAACTTTCAAACCCACCTGGATGAGTTCCTGTGTGACCTACTCTGTCAGGGGATTTGCACTGGATGAGCTTTCAAGGTCCCTTCCAGCCCCTGCGATTCTGTGATTCTGTGAACCAAATTTGTGTTGGGTACTGTGTGCAGACAGACTCTCCATTACAAAGCATTGCTTATTTTTCCACTCAAATTAGCCCTTTGCAGTTTTGCAGACATTTTATAGGTGCAGATAAATACAGAAAGTAGCTAGCAGTGCTGAAGAGCAGCCCTGTTATCAAGGGCACTTTCTTTTTAAGTATTTTTTTAGTTCCTACTGACTTAACCCAGGGAGAGACCTTCCCAGGCACAGGGCTTCTGTTTTCCCCAAGCCTGTACTCCCTGCTGGCAGATGACCTGAAATATTGCAGACCCTGGCAGGGATCATTTAAACAAAACACTTCCTACAAAAATAGACATTTATTTCTCCTCTAGTAAGTACCTTGAAGTTTCATCAGTGCTATATTCAACTAATCAATATTAAAATTGTAGTTCAGCTGAGGCTTCTTATTGTTACCTACTACTGCACAAAAAATTATAGCCAGTTAGTATATCTTTAAAATGTTGATGTTACATTAATTGCTGGCAGCTGTAGAATGCAGAATCTAACAGTGTGGTTTGAGTTTAACCAAAAAGTGCTTTGGACAAGTCCCATAGTCTGTGTTGTATAAGCTCAGATGATGATCCAGAGCAGTGGTATAGGATTGTATCCGAACAGAAGACCAAATGACCAGATCTTTGAGTGTTTTTTACATTCCCTATCAATACAAGGATAAAAGACTGAAAATCAGGAAAGTGATGTTCCCTGCCTACAGTCTAAACTGATCCTTCTGCCTACCCAGCAGCAAAAATACCTAAATCTAGTGTGTTTACCTCTTGAGTTAATGTGCTGCTGAGTCTTAACTGCTGCAGTTTTTCTTGCATTATGGGCCACTCTTGGAGTGAAAGCTCATCACACTTCTTTCTCTGATGAAGCAAGGCTTTCAAGTTAACAGGCATAGCATACTAAGCTGCTTCACTCTCTTGTTGACATTTGCTTCTCCTATTCATGTATTTCCAGTGTATCTGTTCAGAAATTTCGTTTCTGTAGCTGTGTGAAATGGCATAGGCAGACATGCCCTCAAAATATATAGCTGCTAAATTATGCACATTTATTTCTAGTAGATATCACTGTCTTGTAACTGTGATGGACTTGATGATTTCCTGAGCTGAAAGAAATCAACGTTCTGCACTTTAGCTCTAGTTAGTCATATTCAGATGTTATTCTGATTCACATGGCTTAAGATTGTGTCATAGAATTTTTGTCCATTTATCTGAATATGATAGTATTTCTTTTAGATTATCAGATAACAGTTATTGCGAATCTGGCCACTGGAGTACGTACTCTTCTGTGCAGACAGCAATAGTCAAGAGAGACTGCAGGAGTGAGTTATTAAAGCAAGCCATAAGCATGGTTGCAGTAAAAGGAAAGCCTCTTTCACGTTTTTGTAAATATCTATTTAGCCTTTGTCTCAGTTTCATGGTGGATGGTTTCTTATGCTTTAGCTGTGGTTTCTACCTTAATTCTTGTCCAGTCTATTTAATTCCTATGGAGATCACGTAAAAAGCTTTAATCTTGGTTGAAGGAATTGAATCGTTATCTACTTTACTGAGCCTTTACCTTGAGTATGTAATTTTCCATGGTCCTTCCACTATTCCACTGGATTATTGAGAGTAATAGTTAAAGATGGGTATGATGTAAAAGAGGATGTAATAACTACTACTATGTTTCCTATTTTGTACATATAAAAGTGGGTGTCAAATATTATTTCATGACATGATGAACTGAATCTTATTAGCATGAGAATGTTCAGAGTGACCCTAAATCATTACAGTGCAGTGAAGGCTGGCTGAAGAATGGAGAGGCATAGCTTAGGAGAGAAAAACGCCCAAAACCAGACAGCCATGAGTTTGCTATAATGCAAAGCAAATGCAAAGTAACTAGAACAAATTCCATTGTAGCAGAATGAAAAATGAACTGTACGGAAACCATCGTAACTGCCATGTCTGACATCTGCCGTAAATATTTTAGTGCATGAGTTGGTGAAGTCAAACAATTTTATTTCTGAGTATGACCATTGATTTTTCTTCTCGGTTGATGTGCATAGTTACAGAGGCTGCAATCATCTTGTATGGGCCAGTGCTCTTAAAAATGAAGCTTATATTGTTGCAAAGGTCTCGTGTACAATCAGCTACTGAATTAGTAGCTGCTTTTAAAAAACATTTTGATAATCCTTCTCTTCTTTGTCACTCACATGGAGTATGTCCAAAATCACAGGAATCATGTACTGTTTAATTTATTACAGTTCTTAAAGCAGTTTCAGGTTTTCTGCAAGTTTCTATGTCAGTATGAAATCTTAGAATATAATTTAGTGCTTGATCTTAGGTTTGGTTGAAGTTAGTGGCAAATTTCCCATTATTTCATTAGCATGGCATGAGACCCCTGGGGCAAAAGTCTCAGATCCATGGAGTGTATTTTGGTCTATATTTGGACTTGTGTTTGCATGAGGAGTGGAATGAGTACACGTATCTCTCATGAGACAGGAAAGAATTACAATACATTTATCCCCAGTTCTTCTACAGATGATAATTAGAACTAAATGGAGGAGGAAATAGTGACAGCCTTGTCAGAGGCAGTATAATTCCTGACCTCCTCCAATAAGCTGGAAGTTCTACGCTAAGAGTATCAGTATTTTTAAAATATCCAGGGTAGTATAGTGATTTCTATCTGATTTGACTCTTTTCTAATGAATGTAATAACATCTGCTGCAGCTCTTTCTGTCAGTGGGAGCTGAGAGTTGTGTTTTATTGTGAGCTGATACATTTTCAATACATTGTTAGTTTTATTTATGCTTTTTTAAAGGATTTGGTTCTCCTAAATCTGCTTAGATTAGACTATATTACAAGGTGTCTATATACTCAAAAAGCATTGCTAGATTTGATTAAATATGACCATCTTGATTCTACAGATAGTATTGCTATGACTAGCCTAAAGCTGAGTAATCTGTGCTGCCAAAAGCTCCATGGTTTGCCAAGTAGTACCTTCTGATATGTAACCTCAGTGTCTGTAATGATCTCTCACCGAAGCATAGCCAGGTAGCACTGTCAGTGGCTCTGGTACATTCACATAGTGGTCAACTGTGGTCTAGTGGAACATGTCCTTGGACAGCAGACTCTTCGTCTTGGAAGAAGTCCTTGTGCTCTGTGGGTTTGCATATTGTGCAGAAGATCTCTGACTCTGCCAGAATGTCTGGCACAAATGAGTTCCTGGGATGAAGGTGGCCCTGCAGACGCAGGGGTGCAGAGGTAACCGGCTGCACAGTCAGAGTCACCAGGTTTTTGGAAGCTTTCTGCACTCCCACATGCTGCTTTATTTTCCAATATGGAGCTTATGCAAGAGAGGCCAGACTTTGGTTACTACTCTTCTGCTCTGTAACACATTTGGAAAGCTCCTTCTGTGCTTGGAGATTAGCAATGTTGCTGCAGGTAGACAGGAATGTAAAGGCCAAAGCACAAGGCTATTTAGATGCTCAACTCTTGGCATCTTTGAAATGATTGCTGCCTGGTGTCTTGTTTTCCGAGTGATGGTGAGGTTTGTGTGTGTGTTTGGATTTTTCCTTCATACATTCAAGCTTCTAAACTGACCCTTGGTTTCTTTTATCAGTCAGATTTGATGCATGTTCCAGCTAAATGGGGTATATACCTATGGAGTTTCCTTTTTTTTCTAGTACAAGCTCTGTTCCAATGAAGGTTGTCAAACTGCCAACTTCCTTTGTTCCTATGAATTGTGGGAAGCCCTTTAGCAAGAACTGTTAAGTGAGGTTTCCCACATACTACTAAGACTATTATTATCCCCTGCCAAAGGGCACACATTAGCTAGCAATTGGGCCTAATTTGATTTGCCTTTGTCTCCTTCATCCTTGCTTCCCAGTAGACTACCTTATTTCTTTTTCAGTTCATTTTCCATGTAGCTTGAAGACTTTGATATGTGTTAAAACTTGTAATGTTTATAATTTGTTATAATTACTGTAGTGTTTAGAGCTTTCTTTCCCTGTTTAGTGGTCAGATTTTCTTTAATGGTCAAGACAACTCATGCTTCTGGCATTACTTTAAGAGGACTTCTGTCAGAGAGAGTGAAGTGTCCTGGGGTTACAAAAACACATATCTCATGAGAGAAAAATGTAATACGGCCAAAGAAAGTGGAATTTTTGAGAGTACAGCTTGTGGACTGTGTTAGGAACTGTGTTGTGTGGTGGCATGGACAAAGTTTTGATGAAAAATTCTCAAGTTAGCTTATTTTACATATGTAATAGCGACTGTACAAAAACGATGCAGCAGTAGTTATTCATGTTGAATAATTGACACTAACTGAAATTGAAACTAATAAATCTGTCCAGCCACAGCGATTTTCTAAAAAAAATTAAAACCAATGACTGTAGCAGAATGTGAAATCCTGCACCTTGCTGTAGAGCTTGCAAAGCCAGTTCCCACCAGTATAACCTCTCAGGGAATGAATGAATCTTAATGGGCGCACATACCTACCCAGGAAAAGTTTATGTGAAACATCTGCTTCCCATTGAAAAGTTGGCTTTCCAAGAATCTTTCAAGCTGTGTTGCAAAGCATGAAGAGGTCAAATGACTTATCAGAGTCTTGCAACATGCCAGCTGAAATTAGGATCTAATGTGCTTCTGGCTTGATTCATGTTTTTGCTCAAGCCGCTGGAACACAAAGCTGCTCAGCCAGGCTGGGAGGGAGCCCTGGTGCGAGGAGTTAAGCACTTAGGAACTGCAACTGGCAATACTGAGGGATTCACTTGTGTATCCCAATCCCTCAAGCAAGCATAGTTTGTTTTGAGAGGGGCAAAAAGACATTTCTTGTTCTTAATAAACAGTCCTTGTAAAATGCTAATGAACTAAAGTACAATAGGAAAATTGCTTAGTTGCATTTCTTATTATCTATGGAAGTTTTAATTTTAAAGCAGAGCTGTTACATGAAGCCTATAATGACAAGGGGAAAGTGGGTATGAATTTACTGGTACTCAATTAGATTTTCTTTATTGCCTTTCAATTAAAGCTGCCTGTTCTGAGTAGGACACATTGCTTCCTCTCAGAGGGAAGTAGAGGTTTTGGAGGAGAGAGTGGGTCCCCTCCAGGCACAGGGGCTGGGCACTCAGGAATTCTCTGGGCTTCAGCTGCTGTGCTCTGGGTTTATTTAGCAGTTGCATGAGAAGAAAGAAGAAAAATACTGTCACTGGACAATACCTATGAACATAAACTCTCAATGACAGACTGAGTGTCAGACTTGAGTTTTCAGCAGGAAAAAGGTGCATTAGCCTTGCTAATATTTAAGACTAAGGGCAAGGGAAGTAGCATTATAAAAGACCTACTTTTCCATGGGCAACTCCATTTTACTACCCTGTTCTACTAAGGATATTAACTTAGCTTTCCTCTGGGAATTGGTCAGCAAACTCTGTGAAAGTTTTATGGAGGCTTATTACTGTCTAATTCACCTCTCCAAAGTGAGATTTTTCAATTGCTTTCCAGAACTTTGTCCTTGATTGCTTTACCTGAGGACCAAAGTTTAAACCAGATATTAGAGTGTCTGGAACAGTTAAACCTGCATTATTTATCATTAAAATGAGACTTAAGTGATGGTGATTTTGATGTATTAGAAAGAAAAAGGCTACATTTGGAATATTTTTGTAAAATACTACATACAAGTGCTGAAAACCTTTCTTTCTGTGATTTCTGCTTCAGAAATCTTATCTTCTATCAACCTGTAATTGAATATATTGTCAGATGTGTCCAGAGTGACTTACGTGGCAATAAAAATACCCATTAAATATCAAAAGCGAAAAAAATCTTTTGAAACATTTTTAATATTCTTGATTTTATTTGTTCTTTTGTGTAAGTGAAATAGTATCACATTTTTTTAGTTCTCTAGAAGCACATCTTATTGTACTGTAAGATACAACAAATTGTTCTTTTACCCATGAAGTAAATTGTTTCATTATGCTTCACAACTGAACATTAATTAAAGATTAGTAGATCCTGAACTGCCTTCCCTTGGAATGATAGCTGATTGTGTTCAAATTCGTTGCTGAAATGCTGATAACATTCTATGATGACTGATCTGAAACAAATCTCCTGGTTCTCTGCTTTCAAAAATTACCAAAAAGCCAAACCTGAATTTCTCCTTTCATTGCTTTTTTTTTTTTTTTTCTTCCACAGAATCTCAAGGGCTGGAAGTGACCTCAAAAGCCAGAGCAGCAGCACCTAGAGCAGGTCACAGATGGGTTTGAATGTCTCCAGAAAAGGAGACTCCACAGCCCATCTGAGCAGCCCCTGCCTGTGCTCCCTCACCTCAACAGGGAACAAATTCTTCCTTGTGTTTCTTTGGAACCTCTTTTGTTCCAGCTTGTACCTGTTGCCCCGTGTCCTGTCACTGGCCATCACTGAGCACAACCTGGCTCCAGCCTCCTCACACCCAGCCTTTATGTCTCTGTAGACATTAATGAGGTCACCCCTCAGTCTCCTCCAAGCTCAAGAGCCCCAGCTCCCTCAGCCTTTCATCAGAAGGGAGATGCATCACTCCCTTCATCATCTTTGTGGCCCTGCACTAAAATCTCTCCAGCAGCTTCCTGTCCTTCTGGAGCTGAGGGGCCTTGCTTCTTTTTGTTTTTTTTTTTTTTTAAATGCTGTTGCACTGTAATACATCTATTTACAGCGTGCTTTTTCGGTGGAATTAATTTTACATCTATCTCCATTATTTTAAGTGGTTATTAACAATGTTTTCCCTAGCCTGAGGAATTTTGTTCACATAGCAAAGTAGTGCTCCTGGAATATGAAAACATCTGCTTAATTAGCAACATGAAACTTTTCACATACCATTTTCTTTGCATCAAGTACTGGAAAGGAAAGCTGTGGACTTTGAGAGCAGAGTTGTTGCACACCAACATGGCACCTACAAGTAATATTGCAAGGTCATACATTCAGGCTTGAATGTGGCACTTTCTGGGCTACTACTGCTGATACAGTCATAGAATCCTTTCAGCTGGAAGAGAGCTTTAAGTTCATCAAGTGCAGCCTTTGTCCCAGCCCTATGAACCACTAGACCATTTCCCTAAGTGCCACATCCACCCATCTCTTAAACACCTCCAGTGATGGCGACTCCAGCCCCTCCCTGGGCAGACCATTGCAGAAGCGAGTCAAAATAAATGACGATTTTCTAGTGACATGACTTAATAAATGCTTCTAGTGGCACAGCATTGGAGTCTCACGAATGCTCCTCTGGTTTTGCAGTATCGAGTTGAAAACAATCCGCTGCTTTTAACCCTGTGGCAGAGTAAAAAGAAAATCATCAGTTTCAACTGTTCCTAATTTCAGATTTCTGTCTTGCGTCTACCAAACAGTCTCATTGAAATACACATATTGAAATTACAAACTCAGTTGTTTTGCTTCAGACCTTCTGTAGCTGTCTGATGTCAGTTCTGTTTTCGGGTGCATAGGCATGATGGGTATTAGTCAGAAAAAACAATGATTTCTGTTCAATTCTGACAGTAGCAATGCCAAATACATCTAAGTGCTTTCTGCAGTAGTTCTTTGATGAGAAATGTTCTATTTTGAGATCTAGCACAGTACAATTCCAGTGTGACTTTCAGATCACTCACCTGTGTACTACAGAGCTTGTCATTTCATAAGAAAAAAATGGGAGTTTTCCCATTTCTGTTATTTGCAGTAATTACTGCACTTACTCATCCCTAGCTTACCTGCAAGATTTAGTTCATATTGAATATGTAACTCGTCAAAATATTGTGATGAATTTGACCCACATTCCCCCATTTGTCTATGAAACATTTCCTACTTGCAGAGGAAGTTGTTGAAATTTGAAAACAATCAGATCTAATTGTACAAAACTATACGACTTCCAGTCTGTTAGCTGTTGTTTCTCATTGTGCTCACAAATAATGGATAGTAATGACCTTGCTAAATACAGTAGAGTGGACTTGGCATGTTCAGTTGCAGAACTACCTGTGCATCACTGATCTTCTTTGACTAAATGTGATAAATATTACACTTGATCCCTGGTCTGTAGTAGCCTAGTGAAATGTTACGTAGCTAATCAGGAATCTGTGATGTGTATTTCATAAGCATGTTACAGGGGAAAGTATTGCTGCTGCACAGGCACTTAATTCTGTATTTGTGTTAGGAAGTGAATTAGTCTGACTTTTCATATGTGTTGATCTAATTGCAGATTTGCTGGCATTTCCCCCCTGTGTGTAAGGACAAGATATTTTATGGTACTTTACCTTCCTACAATCATTTAGCTTATTTCTGTGCCCAGGACAGAGTAAAGCTGGGCACCAGTATAAACTGGGAGAGGAGTTGCTGGAGAGTAGCCTTGCAGCAATAGATCTGGGGGTGCTGGTTGGTAACTGGCTCGCCACGAGCCAGCAGTGTACGCTGGCAGCTGAGAGGGCAAACCTCATCCTGGGAAGCATCAAACATAGTTCAGGCAGCTGGTGAAGAGTGGTGATTATGCTACTGTATTTAGCATTGCTGCAGCCTCACCTTGAATGCTGTCTGCAGTTCTAAGCAGCACTACTTCAGAAGGATGTGAAGGTCCTGGAATGCATCCAGAGAATGATAACAAAGGTGGAGAAAGGACTGGGAGGAATATCCTATCAGGAGAGGCTAAGTACTTTGGGCTCTTCTGTCTGGGAGAAAAGGAGGGAAAGTGGAGATGGAGATATTGACCTGTGAACAGGATGCATGGGAATGGTTCAGAGCTGCACCACAGGAAGTTTAGACAGAACATCAGGAAGCATTTTGTAACTGAGTGGTTAGATGCTGAAATAGGCTTCCTAGAGAGGTGGTCAGTGCCTCATGACAGTTAGTGCACTTTTGGACTATGTCTTGAACAAAGTGCTTTAGCTTTTGGTCAGCCCTGGAGTGGTCAGCCAGTTGGACTAGATGTGATCATTGTGGGTTCCTTCCAGCTAAAATCCTCTCTTCTGTTGTAAAACTTGGAGTATCTTACATTGTCTATTATTTTGAGTAGCAAGTAGAATTCCCTAAGAGCTTTGTCCTACTTAACTTTCAGAGTCAATTTAAAATACACTTCATACCTGCAACATCTCAGATTACTCAGTTCAGTAACAGACATAAGGATTATTGGAACGAGCAGTAAAATCTGCATTGCATTTTGAGTTGTATCTTGTACCGCATTTGGGAGTTACTAGCTGATAATAGTTGTAATAGATGATGACCACTGCTTACTTTGGGGTTACTCTGAGAAATTTTGTCAGTGTGAGTGGTGACATGCATCATTTTCCATCATCTGAGAATATTCCTTTGCAAAGTCTCCATCTTGCTATTAAAGGCAGGTTTTTGGTTTCCCTCTGGGAGGAGTGCTGTGTGACATACCACATTTAGCAAATGGCAAGTAAGTTTTCAGTGTATTAAAACCACTGCTCAAAAAGTATTTGTGACAGTAAGAGTAAGAGGCTGGAGAAGTTTGGGAGCTGAGTATAGTTCTCCTAGCAGTGATCGCTGGTGTGGTGGACTGCCTGGCCTCAAATGCCACCTGTTCCTCTTCCTAAAAGAACTAGTATATGATGATATGTGACAACTGATGTAGCACTGAAGGGGAATGCTAATCCACACATAGCAAACCTCTTCCAGATAAAATAAAGCTTTATGCACAGAAACAATTTAGCTAAATTAATGTGAGATTACACTCTTTGAATAGATTTCGGAGTGTATTGTGTACTTAACACACAGTGGCATGCCAAGTTTGTCAAGACACAACTCATATTGGGCTTTGTTATTTACAAACATGGCTTCCCTTCCACACTCATGTCATAAGACTGGGCTTTAACACTGTGAATCAAACTGACAGATTCGCAGGGAGAACACAGTAAGAGATAGCTCTCAAAACTTTGCATAAAAAGAACTTTTCTGGATTTAGCAATAACTTACTTTTAAGGTCCATTATTTCAGGACTCTTGAGCAAATCTTGTCTCTAGCAGGATATGAGGTTTTTCTATTTTTTCCCTTTCTCACCAGTGATTTATATGACTGTATTTTACTACTGAAGCAATATTGCCCAGTGTCACAGGATGGATACAGATGTCCACAGACTTTTTTGTCACCTATTATTTATCTTCTCATAATGTAATTTCAGACAGACCCTAGATGCATTTCAGCCAAACCATTCTCCTTGCTGGAAAAGATAATGCTGAGCATTCTTCTTTCTGGCATCAATTCCTTCTGCCTTGCTAATGCTGCAGTAGCTAAAAACTAAGAATTGTAACTGCTGGATGGATGGCCCTCCTAACTATTTCATTAGTCTGCAGGAGGCCTGTTTTACTTCTATGCTGCCCTGCCTGCATCCCTATGCCTGGCTTCCTTTAAGCCTGGCATTTAGGTCCAATTGTTTGAAACAATCTTATGTTGTAGCTGGTTGGGGTGAAATGGAGCTATCTGTCAATTTGAAAAGGTCACTGGTTGTGTCAGAATGACAGTGATTCCAAATTATCCATTAATCTCCCAATTTAAAATTGTCATCCTTCTTATTACAGCCAGCCAGCCACACAGGCTAAAATAGACCTTGTTTCTTACACCCATGACCAAGCAGCTTTTTTATTAGCTGGCAGATAAAATTGGCAGTGTGCTTCAACATTAAATATTCATTGACTGCTCCCTAAAAAAAGAAATGGCTGCTATCTGGTTGAAAATATATGAGAAAACAGCCAAAGAAATTACAATTGATTTTCTTGTCTTATCTGCTAAGGTTTGGGCTATATGATTAGTGTAACATGCTTAGCATATTCCTATATTGGTTTGAGTCAAAGGGTAATAAATGCAAGAGCTTCCTTGCCACTTTTTACTTCTTGGCCTTGCCTTGATATTGTTGGCCCTCACGGTATGTGAAATCGAGGGTAAATTAGCGTATAGAAAGTGTAATTCTCTATGGAAAATAAAATTCAGGCCTAAAAGGTCTTTAGTTTTCTCACACATTGTAAAGTGTGGTGCTGTTGAGGTTTAAGAGAATAGGGGAGAGGTATGTGCAATCTGCTGTGCCAGAGAGGAAGGAAGGGCTTTGACTTTGCTTCTCTACCTCTGTAATCCATCAGCTGCATCCCACCTTCACTGTTGCTCCTGTTTGAAATAGAATTGTAGCTTGGGGCTTTACCAAGTGGATGAGTGATTCAGGAGCAGGACTGTGCCAGAGATGGCCTGTACCACCTCTAGGAGCAGAATTGTAAACATCTATCCTGGCAGTGAAAACGAAGACAGCTTTTGGAGGTTTTTGGATGCAGAGTAGGTATGATGTGGTGCCCATTTACACAATAAGAGGCATAAACCAGGGAAGCATAAAGAGAAGGAATTGAAGGCACATGAAAGGCCAGAAGGCATATTGTAATTTCTTATTCTGAGGAACAAAAAGGGTCTGCACGAAAACTCATACTGAGGTGAAAATGTTAGATTGCCAATGATGGATTTACGAGCCTCATCTCAATCCTTCTTCATTTCTATGAAGAACTAATGAAAGTCTTTTAGTTCTGTATGAGCTTTCTTAAAATGCTGCTCTATTGGATTTTTTTTTATTTAGTCAATGTTGTAACTGCCTAAATACTTTGCTGATGGCCAATGCAGACTGACCTAAAATCTTTCTTGCTGTTCATCTGTGCAATGGTGATGCAACTGCAAGTCAGTGCTGAATGAAATGCAAAAAAAATCTTAACATTGTAGCCTGGGATATTTTTTTTGCCTTAGCAGTATGGCTTTAGAGCATTTACTGAAACCAGAGTACTGGGATTTTTAGGATATGCTGGTTTTTATTTGTTTGTGTGTTTGAATTTGTTGTAGATTGGACTTTTGAATGTGTCCAAAGCCAAACAGTGACCACAAAGGGCTCTGGAGGCTTTATTTACCTCTTTGCAGTAGCCATATTGTATTCATTCGTAGTAGGCAATGTAACTGATGGTTATTCTGTACAAATAACCATTTTACCCGGGGAAGACACTGGTAAGACTTTCCATTCAAGAATCTCAACTAAAGGATTTGGTTATTTTGTAGAGAGGAGCACAAGCTATAGGTTTACTGCGGCATTATCAGTTCAAATTTCTCTTTCAGTGAGCATCTGGGTTGTGTGCAGGTGCCAGCTCTGCTCACCTCTTCTCTGACTGCTCTTTTATGCAGTCTGTTGAGATTGTTGAAAACAGAAGGTGAGAGGAAAGCAGTATGTCTGCTGCATTACGTATTTTATCTCTTTCCAGTTCATTTCAGAGATGTTTGACTTCCAAGGAAGAGTTTGTGGAGTTTTTTTACTCTAGATTTTTTTTGCCCTCTGTCTTTTGCAAGTTTAATTGCTCATTAAAAGTCATAGAAGAACCACACACTGGCACAATGTTCTGATGAAACAGCTAATGACTTTCAGCATTTGATTTATGGACACAGCTTAAGTTACACAGGGGCTCATGTCAAAACAGGCCAGAGATAAGCTTACATTTATCTATAGAAGTTAAGGGATAATTACGTAAAAGCATTACATTTGAAAAGAAACAAAGACAGACCTGTGGGAAGTGCATTTTCACAGCATGTATTAGCAAAGCCCAATCAACCTCCTTGTGGGAGGACAATTAACAGAATTAAAAGTTGGAATTTTAATTATCATACAAATTAGAGGGAAATTAATCAGCTTGTATTTTATGACTTGACTTGGCTTTGAGCATTGCCGCTTGAATTTTATAGCAAAACTTTGATTAATTGAGACGCTGCATGAAAGCATAAAATCTGGACTGAGGTAGCATTTCAGTGCCTGCTCACTTTCCATCTGCCATCTCCAATATGGGAAATGGCAAAAATGAGACGATGCAAAACCTTTGTTTACCCCGTCAGTAGCTTCCAAAACCAAGCCCTGAGATTTGTGTGTGTGGACTACAAGTTACTTTTTCTATAGCTCCTATTTTTACCTTCTGACTACACAACACATCATTTTTTAACTAGTTCCTCTGGTATGAGCCAGATTCAAGAGTTAGAGATTTTCACTGACTGACTGGAAGCATCATTTCAATGTCACTCAAAACCCAGGGACTTTTTTCTTTGCAGAACTGGACAAAACTTTAAAAGGAGCATCCTTAAAGAACGTGGAGAGGAAACAGTGTAAATGTTGATGCTATGAGGGCTACCTTAGGGATCACCAAGAGTGAGTAGCTTCATGTGAGATCTGAAGGCAACTTGAAGCTTGTCTGAATTTTAAGAGTACTACCCCAGACTCAGCAGTTCCTTATCTTTACAAGTATTTGAACCTTCTTTTGGGTTGTACTAATCAGTACTTGAAAGCATTTAGAGCAGTTTGATGTATGGGTCTTACGGGACTATAGCAAGTTTCAGTTCAGCTGCTGAAGATGTGGTTTGGGTAAAGTACTTATTTTTGGGATTGCACCTAAATGAAGTATTTTAGGGTGTTGTTCTAGACACTCGTTAGAGATCCAAAATCTTGAGTGCTTCTTTTCTGGAATATTAGAGGTCTAGATGCAGACTCCCTGCAAAAGGTGCTCAGTTTGGAAGTTGCCTGGTTTTTATCTTTGTTTCTCCTCCCTCCTCTTCCTCTAATAAATATTTATTGAGTTGGACCTGGTAATCCTAAAGGACAATCTTGCCAATCCTAAAGTGCCAATCTTTGACACTGAAAATAAGACTAAATATAAGCTCAATGTAGGATAAAATGAAACCAGGTGCTTTGCACTGGCTGAGTTTAGGTTGTAAAAACAAAATTCAAATAACAAAGTCTTAGGAAAACCAAACTCCTCCTTCAATCAGAACATACGGCACAAACAGATTGCAGAAATAAACTAGACCACAATTTTATAGGGTCTCAAGTTAAAAGAGGGAGCTTAATTATGGTGCTGGATTTAGTTCAGAGCTCAAGTAATGATCTAGGAAGCTAGAGAGAAAGACTGGAAATGACTGTGTGCTAATGAGGACCCTAGTAGCAGCTTTCAGTGCTAGTTAATTCACAGTCTATGTGGAGATCTGTTGGCAAGCCTATAAAATGAGGTTTTGCAAAAGTAATCACCACTTCAAAGTCTAGAGATATAGCCTTAGGAAGCAGAAGCATGTTGATTGTTAAATTTCCATTTTGAACATTGTTTGTAAAGTTAACGTTGTTTCCTGCCTGCTGAACTGAGGAAAGCATCACATCCTCCACATTAAAATAGATCTGGAGTTCGGCATTTCAAAACACACTGAACAGGAAAGTGTTTTTATGGCAACTGTGACAAATATGCCAGCTAAGACAATGTTATCCATTTCAAAATACTCATCTGTTTGTGATGTTGATCTTAATTGCCAGGGTTTAGTCCTTTTGCCAAAAGGATAAGGTCAAAGCTTCCTGTTTCATGCTGTGAATGTGCTGTTACTCAGTACTTTCCTTGATTAAAATATATTCAATCTGGGCATAATATGTGTCTTTTTAGGATAAATCCTTTGACCACCTAAACAGGTGGGCAGAAACTCTTAACAGCATGTCACAGGAATAACGTGATGAACAGCTCAAGGCAAGAGTGCTGTGTTCTGGTCTCTGTGGAATTACAGATTGTTTTGGGATGGGAAAATACAGTAGGTAGGCCCAACATGCTACTTTGACTCCACTAAATAGAGGTGAGACATCTCTGCTCCCTTCTCTCTCATAAAGTAAGTGTCTCAAGGAATACGTTCTACAAGGCTGCAGTGTTTGTGGGACAGGAGAAAGTCAATGAGCTGGTAAGAGTCCAAGGATTTATTGCAGAGCAGATATTATGTAAATCAAACTAATTACTTCATAGAACTGTCAGATGGTCTGAATGAATGTGACCATCAGGATCTCCACAGTGTGACTGTTTCATTTACGTATCAGTTTACTTTTGAGTTAGGTTGAAAACAAAAAGTTCTTTTATCAAAGGTACAAGTGCAACAGAATTTCTATGTCTTTTCCAAACACCATGGTTTTAAAGCTTAACCAGAAAAGTTGATGAAGGGACCTACAAAAACTGTCTAGTCCAGCTACCTAATTGCATGTGTCACAGTGAAGCGCTGCAAAGAGATCCTCAACTGGTTCTGAACAAGTTATTTCAAGTGCCAGGAAGCTCACGGGAGACCAATTCTCTGGTCTGGTGAATGATCCCCCAAGGCTCATTCATAAAGTTCCAAACTGAGAGCTGTGGTTTGCACTGATACCCTAGAGAAGTGTTTTTCATGGCTGCTCTATGGTAACATATCTGAGTCAAAATTATCTCTCTGGTTGCAGTAGTACAGGTAATGGGTTGAAGCCTGGACCCAATGTTTAAGAGAGGAGGAGGCTTAGCTTACTAGTGAGAGGCACATAATGTCTTAGTCAGTGCTTCCATGACTGGGGTTTTTTAGGAGCTGTTTTGCCAATGGTCTTTGCCCGCAAGTTAAATCAGTTGTCCCTGTCCTAAAAATAAATTAAGAAGTCCTGACCTGACATCCATTTTATTCAGGAAAACAGGCATGTTTGTGACCTCCAGACTTGCAACTGTTTGCTTAAGGATAAAAGGACTCTTGAGTTTTCCACTCAAGTTTGAAATAAAGAAGCCACTAACGTCTGTGTGAGATGAGGGATGCTGCTTTCTCAGGGTGGAAATTAAAGCTCAGCACAGTGGACTGAATAGCAAAGCAGGGAAGAAACCACAAAATTCTCAACTGCCCATGCTACTTAATGGCAATTTCAACAGTATCTGAAACTCAGGAGTATCAGACTGAGCACATCCAAACTCCTTGAAAAGGCTGCTCTTGTAGCATATCGTCCCTGGGATCCTTTGACCAGTTTGAGTTCCTCATGGGGCTCTCAGTGACTTGCAGCTTCTTCCCCATGCTGACCTGAAGATGCTGTCTGGCTGCAAATCTGGAACAGAAATACTTAGAGCATTTGGCATCCCTAATGCTGCTGTGAATAATTGTTTTTAACTTAGAAACAATACTGGATGTGCTGGATCATCTGAAGCATACTCTGAAAACTAAGGGGAATCTGACTCCTGTGCCTTACTTTAACCCAGCTGGCAAACTCGGTTACAAAGTTGGACCTCTGCTTAAAAAATAGATACTGCATGTGAACATAAGTGTTCTGTGGTAAATTGAAGTGCTTTGAAAGCTTTTTAAGTACAATTCTGTGTTGTAAGGATTTGGAGTTTGCTTGAAGTGAGATGTGTATATAAATGTCACAATTTTTTAAGTGCACTTAGAAAGCAGGGAAAAAAAAAGCCAACATGACAAGTTTTACAATTCACCCTCATTAGAGCTTGATTCTAATGTTAAGGTAAGGTACCCATAACAAGAATTTCCAAGACAAAGTATCCATGTGATGACTCTGCATCCCAGCATATGTTTCACAATCAGGCCAGCCCTTCAGTTCTATAGGCTGGATAATGAGGTCTGCTTTTCTTTACTCAGGATTTCAGGTATTCTGTTCTTCATTGTTATACTTAGGTGTAAGGTCATGCTTTCAAACTTCATGAGTAGCATTGTGCAACTTTGCCACATCTTGGCATCAGATCTAGTTTGAAATTGTTAGTAAAATATATTTTGACCTCTGAGAGTATTTAATGGGACACTCACCTGGAGCAGGGGGTGAGGGGAGAATGTCTAAGCTTGGGAACAAAAGCAATCAAAAGCCTTTACTGTGGAAGAGGGGAAAGCTTGCACAGCACTGTTTTGGAGTCCTTATTCTGACAACTTACATGAACACTGACAAATGTTTGTCCCAAGTGCCAAATGAACTCATTTACTGTCTTTCTGATTGAAATCCTGTAGAACTCAGAGTATCTTGAGGCCACTTGTAAGTATTGTGAAAAGGAGACTTGTCACATGCCCAATTCTGAGAGCTTCTGAAATGCAGATTAGGTTTGCAGTGCTCTGTTTCATTATGTTTAGTTCAAGTGCATGGATAGATGTCTTTTATCCAGCAGTCATTGTGCATTGAAACTGAATGGTGGCATCAGTGGTCCAAAGCATGCAAGGAAACTGGACTTAAGGCCGTTTTTCTTCTCAGCTTGCCCTCAACTGTAGCTATGGCTTCTGCTCTTAGTGATGGAGAGGTGCATAGCTGTAGATGATGGCTGGTGTTCTGCATTCACTCAGAAGGGTATCACTCAGTTAAGTTATCACCTGCTCTGCTGTCCGGTCTGCTGAGCCTCAAACTTTAGAGTTACCCCTGCAGCTGGACTTGCCTCTGCAGGAAGCTGTGCACTGAGCTACATTACAGACATGCTACGTGCTCTTTGTTTTATTTGTTCCATCTGCCTGATGGAGCACAATTTTTTATCTCATGGAAAAATACTTTTGAGAAGACATCTCTGAAGAGTTTTAGCTGTGTAAGGCTTCCTGTCATCATTTGCTGTTGTGTCAGTGTCTCTCTTTGCAGGAATTTGAGCAGGACAGTAGCTGAAAAACACAGCTCCTGTTAAATTAGGACCTATTTCTTATTTGTCAGATCTCTAGAACTTTACTTGCTGAATTGTTTAATGTCAAGCAAAACGAAGCCATTGTTCTTATGCTTCTAATTGATTATGTACCTTGTATGGTGTATAATAAGCTAGAGTCCCTGCTTGTAATATCAAATAGCAGAGGTGCCATGTAAAACTGCTGCAAAAGTCAGGTCCTAAAGGTGTCATTTTGTCTTGATGTTTCTTAAGAATAACCAGTTCCTAGGATATCCTGCAATGTCTTCCCATTGATGGACAAAGACATAAACCTTCCTATGAAAATGTTACACCATCACAGAGATATCCTTTTTAAAATTTGGAACTCATCCAAGTGAGCAAAGTCACTAGTGAGTGATCTTCATCATTGCTAAGACTTAATTATAGGCTGATGGTATGAAGATTTTTAATCCTTTGAAGACGTGTGGCCCATTTGTGCATCCTGAGATCCACATACCTTCTACTTGGAGGCTTCTAGCTGTGCATCTGTATGCTTTTTCTATATAGTAATGGATGGGAAGAATATATGCTGCATGCTTTTCTAATACTGTTGAATACCATGGGTTGTGCAGAGAGCTCCGTCCTGAACTGTCAGCCACCCTGGCTGAGGTATTCCATGAGAAGGTTTTGGGGTGTTAGGCTGCCAGATCAGGTAGAACAGGAAAGGATTTGGGAATGTTGGGTACTGATGTGGAAGTAATTTAACTACTGGAATTCAGCAGTATGGGAATGGGAAATGAATTTTGTGCTTGTGTTCATTCTGAGTGCTACAGATGTAACAAATAAGTGAGTAGGTAGCACCCCTTTTCCCATTCTCTCCCCAACACACACACTACAACTAGAATACAGTTGTAGTGGGTCTGGGATGGTAGTGATTTTCCACAATAGCTCTTGCAGTGCTGTGCTTGTTGTAGATATCAATATTATGACTACCGCTCGCATAACATCAAGGCTGTCCCTCCAGCATTCCTTCCCCCACCTTCACCAACAGTGGTGGGTGGGCACGATCCTGGGAGGGACCATCGCTGGGACAGCTGACCCAGGCTGACCAAGGAGATATTCCATACCATATGACGTCAGCTCAGTAATATAAACTGGGGGAGAGGAGCAGGAGGGGGAGGCAAGATTCATTCTGGGCCTTCCAAAAGCAACCGTCACGCGTACTGAAGCCCTGCTTCTCGGGAGGTGGCCGGACATCGCTGCTGATGGGAAGTAAAGAGTAACAGCTTTATCTGCTTTGCTTTGCTTCTTGTGCGCGCACGGCTTTGCTATCTCTATATTAAACTGCTTTTATCTTAACCCACGAGACATTTGTCTTATTTTCTCCCCTTCTCTGGCTTGCTGAGGAGGTGGGTGATCAAGTGGCGTGGTGGGTGCCTGGCATCTAGCCAGAGTCAAACTACCACAACAGTCTTTGGCTGGGAAGGCTTTAAAGTTCTGTGGGCAGAGATACATCCTTACCTACACTCTTATCAGCTGGCGCTAGACTTGGTGCTATAGGAAACTGGACAGCTGTCCCACGGAGGTTATTGTGCCTTCTGAAATAGCAGTCTGTTGTTGTTAGGCTTGTGATTACTTCTGCTTTCTCCACATCTTGTTTTTGAGTCCCCTTTCTTCAGTCTAGTCCTGTTTCTCACACAATATTTAGTCATTGGGAGCTTCTGTGTACCTAACTCCTACTGCATAAAGTGTTCAAAGTTTGCTTTTTGAGAGGTGCACCTGGAAGCAACCAAAAAAGGAAAGACAAAACAGATCTGTGGAGTTGTTTTATTCAATGGTGTCTGGTAGTTCTCTGTGCTGTGCCAATTAACACGTTTATATGTAGGAACCTGATTCTGTTGTTTTTAATGGAAGGAAACTGTAGTGACTACAAGTTTATCAGTCTCATTCAGCTGCTGCTATCAGAATCTAGGACATGGAGGCCTATCCAGATACGAGTCCATTCCACATTGTTTTTAAGGAGCAGCTGCTCAATGGGACACAATCTCTTCCAGATAATCTAGTATCTCCAAGCCTATGGGTGGACTTTTGCGTCATTTTTTTTCTCCAAGCTTGCTGTTTGTCTACCTTTGGTGTTTCACATTTGCAGTGCCTGAGAGTGAATTGTGCTGAAGAAGGGATATGGCTTCCCTTGACCCTGAAGAGAATTTGTGTTTTCTTGGTTGCTGTTGCTAGCACTCATCATAACTTCAGTGTAAATTGGAGCGACACTAATTTGTTTTCAGTTACATACTCCTGTCTTAAAGGTTTAGGTCAGTGAGTGCTACTTTTGGTTTACAACATAACTTTCTAAAGCCAATGCTTGTTCCTTACCTTTGTGTATTAGAATTCAATGTTTCTGAAGTCCACCAAAGTAAAACTTAACATTAACATAGTTGCTTCAAGTTGCATCTTGGAGCCCAGGGCTGTAAACATGAGAAGTAAGTCAATATGATTTGTGAATTGTATTCTGTTCTGTATTGTTAAATTCATATGCAGCTGCTGTGATGGGAGTCCAGTGATTCCCCTTACAGTTGTCTGCATTGCCTAAAGATACACATTTCCTATTCAACATTTGTCATAGACATAAAGTTTCCAGTGAGTTTTTAAGTGCTGGAGAGGTTCATGGGAGCTGTTAACAGACACAAGGATGGTTTCTGCCACAGTGAAATAATGTGCATCTTCTGTTCTGTTGCCTTTAATGATGAAAACAAGAAGAAGACTTTACTTGTTGTAACTTTTATTAGAGTTCCAGATTGTTTGTTTGCTTGTTTTCAAATTTGTTTCTATATCAAAGTGAGGACAAGGTAGAAAGGCTTGGATCTCACTGTGCTGATTTTAAGTTCACTTATAATCATTCAAAGCTAGTGGGAATGAATACATGGGCTCCAAACCCCTTTATATAACCATGACCCAATGCTATTAGCACTTACATGTAAAGCCTAGACAGCAGATGCAGTGTTATTGTTACAATGTGTAGGAATCCAAAAGAAGTTTCTGGTAGCTGAGCAGATGAATCTGCTTCTACTTAGACTGAAAATAAGAAGTAGAATGAGAGAGGGCAAGTGACTTGACAAAGAAGAACCTGAAAGAAAGGATTTAGGGAAGAAATTTAAGTCAGTCTTTCATCACTGACCTGAAGGGCCTCTCTGAGCTCACTCATTGGAAAGAGAAAAAATAACTTACTCATTTGTTACTTAGAGGACTTTTATTTCAAGATTAATTATCTTTTTTAACTCCAGGGAAAGGTGATATATAGTAATTGATATCTTTGAAAGATAAATGTGTGAAAAATATAGCTATATTAACTGGTACTTAGGTGTTGGCAGCTTAAAATAGGAAAAAACAGCCATCTTTCCATGCAGAAGAGGAAATATGTTATTTCGTTGTGTTACTTTCTTCTGTGACTTCACAGAATCACAGAATCTGAAGCGTTGGAAGGGACCTCAAAAGCTCATCCAGTCCAGCCCCCTGCCAGAACAGAACCACCTAGAGCAGGTTACACAGGAGCTCCTCCAGGTGGGTTTGGAATGTCTCCAGAGAAGGAGACTCCACAGCCCATCTGGGCAGCCCCTGCCAGTGCTCTCTCACATCAATGGGGAAGAAATTCTTCCTTGTATTTGTTTGAAACCTCTTGTGTTCCAGCTTGTACCTGTTGCCCCTTGTCCTGTCATTGTCCATCACTGAGCACAGCCTGGCTCCAGCCTCCAGACACCCACCCTTTATGTATTTGTAATGAGGTCACCCCTCAATCTCCTCTTCTCCAAGCTAAAGAGCCCCAGTTCTGTCAACATTTCATCAGAAGGGAGGTGCTCCACTCCATCATCTTTGTGGCCCTGTGCTGAACTGTTTCCAGCAGCTCCCTGTCCTTCTTTAACTTATTTGTCCTCTAGCACAGTCTTACTTCTTTCCCCTCTTAGACAGTAACATGATGCAGATGGTAAAGGATAGAAAACTTTTCTAGGCTAGAACATCTGGCTGTTTCATGATCTCCATAAGCTGGTGGCTTCTGAGCAATCTAACCCAACAGTAAGCCCTAACTAGCTGTGAAAACTGCCTTGGTCTAGATCATCTGTCCGCTTTTTCAATGAGGATATCACCATCCTTGAAAATAATTTTCCTATAATGAAAACCAAGAGAGACTTCTGCTTCCAAACTGTGTAACAAATATTTCAGATGTGGTCTTCTGTAATTCTACAGATGTTTACATGATCTCCATGGATGCTGAAGACATCCTTTTCCAAAACCCTTAGCTAAGTATCTCATTGTATTTTACTGTGGGCTTGATTTCTTCTTTGAAATTCCATGTATGGGATAGTAGAGCTCATATTCTTTATGTTTTTTTCAATGTGAAAGTTTCAGTTATGCTGCTCACATATCTAGAAAAAAAAGACATTTCTCCTCCATTTACACCTTTAATGAAGTCAGGTAATTCTGCTTAGAATTCTAACAAGAACCCTCAAAATATGTCAGAACAGAGCTGATTTGTACATTGCATTTAGGCAGTCACATTTTACACACTTTATTGTGCTGATTTTGTTTAAATAATTGTCTCCTTTTTTCTTTCTTTCCCTCTGTTGATAGTCTGATAATGAAATATTTTCATTTATAAAATGACAAGAGAAATCTATGCTTACATTCACAAATTAGTGTTCATTTTCCAACTGTGATCTGAATTGTTGTCTAAATACTGTGGCTGAAACACCTATTCAAGAGTTGGCAGGATTTCTCCTTAATTTGTGACTATGTATTTTGCATTAATACATATAGTATCTGTCAAAAGTTGTAAATTGTCTAATGATATGCTTTTTGCTGCATGGGAAACAGAATGTTCCTTTCTCAACTTGCAGATCTTAGGGGTTACGTTTGTATGATAAACAGAACAGTAGTGTAATTGTCAGTTGTGCTTGAGCTGTGATGCCATGGAAAATGGCTGCATTTTAAATATGAGTGGGAATTGAAATATTTAACTGAGGACGCCAAGCGTAGCCTTTTCATGATTATAAGAGCCAGAGACAGGAGATAGGCAGCAGTGAGGGTGATGTTTAAATTCCAAGTGCAAGGAAGGGACTGCGTATACGGGATTGCTCTCCAGAGCAGCTGGTTCAAGAAAGTATCCATTTCCCATATGTACTGGCTACACACTTAAAGCTGGATATCCAAAAGCTGTGTTA
The DNA here is from genome assembly GCA_013401255.1 of Urocolius indicus. Classification (NCBI taxonomy): domain Eukaryota; kingdom Metazoa; phylum Chordata; class Aves; order Coliiformes; family Coliidae; genus Urocolius; species Urocolius indicus. Next base: position 193,492 of record WBNH01010964.1, on the reverse strand, counting down.
ATTACTTGGCAAAAATTTTTATGTCAGGCTTATTGATGGGAAATTAGTTGGAAGAAACCCTGGGAAACTTGGAATAACCACTGAACTATTGGAAAAAGCTGTGTTGCTACATGTATCACTTCTGACCACTTAAAGGTTGTATCCTTCAGCATCAGCTTTCACAACCAGAGTAACCTAATACTGTAGCTTAATACTGTGCTGGAAACAGCATTCCTTGTAGGACTGGTATGAAATTTTAGTCTAGAGGAGAGGAGACTCAGAAGGGTTCTCACTAATATTTATAAGTATGTAAATGGTGGGTGTCAGGAGGTTGGAACATCCCTTTTTTCTGTTGTATCTAGCAACAGGACAAGGGGTGATGGGATGAAGCTGGAAAACAAAAAGTTCCATTTAAACATAAGAAAAAACTATTTCAGTGTTTCAGTGAGGGAGCCCTGGCCCAGGCTGCCCAGGGAGGGTGTGGAGGCTCCTTCCTTGGAGGTCTTTAAGATCCACCTGGATGCCTTTCTGTGTGACCTGATCTAGGTGAACCTGCTGCTGCAGGAGGATTGGACTGGATGATTTCTAAAGGTCCCTTCCAACCCTGCCATTCTGTATTTCTATAAAATGAAGCCTACAGATATTGAGGTTTAGGCAGGACATCATAATGCAAATTTCTTGGTGTATTTCAGGGTACGTGGATAAGAACAAGAGTTGAAAATTGATATCTCTCTCTCCTTAGTGGATGTAGAGGGATGTTGCAAGCAGTTCCTGACAAACTAGGGAGTATCAAAAGTGCCATATGGAAACACACCTACCTCTCTGAATGCTCAATGGTGTGCAGTAGGTTCCTCTGGGGAAATGCAGAGTGCAATGTTCCAACAACAGCTGCCTGGTCCTCTCTTCTATGAAAGCAGAGAGCACACCAGTAGTACCTTTTGGTGCTCTTATGTTAATCTGAAATAAAGTGATAAGATTTTTATCTGTGCATCTTCCAGAAGCTCTGTGCTGGTCACCGGCCTCAGTGTGAGCCAAGCCCGAGTAGAATGCAGGTCATCAGTTGTCTCAGGGTTCATCACACTCTAACCTATGAATTTCACATCCTAAAAGACTAAAAAGAAAATTAGCTTCCTAATATGGACCTTAAATTACTGTATTTTAAAGCTCTTCTCATGCAAAGTATTTTTTAGAGTCCAACTTGAAGCTGGTGTGCAAAAGGGAAGAAATGATGTAGTGGCCTTATTTCTTTCCCAGGAACATTGAGAGATCAGAGTCTGACTTCTGTTAAACAGGGGTTTCACATTCCCTACCCCCACCCCTTCCTTGGATTGCTGCACATCAGGCAATCTTCTCAACTCTCATTTGTCTGTCAGGCATGTCTCCTATCTTGGAGCTAGTAAATGTCTTGAGGGCTATGAATATTTTTTTCTTGTACTGTAATACTATTTCTACAACATTGTCTCAGCTTTCAGTTTGGAGTCATTTTCTTCCCCTTCTGTAGGCGCTTTCCCTGAGTTTGATGGTCAAACTTTTCTGTGAGATGTCTCATCAGTGTTTGTCCCATCTCCTCCCTAAGCGACTGCATCAGATGAGCAGAAAAGGATAGATAATTGACTATTGGATTCCAGTTAGTGAAGGTCAAGGTGGTCTCTGCCTTGCCTACCCTGTGCTTGTCATACAACTATGTTATTGCAGGGTTTATTCAAGCCTATAATCAGCTGAGTTTCACTGAGATGGAACCTTCTGCTTCACTGAGCAGTTTCTTTGCTGCAATGCAGCCAGGCTTTGTCTACCTGACAGCATAGCTGAAATGTCTACAGATTTTCTATTGTGGAGCAATTGTATTTTTAGTTCTTCTAGATCTCATTTAAGAAACTGGTTAAAGGTAAAACCAACAAAACAAACACAAAGATCATTATGATATGTTAAGTCCATTATTTCTCAACAACTAGTGTGTGCACTATTTTTGGTTTCATCAGTTGTCTGAAGACAACAGTCTCAAAAGTCTTACAGTGAATTACACCCAATGTTGACCTGTTTTTTCAGCATCTATTAATTATGTAACTATTGGTTAATGAGTACAGCATTACTTTGGGCTGGTTTTGTTCTCCCTTAAACCTCAATCTAATTAACCATGGAAATGTAACGGTGGCTGAAGACACAGTTTTGTGTTTATGGTTGGGAATATGATGGGCATTCAGTATCAATATTGTTCTGCCATGGTTATAGAGGTACATTATGAGTTCTGCATAATTCAGTCAGTTGTGACTGAGTAGAAACTGATTTTAAATTGAACTGTGATAGAGAATTTCTTGAGGCCTTGCGAGATTCCATATGTTCTCATAAATTTCATAAGTATCCGTTCTTGAAAGTTGTGTTTAATGTGTGTCTGGCCTTGCCAAATCAAAGTCAAACCTTACTCTTGCCTGTTTAAGCTAAAAGATCTCTGGGGAAGAGAATGTAAACGACTCTCTGCATGAGGTTTTGAGGCTTCTTGAAAATTCTCTTTCATGTAAGTTTTATTCTGGTCTCAAGTGTCTGCCTTATGACTAGTTCAAAACCAACTTTTCTGGATTTTTTTGAGGTTTTATAATAAAGTGGTAGAAAATCTGTTAGATTTTATGTAGGAAGGCTGTGCCAAGGAACTTAAGGTTATAGTACAAAGGACAGGATGCTTAAAAATACTAAGAGGCTGGGTCATCACCAGTCTTTCAGACCTTGGCAGTAACAGAGACTTTTCCAGATTAAAATCATCTTCTGTTGCCTCATCCCATGCAATTTGAGGAGTACTCACATAGGTGGATCGATTGGATTGGAAAATTTCAAGATAATAGCTTAAGTGCCAAAATGTCTGATACAAATCCCAGGGGAGATTATAGGAATTTGGGATGAAATTTTATGTGAATTTATGTGACTTCGGCATGTTTAGTCATATTGACTTAGAGGGGAAGTCTTTTCTCTTTATCAAACTTGAAAGTGCAATTCTCTGTTTTAAAAGATTTTCCTTTAGTCTTGGTAATAATGAGGATTTGGAGGTGATGAGTGTGGAGGAAGTGCCTAGTGCCTCTTGCAGACATTAGCTGTGAATCCAGCTTCTGCCCACTGATTTCTTGAAAATTGTCATTTCATAAGGATAGCGGCTTGTGTTATATAAAAAAAAAAGAGTTTAAGAGGGTGTTTTGAAAAGGCAAATTCTACATCTGCCCTTCACCTTGGGGAACATGATTTGATTTTTTTCCAAGAATGTCTGAAAGGAATATGTAATACTCACAGTGTGCTGCAGTATTCCAAAATGTGTGTATTAGAAACTGTAAAGAAACACTTTAGTTGAGTCCTGAAGATGAGAGCAGGGAGGACAAGAACCAAAAATGATTCTCTGTGCCTGTGTAGAACGTTTCTTGCTGCTTTAAGAGTTGTCGGGTGGAATAAATTAAATGATGTGGGCTTTAATGAAAGACAGCTTAACTGTCTTGAAATACAAAACCCTTTAATTAATGAGTTCAGAGCCTTTTTCAGTGTGGAAATACTTTGTCAGTGTGGCATGAATACTTGGTTGGTTATGAGATGATATTGAGGAAGAGAAGCTGAGATGTTGTGCCTGTGTGCTTCTGCTTGATACAAGAACTCTGGGCTCATACGTCCTTTTGCAGATATTTCAATGTGGAAGGTTTTTGTGATGGAACAACTTTATAAAATGCTCAATCTCTAAACAATATCTACTGCTTCTTCACATGTGATGTTCTCTGGAGATGCAGTCTCTTTTGAGAATGACAGAGAAATATATTCTTTGCTTTACAGCTAAGGGAAGGAACTGTCTCTCTAAAAAAAAAAACCTCACTGGTGAAATTCCTTGAAGTTGCCTCATACTCTAACCTCCCCTGCTTTGAATCTGTTATGCTTGGAAACAGGAGGATCACACTGAAAATAAACCAGGCTACATGTCTGACGTTTTGATGGAACATCTCTCAGTGGTTATGTGAGCGAGCTGTCCACCTTTAAGAAGTTACTGACTCATTTTTTTATTTAACTCTATGGAGTGTGAATCGAAAAGTCTCTATTTTCTGCTCTCCTTTAACAAATAAGCTACTGCAATGAATAAGCTACTTGCATCTTGAGCTGAAGTGTGTTGCTTCAGAAGATGCTTTCTGAATATTTGTTCTCCACAGAAAAGGGATGCTATGTAAGCAAGTGACTCTGTTCATCAGAGCCTGTGGTAAATTTTATGCAAAATTTTTGTTATAAACTTAGCAAAGGAAGAACCTGGCTTGTGGACTGAGAAGGTTTGGTGAGAGCTTTGAACTCTGCCACTGTGGAGTCAAAGTAGAGGAAATGGCATTGGTAATTCAGCACATTAAAGTACAGAGCCTTCATTACACAGAATGCTCCCTGCGAGACATTTCTATACCTCTGCACAGTCAGTGGATTCACTCATTCATGCGTTGGGAGGAGCAGAAGAGGAAGAGAGGGAGTTAAAGCAGCTCAGCTTACACAGAAATCAATGGAAAGAGTCCCATTAACTTCAATGGATTTTGGATTTGGAACTTAAACTCTCCTATACTGTCTCTTCAATAAAAGACCTTCTGTTTTTCTACTAAAACTAAAATTCTTGAAGACTGAACCAAACTTCCCCCTAAAGGTGCTCACCCTGTAGATTTAGTACAGTTGCACTTAAGCAGCCATTTCTGTGCTTTTAAGGCATTAACAGGCTGCCAGTTGAATAAGATTGGATGTTTGGGTGAAAGAGAAATCCAGAGATGTGCTACAGAGAGTGCTTGGAATGGTAATGAGAATAGCAGTTCATTAGGATTAGCAATGCAAAAAAGGTTCCAGTTAATGAACAATGAAAACATTTTGGCAGTTGCAGGGTTGATTATCGCAAGGCTGTTCATGCTGCTATAATTTAAGCATCTAACGTGACTGTCCATTATCAGCTCAGATTTTGAGAGCTTTATTACTCCATCAAAACAATTCTGATAGTTGGCATGGAAGACAGGCAAGCAAGTTACATTATATGTACTATCTGTATATTTGATAAGAGAGACTGTAAATGAAGCCAGGAGACAAGCTTCTTTAGCCCTGAATTAAATTCCTGCTATTTTACTCTTATTAGGTCTTGAGAGAGGCTGCAGGAGCATGACCAGGTGACACTGCTGGAAATGGTCCTGTTCAGTTTATTGGCAACCACGGTTCCAACTTACCAGCATCATCCCAAGGTCTGTCTGTAGAAGATGGGCATTTTATAAGCAACAGCTGTGCAAAAGCAGGCCTCTGAATTTGCTTTTAGGTGTAGAACTGTATAGAGGATAAACCCATAGGAGGAATTGGAGGGTAGGGTTTTACTGCTACTGAAGATGCTGAGCTTTTACTTCTCAGCTATTGGAAAACAACAGCTTTGCACCTGACATTAATGGAAAGAGAGTTAGTGCTGAGATACTTTCCTATGAAGGTTTTCACAGGAGAAGAGTACAGGATAACAAGAGTGATGGGGAGAATAGCTGCTAACTTGTGATGTCTTCTGCACGATGGTGGAAACCTAGGATCAGGTCCAGCTGGGAATCAAAGGCTGTTTGCTTTTCTGGGCTTCTTGGTTTGACTCAGATGTGAAACCTAAAATACTTCTGCTTCCCCAGTCATCTCTGGTCAAAGCTGGTTCCTTAGTGTTGACAATCTTTAGAACAGTAAAAATGAGCACAATTACCCAAAAGTAATGCTCTGTTAAGAAAAGACAGGGTTTGTTCTGTGGGATTGAAAGGTCTTAAAACTTAGACTGAAGATTTCTGTCAACTTCTGTTTCCCACTCTGTGTTTTAAATCGATTTACTTCCTTCCATCTGAATTGCATGTCTTCTGTTTAGTACTGCTTTGAACCAACAATCCCAAGCTCCCACCTCCCCTCTGCAGCAGATGGTGTAAGAAACCTGGCCCCATTTCCACCCTCAGTGAGCGGCAGAAGATGCTGCCAGGTTGTTGGCTGTTGTAGATGCCTTGTGGTGGTTACAGTTTAGCTGTAGAGAATGATGCTTCCTGACAATTAAGTAGCACAGTTGGTATTAAGCAAATGTGAATATTATTGTCTAGAAAATGGTGCAGGGATCTAATCAGTGTGATCTTCTTATTGGTATGAAATCATCTGTGAAAATAGCAGTTCAACCTGATGCTTTGGTAGGCTGTGTGTGTCGTTAGTTAATCCCAGCCAGAAGAGCTACTTCCTCTCTGATGTGGAGGGGTTTGCTCACTGCCTCACCACTTCTTCTGGCCATATTATTGTGAAGGTGATGATTTTATAGTCACACCTTGGTTGGCTAAAACTTGAAAACTTTACTTTTATTGGCAGCATTGTCACTAGATGTCAGGTTTGATGTGGCTTGTGATGTTACAATCGTAACCAAGGAGCTGGTCCTGTGCTGGATTGATTCTTTCTCACACTGATATTGATGAGAATTTTGAACAGTAACTTTTTGGTAGATCTTAATTCCTCACAGAAGCTACTGGGCACCAAGAAAAAGATACTGCCAGACTGACTTAATTTAGGGTCTGTGAAAATAACAGTTCTTCAATAAATACATCCTGAAACTCTTTGACTATTACTGGAGCTGAACATCTCCAGCATACTCAACAAAGGCTGCCACATAGTTTTACCCCCTGTGTGAGAGATAAGGGGAACAAGACTAGAGACAGAAAGCTGTGGGAATAAGAGACCTAGCATGAGGGTTACAATACAACAGATGAGATTTTTGTGATTTTTTTGGGATTGACTTACTTCTGAACTGATACCCTGCCTCTACACAAGAGTCTAGAATCATAATTTCATCTGTTTTTTCTTTTAGGCTGCTGCTATGGAGCTTTAGAAATTAAGAGTTTGTTAGATACCTGAATGGCAATTAACCTCTAGAAAATTTGTTCCCAGAGATGCTTGTAAAGTATCCTGAAGGGTCAAACCTTTAACACGCCATTTAACTGAATTCTTTCAGGGTGATTCCCAATTTGTGCCCTCTACCGACACTCTTTTAACACTCTCCATTCTGTAGGAAGCAGTATATAGTAGTTTTGACAGACTTTTCTGTTCCTGCTGGATGTAGCAAATTTACAGCTGCAAGGACACTATTGCAGTTCATCTATTGTATGATTGTAATTTCAGTTGTTCTATCGGATTCCTGTTTTGCTGCCAAAACCAAATGCATTTAGATAAAAGATGATAGTCGAGTCAAACAGTGGCATGTAGCAGATATGCTAATTAATATCTAGCAGCTATTTTCTTTAATGAAATTAAGTGCAGAAACTTCTTAGCTATTTGAATGTGTTTAATCAAGTCACACCTCCATTTCTTTTGCAAATTATGCTAGGGATAATAGTCAAAATACCAAGCAGATTTTCTGCTATGGAATATGCTGAAATTTAATGATAATATAACAACTATTCTATTGAAACTAATTTAGAAGCTTATTTCAGACACTTCATTTAATGTGTTAGCAAAATAAATGGTATGTAATTGTAAACAACAGCTTCACAGTGTGGGCTGCTGAATTAACAATGGGATGCAGGAAGATGTAAGAAGTTAAAAGGATAAAAGCCCACTGGAAACCATTTTAAAAATTAAATGGTTTCTGACAACCACATTGTCCAGTGAGGTTTCCTTTCCTGAGCCACTTCTTGTAGCTTTCCATTCTTTCCTGTTGTGTTTTTTCTTTTTGTTGTGACAATTGCTGCAAATTGACAACCAGTAAAATAAAAGCATGGTGATACAGCTGAAATAATGCACTGAATAGATATTAAGTAGGCAGAGAATGGCCTATTTAAGCAATAAACTGCCTTTTGTATTCACTGTCTGAATTTCATAATTACGAACAAATCCTTCCCACAGGTAAGTATGGAGTTACTCTGATGTTTAACTTGAGTCTTTTAAGACGCTAGATGAAACAAAAGTGAAGAAAAACGGGAGCTAGGTGTAGTGGGTTTGAGTGGGCAGGTTTTGGTAGCAGGGGGCTGCAGGGGCAGCTTCTTCAAAAAGCTGCCAGAGCTTCCCCTGTACCTGACGGGGCCAGTGCCAGTGGCTCTGAAATGGAGCCGCTGCTGCCCAAGGCCGAGCCCATTAGCGGTGAAGGGTCTGCCTCTGGGATTTATATACTGGAGAAGGGGAAGAAGTTGCTGCAGAGAAACAAAACTGCGGAATAAGGGAGTGAGAATGCGCGAACAACAGCTCCACAGACACCAAGGCCAGTGGAGAAGGAGTGGGGGAGATGCCCAGGCAGTGGAAGAGACTCGATTGCCCTGTGCCCTGTGATGCAGCCCATGGTGAGGCAGCTGTGCCCCTGCAGCCCGTGGAGGCTGTGAGGGGGCAGAGACCCACTGGCAGCCCGTGGAGGAGCCCCCGCCGGAGCGGGTGGTGCCTGAAGGAAACTGTGATCCTGTGGGAAGCCCACGCTGGAGCAAGTTCCTGGCAGGACCTGGGAACCTGTGGGGTGAGAGAAGTTCACACCAGAGCAGGTTTGCTGCAGGACTTGTGATCCTGTGAGGGACCCAGGCTGGAGCAGTAGGTTCCTGAAGGACTGTGTTCCCCATGGATGAGACCCACAGTGGGGCAGATTGTGAGGAACTGTGGCCCATGGGAAGGACCCACACTGGAGAAGTTCATGGAGTCCAAACCTACCTGGATGAGATCCTGTGTGACCTACTCTAGGTGGTTCTGCTCTGGCAGGAGTTTTGGACTCGATGATTTTTCGAGGTCCCTTCTGCTCCTTGTGATTCTGTGAGGCCTGTGTCCAGTGGGAATGACCTCACATTGTACCGGGGAAGTGTGAGGAGCCCCCTCTTGAAGCAACAGCAAAGACCATCTGTGATGAACTGGCCATAACTCCCATTCCCTGTCTACCTGTGCTGCTGAGGGGGATGAGATAGAAACCCAGGAAGAAGAGAGAGGTAGGGGTAGGTGTTTCTCAGCTCTTTGTTATATCTCTGTCTCCCATGTCCAGTGTGAAGGGGAGTGATAGAATGACTTAGTAAGCACCTGACACCCAGCTGGGGTTAAACCACCGCACTAAGTTAGAAAGCTTGAGAGCTAGGTGAGATCTCTCAGGCAGGACAAATCACTTTCACATCTTCTATTTTGTTTTTGGGAGAACCACACAGTCTTACAGCAAAATCAGTTTAAATTAATGAAATTACAGTTGTTTGCACAAAATGAAGAATCTGGAGTAACTTCAGGCTGGGAGAGAATTGACCTGCACTCTTCTGGGTGATATGGTACATTGAGACAAAGGACGATTTCCTCTTGTTACTGCCACAGTATATGCACACTGTTCTGCAGATCCTTATGAATTTGCTTTACTTGAAGCCAACCCTGCCCAGAAGTCATGTAGCCACATCAACACAATGCTAAGCCCAAGCAGATGTATCTAATTGTATCTTATTAGTTAAGGCTCTGCTGTGCCTATAGATCTTCTCCTTGGGGCCTGATTTATGTTCAGGTGGCTTAGAACGTGGGCATAGTGAAGAAGTCTGCCTGAGAGTGCTTTGACAGACATAAATCTGAGAGATCTGCTTCCCTTTTTCTTTTCACCTTCCCTGATTTTGGCGATGGTGATACAATCATGGTTACCTGTCCTTGGAATGAATCTATCATTCACCAGAAAAGCTACACATTTGAACCCTATTGCCTTGTTTACAGTGTAACTCCTCTTCTCTGTGTTGTCCCTACATTCAGAAATATGTTCACCAATATTTCTTGCTGGTTCAGCCAGAGTTAAATACAGCAAAAAGACCAAGTGAGCCAGTGTAGATGACAATGTGTAATCTACCCACAGTCAGCCACCTCGTTCTGAACAGAACAGCAAGCCATGGGCCTGACTCACCAGTGCATCTCCAGATGCTTTAAAGGAATTTTTCTTGTTTATAAATTGATGATCAGGATACAGTAACAGTTTTATTGTGTTTTAATACAAGATGCAGAATAATTTTTGAGGGGCATAAGCAGCTCTTTGGTCCTGTACAGGAGTAAAGATGGTGCAGTGCTTGTTTGATTGGGTGTCTTCAGGCAAAAGGGCTTATTTCTAGGAATTGTGTTCTCTCAGCTGAGACATGGCAGAACAGATTAGATGACACAAGCTAAGCTAGTACTGCACTGAGAAAGTAGCTTTAACCATCTCACAGATGAGTACTTGGAGTAACTTGCCAGGAAGCAGGCTGCTTGCCAGAGATAGTGGGCTGCTCCACACTGCAGTGAGACACTTGCATGCGGGAAATTCCCCAGACCACTTTTTCTTCCTTTCCTTAGCGCTTGCTCAGCCTGTCCCTGCAAGTGCAGTCCACGCTTCCTGAGCAGCTTCAGCTGGCAGGCTTCAACAAGCAGTTTCAGCACAGATGAACAGTTAACTGTTTTTTATTTTAGTGAGAGGGAATTTAGCAATTCCCAGTGCTTGTCCTGCAATGAGGCAGGTGAATTTACCTACTTTACACAAGATATTTAGCTGAATCTTACCTGCTGAACCTAATGGTGTGCCTTGGGTAAATGCCTTTCTCACTTCTTGCTAAACTTTTTGACAGGACTGACTTGCACAGTACCATAAGAGGCTCCTAAAAAGGGGCACCTTTTTACTGCTGAGGTTGCTGTATAGCCCAGTGATTTTGCAGGTACAAGGGGCTGGAGACTGCTGGTAGGAGATAATACATAAATAAAACTACCTTGGGAATGAACTGAGGCACTTTCAGAACTGGGGCAGAGAGATGGCAGCACTTTGTCTCTCGAGATGGATGATGCTCCCTTGTCAGTACAGGAAGACAGGCTTGCTTCTGGCCTTTTCGTTCTAAATGTATTTGCTTTGTGTGTGTCTCCCCTTGGGAAGTCCAGTCATATTATCTGAAGTCACTCATGTTGAATGTGAGGTTTTTTTCCCCCCCATCTTGAGTCTGGACAGTTTAGATGTGTGAAGTTACAGATAAATAATTTGGTGCCAACCCTAGAGACTCACGCTTCTGTAGCCAGTGCCTGATAGGAGCAGCTCATCCTATAGAAATGACTAGGTGCCTCCATTAAATTACCCTGTGTCACTGTTGAAACAGAGGAGGCAGCTTAATGTCCTAAATCTGCCTCTAGTGAAGCACAAGCTGGCAAGAAACTTCACGGATGGAAACAATCCCTTTGAAGGGCTTATGCACAAAGATCCTGTGTAGATCAAGGAGCAGGTGAGCAGCCTGTTTGCCAAATGCAAACAGCAAGCTGCCAAGTCCCAGTCTGATCACTGCTGTGAGGCAGCAGAGTAGCTTTGGAGGTGCAAAAGCACAGCCAAAGTCAGGGACCAGGTCAAAATGTGACGGGAGCTGCTACAATAAGGAGTGTGTTGTTACCATAAAGCAGGGTACCCAGTGAAAGCACCACACCTATTTCTTGACGACTGTACAGCTACTCTGCAGAAAGCTACTGCCACATCTCAGTGAGTTACATTTTCTCCCAGATGGCTCAATAAGTTGTAGTGATATCCTGGGTGATTCCCTCAATATCTGTTGTGACAGAACCTACACATTTGCAAACTATTTGGCAGAAGGTGACATTTGACTCTCTCCCAAAGCTTTGCGCAGCACTGACAGGAGCACAAGACAGGCCCCCCAATTTATTCTTGTCAAAAAAACACCCCAAACTCAGGAACTCTTGACAGACACATTGTGTAAGGAGGACTGTTTTTAGAGTTGCTTTCTAAGATTGTGCTCATGCTCACATTTCCTGAACCAGCATTTAAATGCCTACTGCTGTTCTAGAAAAACCTTATCTCAGCACAGCGTTTTGCTGACCATTCAGAACACCCTGTGTACATCACAAGAACACATTATGAGCACTTATCTCAAGTCAGAGCACTGTCAATGGGGATAACTATATGTTAACAAGCAATCTGAGCTCAAAGTTTACTTGGTTACCTGCAGCACAAGGAAGAACAGACACGGGCACATTTTAGATTGTATCCTGCCTTGGAAACTTTTTTATTTTTATAGACTAGGCAAAGATAAACATTTTAAAAAGAGGAGGTGTCACAGGGTACAAGAAACTTAACCAGTGTCAGATCAAAATTCTTTGGTAGGACTGGAAAAATCAGTCTCTTGTGGCTCACTGTCTTGGAAACAAGCCTATTCTCATAACAATTGTTATAAATTTTTTTTGAAAGCCCAGTTGCTTTGCTGAGCTTTGAGCATGCAGATCATGGTCCATGGAATGAGTGTATTGTGCAGATGTATGTAAGCAGATAGCTGCTTAGTCCACCTTGCTTTCAAACCAGGGAAACAGTCCCTGGAAGTAGAATTTGCCTTATGGATCTGGATTTAGGCTTGTTACATGAAATTAGGCCTTAAGACTGGATGTAGTTTTGTTTGGGTTTACTCCTGAAAGCTTGGATCAGGAGATCAGACAGATGTACTTCACATGAATCATAGAAACATACGAAGGGATGGTTAGGACAAAAAGGGGATAGCCTAGGTTTATAAATGCAGCTTCATACAACTACTGTAGTCAACTCAGAGTGGCTTTGATAGAGTTTTGTTTGACACTGACCATAATCAAGATTTTCCACTTTTAGCCCCAGTGTTGATATGTTGATGATCTGATTCACTTCAACTCATGAGTTTTTTGTTTTCTTCCTCTAGCTGTTTGTGGCAGCATTCTTCCAGCCATTATTTCTTTATTTACAGAAGGCTGATGCGAGGGCAAGGTGGATTTTTTTTTTACAAGGACTTTGAAAAATATATGGGAGAAGTGTTTTGTCTTGTTGGACCAGAGCTTTCAAAATGATCACATAGGCCTAGTTCCCAAAACTTGACAGCTGCAGCTGCTTGTGTACTGGTAGCTTTACAGGGAAAGTGCAGAGATGTAGTGGTTTGTTCTTACGTGACTTGGACATTTCTGTGCCACTGGGGTTCCTTCTGCAAAGGGAATACAGCCTCCACCAGGAAGAGAGTTTGTACTTCCCAGCTGTGTTCTTAGCTGATCTGAATTTACTTTTGATTTATATTGGGTTACTCCACTAATTATGTCCTTTTTTGCAAGGATAGCAGCCTCAGGAATTGAAAATAACAAACATTTACTTTTGAAGGCACGTAGGGGTAAAGGAACATAGTGGTCAGAGAAACTGCACGGGAAGCAGAGGTCTCAGAGTGCTTTCAGCCAAGGTGCTCTAGGGGCATTCAAGGGTTGGTTTTAACAATCGCAGATGGGCAGGTTTGCTAGATCTTTATTACAGTGTTTGTGCAGTGAAATTAATTGAAGTCTGCTGATTGTGTTTCCAATAGCTGCTGCAGTCTGGAAAAAGGGATGCTGCTGAGACATCAGTGTGTGCACCAGACATTTTGCACCGTCAGTGGTAGATTGGGATTTTTATTGATGAGATTGGTTGTTATATTTACATTTGGACACATTTGAAAGTTCCTCTGTATCTTAAGGCAGGGAGGAAAAAAACCCTAACCTGTTGAGTCTCTTACTAATTGTGTAAATACTTTAGTGTAACCATATAACCACATAAAATACTCTTCACAGAAACATACTCATTGTAAAAGGATCCAGCTATGCTTTTCCCACTGCTGCAGAACATTGCTATACCTTATGAGGAGCCCAATTGATTTCACAGGCAATACTAATAGATTATTACTTGACGCATGAAAAGGAATATTCATCTTAGAAATTAATTCAGCTTTGATTGTGATCTCTTCATATTTGCTAGCATAAGTGTTCCACAAAACAACTAATTCAACTTAATCTTGCACTGTCTGTATGAATAAAAAGGAAATTTCAATTTGTAATTAAGTCTCATTGAAAATCCAACTCTTCGTTTGAAGAAACGTGACGTGTGGAGGCAGAGATAAAGTAACCATGGTCTGGCCAACATCAAATTGCCTCCTGGAGCAACCTGCTGCTCTCTGTCCTTCAGAGAGACCAGGCTCTGAACCTTGTTTATCAGGGTTGATGCTCAAAGTTGTGCCATACAAGTTACCTCTGTCCATAATGCATGTGCAGAAGTAAACGTAGCCAGCACATAATGAGAGCAAGGGAAATGGATTAGCAAAGTCCAAATCTGATATATGCTTCAGAGAGAAAGCATAGAACCTACTCACCAAACATTGACCTTCTTGCACTGCTCAATTCTATTATAAATGTTATGACTTGGAACTGAATTGAGATGTACTGATAAGGGCTCAGCAAGGAAATTGTTCATTTGTTCTCTGTAACTCTGTCATAGTATGTGAAAAGCATTTCTCAACTGCAACTAATAAAGTGCAATGGAATGCAATGCAACAAAATAGGCTGGTAGAAACCACATCAAGTTGCAACTGGCGATAAGAATGTGTCAATGAAAGGCATGCAGTGATGCTGCTAGAGT